>JACDJE010000046.1:2055502-2401022 GCA_016647715.1 Pavo muticus
AAAAAAAAAAAAAAAATTAAAAAAATCAGTGTTTTTCTTCTCCCTGTACCATTTAATTAGTTACACATGTCCCCAGGACTGTATGTTTTTGTGGCGCACTTGGAAGATTAGAAGGCTGCAGTGATAAGGTTTCCTCATTACCTGTTGCTCACTGTTTGGAGCTGCTGCTCGCTGTTTGTCCTCTGGTTGGTGGACCTGGCTGTCCCTGGGGATCCAGGGGGACACAGGGGAGTCTGGCTGTGCAGGGGTCACTGCTTGAGGCCTCCTGGGTCAGTGCCACTCCTGTCCCCTGCCCACTGGTGTTGTCACAGCAATGTCACATAGAGCTGCCCTCTACAGCACAACCTGCACCATCTATGTCTGCCTCTGGGCAAGGGGAAAGGAACTTAGAAGTAAAGATCAAAGCCGTCTGTTCCTATCCTGTTCCTGTGTATAACTGATAGCATTTCTTCTAGCATGACAAGGTCACAGGATCCAACCCTGCTCCCAGCACCCCCTGTGCAGCCCTGGTGGGTTCCCTGTGGGACAACACAGCACAGGGCTCAGCATCCCCTGCACCCATGTGCACCAATGAAGCAGAGAACCCCCACTCCTCTTGCAGCTGAGGGATTTGGAGGCTTTGCTGGATGGATGTGCTGTCCTACAGACTATGAGGGAGCAGGTCCAGGGCCTGTTGCATCACTCGGGGTGAAATAGTGAGAACAACAGGAGCACATCCCACGGGCTCCACAATGGGCACAGCTCCATCAAAGCCTCTGCTCGGCTGAGCACAGAGGGCATGGGGCCTTTGGTCACTGCAGTGCTCAGTCCCCTCCTGCAGCACAGGGCATGCAGCTGCTCTGCAGCACAGGAGTTCCCACATGCCCTCCTACACCCTCACCTTCCTGCTGGCTCTCCGGGTGGGATTATGTGCTCCCACCATCCCCGGATGCTGCAGACCCTTGGGAGCAGGGGACAGACTGCCTTCCCGGGGTGCAATGGCAGCAATGCCAGCTGTCCATCCGCCCTGCAGCAGGACATTCTCTCCCACACATACCATACCCAAACCCCTCATCCTGGATCCGGCCCAGGCTCTGCTTGTTCAGCATCTTCTGCTCTTTGCTAGTGCACTGATTGCTGTGGTTCCCATCCAAAAGCACAAGACAAAATACAAACACGGGGGGAAAGTGCAGACTGCCTCACAGCCCTGTCAACAGTGCGGGTGCCACAAATTCCTCCTGGATGAAATCTCTGTTTGGAGCTTTCCTTGCAGAGCATAAATGAAGGAATCCAGCCTGTCAGGATGAAGGATTTGCAAAGTCCCTGCAAGGAAATATTTGCTTTAAAGAAGGAGCTCGAAGCCCCCCAGCTCAGTTCTCCTCCCTCTGCCACCATCAGGGCTGGCTGTGCCAAAGCAGGGCAGGGGACAACAGGGTGGTGACTTCATCCTCCCCATGCTGCATGCTGTCAGCTTGTGCTGGGACCCCCAAACATGGGGAGAGGAGACCCTGTTCTCCACTGCTGCCCTGTCTGGGGGGTCCAGCCCTGGCACTGGGACACAGTGGGAAATGTTCACCATACTCGTGACTGCACTTGCTGTCTTGAAGCATCCAGGAACACAGCCTGGAAACCAGTGAGTGGATGAGCCCTTATGGTGTGCCCAAGTCCTCCGGACCCCTCTGTGCCCACCCATGGATGCAAAGGGCCATGGGGCAGCAGGGCATTCAGGGAACAGCTGGATTCGAGGGTCTGTGCAGCTGGTGCCTGGGGCCTGACTCACTGAGCACTGGATGCTACGCACCACGGAGCTGCCAGGCTGCTTCAGAAAGGCAGTGAGGAAAGGAGGGGGAGTGCAGCCCACGTGGAGGGGGATTTACGGTCACCAGCGACAAGTGCAATGGGCATGTAGGGACCTCCAAGTTTTATGAGCAATGCTTTAGAGTTGACTGGCTGCTTAAATAAGTCTGTGCTAATCCCTGGCACAGTGTATCCAGCTCAAATTGGAAAAGAAAAAGAGTTAGCGGGAAGGCAGGAGGAAAATAGGAGCATAAAACATATTTTACATCGTGTCAGAGGAATATGTAATGCATGGCAATATTATGTTAAACAAACACCTGAGGCACCCAGTGAGACAGGGAAGGGGTGGAAGGAGGTGAATGCTCTTGCCTGGGTCGGAGCAAGGGGCAGAGAGCTCTGGTGCTTGCTGCTGTAGTGCCAACACTCTGCAGGCTCTATCCATGCCCCTTTTCAGGTGGTGTTGCATCAAGCACAGTTTGGGAGAAGCTCTTCTTTCCCATCTCCAGCAGCAAGCAGCCAGCTGCCTCCCTCTACGCTACCGGTCAGACCTTCCTCCTCTCCTCTTCCTCCCCTCCCTACCCACCTGATTGAGGAGCAGGACGGCAGTCTCCAGGGCTGGCAAAACCCGCCCCCAGCCTCAGGCTCAGCCCAGCAGGATGCAGGGCTGGAGAACCAGTCCCTGCTGACAGATGGGAGGTTGGGGTGCTGGCTTCCTGTCCTGAGAGGTGTTTGCTCTCACTCACCGCAGTCCCTCGCCCGGCTCCTGCACGGCAGCCCGGCAGCCCGAGGCTACCAGGAAATTTATTAGACTTGTAAAACTTCAGGGCTCAAATCTAATTGTCTCCATCTCCCCCAGATCCCTGGAGGGAAGCTCTTTGATTTAAGCCCCAATTCCAAACCGAGCCGGCGAGTCAGCACTCGGCGCTCCAAGTCAATGAGCAATTTGTGCGAGGGCCAAAGGATAATTGCAGCCCCTGCTATTGGGGCACAGGGACCCAGCGAGCAGCTTGGCCCCAGCACCCCTCGCTCGAGGACATCACACCTTCCCATCCATCCCAACAGCATTGGGCCCATTGGGGCACAGCAAAGAGCAATGCCAGCTCGGTGCAGCAGCGAGGGGCAGCACGTGGTGCCCGTCCTGCAGCACACACATCACCCTGGAGGTGAACAAAAGCCCTCAGATGTGGGCTCTGCTCACATGGCTGCAAGCTCCGGAATTTGCAGAGGATCACAGAAACAACTTTAATGGGAGTGAACTCGCTTTAATCTCACAAGGACTTCCAGCTGAGCAGGGCTTTGCATGGCGATACAAAGCAGCACCTGCTGGGTGGGAAAGGCAAAAATGGCCAAGTGCTGGGAGGCCGGATGGGAACAGAGAGCAGCTCAGGAACAAGGGGCTGGAGGCTTGCTTGTCACTGTTTGCAGAGGGTTGGAGGTCAGGCACTGCACGTGAGGCGAGGTCCTTCTCCTTGCAGAAAGTTCCTCAACCACTCTTGGCAGAGAGCTCTGCCTGGGACTGACGCCTGCTCACCACAGAGCATCAGCAGTGAGCTGGGTGGTCTGAGGTTGTGCCAGGTCCAGGGTGCCACGAAGGAAGGGCTGAAGAAGCAATCACTGCAGAGGAGGCTAAAGGAAAAAGACATACAAGCTTTGGCTGGCTCGAAATGAAAGTACTGAGATGGGTAATGCAGCTTCACCTCACTCGGAGCTCAGGAGCTGAGGGGCTCAGCTGCTCTCCAGCCATGAAGGTGAACGGTACCTTCAAGGGAGGCCCTCGGAGACACTGGGGCTGCTCAGTGTACATCTCCCACCTTTTAAGCCAAAACAAATCTAAGAAGCTGTCTAAGATGCTCTTACCAGAGGAAAGATCTCCAGCCAGACAAAGCTGTAGAGGGGAGGATGCTCTACTGCAGACCTGGGGCTGGCCAAAACACTTCAATGCTGCAGGTCTTTAAAAATGGCATGCAGCCACCCTTGCTGACCCTCCTGAGCCTGTTTTGTCGTGTGCCTCGTGCCGAGGAAGAATAATGCCTTCTCCCCACCTGGGCCTAGCGTTGCCTTGGTGCTTGCTCTGCAGTGTATTGTGGTGCTCAGGAGCTGCTTTGCTCAAGAAGGGGCAGAAGGATGGGTGCCAAGAAGGGGCGTTGGGTGTGGAGGGCTGAGGACTGGGGCTGCTGCTCCTGATGGCTCTGGGCTTGCCAGATAGAAGCAGGAAAGGAGCCCGCGTCGTGTGAGCATCCAAATCTCAACCCGCAGCCTTCCCCAGCTTCTGGGTGCCTGGTACTTGCAATCTGCTCCCAGGCAATCTGCAAGTAAGAAAGGAAGTTTAAATTCAGTCGCCAGAAATAGCTCATTTCTGCGTTTGCACGTTGTCTGGGAGCTGCTCAGTTTTGTCATTTGCAGTTGGGTTAAATAAAAGAAAGAAAGAAAGAAAGAAAATGTAAAAATTCAAAGCAGAGAGAAAGCAGAAGCCTGGCTGGAGAGCAGAGCTGAGCACTGCGGTAGGGGCTGGGGGTGCTGAGAGAAAGCACCGCAGAGCCGAGGTCCCCAAAGCTCCGGGCAATGGGAGAGGTGAGAACAGCCCCCCCAGCAGCTCCGGCCCAGCCAAGCACTGCGGTGAGCGCCGCCGGGCCCCTCATTAACAGAAATAAATGGATGCGGTGCAGAGAGTGGATCAGGGTAGATTTATGGGGAGGGATTAAAAGAACTAAATAGACATAGTTTGGTGAAGAGACGTTTAAAGGAGAGGGCATGTGTGTATAGGGAGGGAGTGAAAAGTATAATAACAGTCTATAAATATTTGAAGGTGTAGGCACCGAGAAGCAGATTGATTTATTCCTGGTGATGTAAATGGGATGCGGTTAAGGAGGGGAGGATACATCACGGGGAGAAGATGTGGACATTTCCTTGCAGGACGAGCTGGGTTGGTACCTGTGGAGGCGCTGGGTGCAGGGGAGCACAGCTTTGGCCTGGCTGCGTCCCTGATCTGCTTCAGTGCTACTATGGACCCGGAGACATGGGCCCAACCAGCTCTGGCACCGGGACCCTTCAGCTTCAGCTCACCCCTGTGAGATCGGACGATGTCTGTTCTTCCCCTCCTCTTCCCGCCGCCCCTCGCCGTGCCAAGCTGTTCACATGGGGCAGGATGTGAGATCCAAACCTGGCCTGGCTCCACGACCCCTCCTGGTGTACCCCACTCTGTGCCATCTCCCACCCCGTGGTGCTGGGTGGCACAGCCCGGCTGGCAGCGCCGGCACTGCGCTCGCATGGACGCGACAGATGGGCGCGAGGAAGGCGCGCGCCGCCCGTGCCAGGGTGAGAACAGCTCAGCTGCAGATGAATATTTCCAGAACCCCCTTCTTGCTCGGATTGTAATTATGAGCAGATTTTCTTGTGGATAAAAGGGAGGCTGGTTTCAAAAAAGAAATGACCCTGTGTGGGAAGAACGGATTCTTCTTGGAAAAGATGGTGCCTCGATTTAACTCTTCTGCTGCCTCCAGGCAAGAGCCACCATATCCAAATCCTGTTAGCAGCTCTGAGCCCTGGGACTCAGCTCAGGCTGACAGCTTTTGGTGCCGGAATGGAGATCTGTTTCAGAGCAACGCGACCCTCATCAGAGCCCACACATCCTCTGCATCCCCAGCACTGCCACGTGGCCATCGGAACGGCGAGGAAAAGTCCTGAGACGGACGTGAGAGGCAAACGGGGCCTTGGAAGTTTTCCCCAGCATGAGAGCAGCTCTTGAAGTTTATTCACATAACAGCCATCTTATTAGAGAGCGCCTTGGAGAACTTTGAACAGCTCTCTATATGGAAACAAACCTGCCTCTATAGCAGCAGTTTTCTGTGTTTCTTTTGATAACGATAATGATCTTACATTTCTGTACTGCCTTTCATCTTGCAGGATCTTAACGAGCTTTACAAACAAACGTGCAAGCTATACTCAGAGATCAATTCGCCCAACAATGACACGCAGCCGCTGCCGGGTGGATGCGGCAGGTGTTGACGCAGCCGCTGCGAAAGCATTTCGGCAGGGATGGAAAGGATTGGGCTCGGTTTGAGTTTTGTTATTTATTGGAAATGCAGGCAGCATTTTAGAGAAGCAGAAGTTGGCAGGCTGCGATTTGGCCGGAACAACAAAGTTGTCTCTCCGTCTTTCCTTTTGGAGCCGTTCCTTCTTTCAATACATATTTCAGCCTTCTCGGTGCCAGGGAAGGGATCACTTCCCAATAGCTAAAACTCCTGCCTGGCATGGAGGCGGACAGCTTCGGCGCTCAGCTCCGCTAAATATTTAATGCATTTCATAGGGAGGGAGACGGTGCCAAGAGGAGAGTGCTGTGCCAGAGCCGCCCGTGGCCCGCGCCCACGGAGCTCAGCTGGGCAGGCTGTGCACAGAGCCATATCAGCACCTTGCTACCGGCCACCCGTGGGCTGTGCTCCTGTTGTTCTCTCTGTCTCACCCTGACACCCCAAGTAGTGCACCTGGTCCTGCCCTGACACCCCGAGTGATGCACCTGGTCCTGCCCTGACACCCCGAGTGATGCACCTGGTCCTGCCCTGACACCCCAAGTGATGCACCTGGTCCCTCCCCGGCAGCCCCTGTCCCACGCAGGGTGTTTCTGGCAGCTGTCGCATAGAGCATCACCTTGGAAGAGGGATGCTGGAGCCTCAGCTGTTCCCAGCCCACCAGCACAGATTTCATGCTGTGGTGAGGAGCAGCAGTCCCGGATGTTTCTTTCCTGTAGCAACAAGATGAGGAGGCAGCCTTCAGCAGAAAGGACAACGTGGGGCACATCTGAACTGCCCCAAGTTTCCATTTGAAGCCAATATACTGAACAATAGCCACAGGCCAAGCAGAAAGCTGCTGCTGCTATTACTCAGATGCCAGCAGAGCCTGCAGGCATGTATGGCTGAGGATGGCCGCCTCCTCCTCCTTCTGTTCCAGCACCTCCTGCCCAGAGACCTCTGCTCACCCCTGAACCAGGGCTGTGTCCGTGTGGCACAGAGCAGCCTGGGTCAGAGCACCTCACTCAGGCTGTGGTACTTCAGCTCACAGATTCCTTTGGCCATTTGGCCTTTTCTCTCCTCTGTTTCCCTTGCTCTCAAGATGACTCATCCTGAGAGCCCTTTTATCCTCCAGTACCTCCATTCTCACCTTTTTTTCTTGGTTGTGGTTGAGTTAACCTGTCCTTTGACGTTTGGAGTTTGCAACATTATGCTGGCTCAAGATGCGTTATTTAAAAACAATGCCCTCGTGCACTGCTAGGCTGCCTGAGTGCCATGCCCCCCGTGTCACACCTACGCCACCGCAGCCCACAGCAGGAACATCCCACGTGGAGGTTTTGCAGTTGCACCTCAGCTTGCTCCAGAACAAAAGGATGGAGCTGGATTTAAAAACAGTGCGAGATCCCTGCTGTGCCCAGTGGCAACAGTTTGCAGCAGTGGGAGGATGGGGGCACCCTGAGGGCTCCTCGCCGAGGTGGGTGCCACTCCCTAGTCCCAGTTCTGGCAGTGTGGGCTCAGTGCTGCCTGGGGGGGGAGGTATCACAGTGCTGACAGGCAGCACCCACCTCCCCTCGCCTCCCACTGCAGCAGGGCGCTGGCACAGCACCGCTCCCTGTATTTATGGCAGCGGAGCTGTAATCTCCCTCCATCCTCAGAAACCTCCAGGAGAGATTGATGGAAGCCCAGGTCAGCCATTAGTGACCGCCGCATAAATCATCCTCATTAGCTGAGCTCCCCTGGCAAGGCGTGCTGATATATGGGTCCACGAAGTCTGCGAAGCATTAAAAACTCACGGCTGCATACCTGGGACAGCTGAAGATCCCTGCTGCACCAGCACCTTGTCTGCAGGAGGAAGGGACGCATTCTCCTCACTCTGCCTTCTGCTGTCTGCAAGTTCTTATCCCTCCCCTGAACCACTCGGTGTTTTTATCAATTCCAGACTGTCTGGGGCTGACTACCAGGATGCTGAACAGGAGTGAAGGGAAACTCACCTGGGGTTGCAGCTCTCAGGGAGAGAAGTGCCCTGAGCCTGAGCAGACGCCCAGCTCTGTGAGGAGGCATCGGAATGAGCTACTGGGAGAGCATTTCCCAGCAGCAGGGAAGGGGGGCGGCTCTGCCTTTTGGTTCTTTCTGCTCAGCTGGGAGAAAATCCTGGCCGTGCTCTGCAGGGAGGGCGAGAGCCAGGCTGGATGCAGGGGGCCTGGGGGCTGCATGGAGCTGGGTGGTGCTGGTGGGCAGTCTGGGAGATGTGCTGGCAGTGCTGGATCTGATCAGGGGAATTTTGGATGGGGAAACACTGGAAACCCTTGTGCATGCATGGTGCTCCTTCGGAAACCTCTGACTGCTGCCCAGCGCTTGGTGGAGTGGCCATGGCCCAGCTCTGATTCGGAGCAAGCACGTGGGAAGAGCATGTGTTGTGGCCATAGGGGAGAGAAGGACAATGGGGGAGATGAGCTAAACACTGATAAAAATTCATCAGTCAGCGCTGACTGACAGGAAAGGACACAGGCAGCTCCCATGAGTGCTTGGCTATAATGGGAACGCTGGAGCGGCTATCTGCAGAGGGATCGGGGACTCGGGAACCATCCAGCTCACAGCTGCATGGCTGCTGTATGCTGTTGGACACGATTACTGCAGGAAGAGCCACGGCCCTATGGCTTCTGTGGAGGTCCCGTGCCTGCAGTCAGCTTTGCTTTCTGCCTATATGCACAGAGATGATGCGTTTTGAGCTCTGCGGGGAGAGCTGAGCCCTTCAAAACCTGTTTTCTCTGAGAATAAAAAATCAAAATCAAAAAAATCCCAAGATGAGCTAACAGCAACAAAAGGCAAACTGAGCCAGGATGAGATGCGCTCATTCACATCCGCTGTCCCTGGGCTCCTCGCTCCTCCAGCTGCCCCATCCGAGCCCGACCCCAGCGAGGGTCCCCTGGTGAGGGCTGTGCGAGGCAGCAGCCATGCACACGGGGGATCCGGTTACAGTGAGGGCATATGGGGAGGCTGCAGCGAGGAGTGAGCCCTTCTTTCCTCTCCTCTGCTCCTTGCACAGCCCGTGTGGGGTTAAATGTCCAATTAGTCCCTCGCACTTTGCTGTTGTTGTGTGCTGAGTGAGAGCTGCTGGGATCCATTAATTTCTCTGCTTCCCCGGCTGCAGGGGCTGCTGGGCTCTGCCCCTTGTACAGAACGGCGTGATGTGTGTAAGGGTGCAGTAGTTTACATGGAAATCGGGTTAATGATAGAGGGAAAAGTTGTCTCCTGGCTGGTGCCACAATGCAAATGGAGGCAGGGAGTGTGGGGCTCAGCCTCTGTAGGTGTAGGGAAGCAGGGGATGCTCAGTGCCTTGGGGAAAGGTGTGCTTCTGAAGTGTGACATCTGTTTAACATCAGTGCCACTTCGGCAACATCCAGCAGCCTCCAACAGGCTGCCCTGCCCCGATCAGAGCTGCACCTCCTCCATCCCATGGCTGCAGCTCCATGGAGCAGTGCCAGAGCATCCGTCAGAGCCAAGGAGATGATCGGAGTGCATTGGGTTCGAGTTGATGGCATAGCGAAGCACAGTGGGCCATGGCCACGCTGCTGGGGGCTGAGTGCCTGCAACACGGACAGGGTCCTTGCTGGACCCCCAGTGCTTGGGGACAGAGTGGCAGAGGAGAGCAGAGGAGCCCATAAGCCTTGACAGCCCTGGGAATAGATGTGCTCAAACCTCACATATCTGCAACGTGCCTCTGCCCACCGAGCACTGTGCCAATGGGCCAAATGGTGCCATTTGTCACCCCGATCTCCTGCAGCAGCCAAGTGAGTGTCACTGACCCTGTTTTGCAGGCAGAGAGGGAGTGGTGAGTCAATGTCACAGCGAGGGCTGCAGCACACAGAGCTGGCCTGTCCTCTCCCCGCAGCATTTATTTCTCCCTGAGCAACATCCACCCTGCATGAGACCAGCGCCATAAAGAACAAATAATATGCTGTGCAAGCCAAAGGAAATGGCATCATTTAAAAATATGCACAAGGTTAACGGGCACAGGGAGGACACAGTGCCTGTGGATGGATGGCAGGAGAGCAAACAGATGAGACCAGAAGGGCTGCGGTGGGTAAGGCAGTACCAGCACATCCATCCAAGTGCAAAAGCCACGAGTGAGCCTGGCTGCTCCCCCCGCTCCAGGGCTGTCCCAGGCAGGTGCAGGGATGCAGTCTGCGCTGTTTGTCCCCGGGGACTGACTGATGGATGCTGCAGTGCTGCTTCGTCACAAGCAATTAGCAGGGAGTGATGCGCAGCTCCGAGTGACAGCCGGGCTGGCTCTGCGCACACCATCCCAGCTCCGTGGCACATCCCAGCTGCAGAAGACGGAGTGAGGGGAGCGCTGTGAGACGCTCCAGGGCTCTGAGTCTCCTGGGGAGAGGGAGCAGCACTAAGGGATTTTTAGAACGTTTAAAAACGTTTGCTCTCCCAGCCCCGCCGGCACGGCCTGCGGCAAGTTGCCTCTCCAAATTAGGCCACTGTCAGCTTTGTCGGCTGAGCGCTGGGTTTTCATTTAATTTCCTTCACCGTGCTCACTGACAGCAGCCCGGTGTGGATATCCAGAGAAGGATGCAAAGCACCTGGGCAGGGCTTGCCTGCTCCTGGATGTTGACACTGATTGCCTGGGAACACTCAGGTATGTGAAGCAGCCGGGATGCTCTTGCAGGGCTCACAGAGCTGCAGTCAAAGCTCAAAGCCATCGGCTTCGTACAGCTTCATGGGGAAATCTGCTCTGCCTTTGTCTTCCTTGGACAAATATTTAGATTCCCCACAGATCAGCTCCTGGGGAACAGCCAGACCTGTTCCCTGTGCAGCCCTGTGTGCAGAGCACCAGTTCAGCACCCAGCAGTGGTACCTGCCTCTGCTTTCACCTTCAGCTCCTGGCTGCCTTGGGGTAGGTCAGGAGTACCTCTGCCCATCCCAGCTGGGAAATAGGGTGAGTGATACCCAGGTGCTTTTCAAACAAGCTCCCATGTTATAAAAAAGGGTCAGTGAGGAAGGTGAGAGTTTTGGTGGTGGCTGTTTGTGGGGATTTTTTTGTTGGAAGGAGTTTTTTTTTACATACGGAGAAGAGATTTTGTGGAGGTAGCAAAGCATGTGGGTGAGTCTGCAGGCGAGCCCTGTGGAGGAAAGGGAGCAGCATCCATCACAGAGCAATGTCAGCAGAAGAGAGTTCAGGTGAGTTCCTATTGCCAAGAGTGTTTTTCCACCCCAATGCCTGGCACAAGTTTGGGGTAGGAGGGTGCTGTGGTACTCCTGGCTTGTGGCAGAGGTTCTGGTGAGAAGGGATCCCTGGTCTGGGGGCATGTGGGTGTTCCCTCCCAGCTTGGCTTTCCCACCTCTCCTTGTGCATGGGAACAGCTGGATGGGGCAAAACTTCTGCTTGCCTTTGAAGAGCCAGCAGGTCCTGTAGCCAGAAAAAACATTTACTGAACAAATAGTAATGTATCTGCTTCTTTTTTGTCGGAGCGAGGAAGGGAGCTCTGATGTTGATGTTCCTTACGTGAGGCTTAGAATTTTGTCTCCAATAGGAGAGCTCAGTGTGTGAGCACAGCCACCTCCCAGCCCCTGGAAGCAGCCCAGGGCTGTGGGGACAGCCTTCAGCTTCCTCGGTGGTGCTGGGCTTCGGATGGTTGTTTCTCTGAAACCAGTGCTTCTGTTTAGTGGTTTTCCTTTAATAAAAGAAAACTTCCTGCTGCAAGGATGTCATTGCTGAGGAATTATTGCTTGACATCCTTCAGAAGTTGCCTGATCTCTAGGGCTGTGTGCGTGGGCTCGCATGTTTACGTGTGAGTCCATCTGCTCCCGCCAGGTGAGATTCCCTGCCCTGCTCCTACAGCCCTGCCCTGCCCCCTTCCCACTGCGATGGGGGCAGAGGAGCCCCAGGCGGGAGGGCAGCACTGGGAAAGGGCTGGGGAGCGTCCTGTGGTTTGGCTGACGTCTGTCTGTCTGTCTGCCTTGCTTCAGGCTTTTGTGCCACTGGATTAGTAGCTACACCTCTCCAAGCCCTGACTCAGGGAGGGCTGTCATCTCCGGCAGCCACTGGGCACTGCTGGTGGAAGTGGATGTCAGTGCTCATTAATCCCTGGTGGGGCTGGGCTCCCTCCTCCAGCTGGTTTTTCCAGGACTCTCATCCAAGCATAATCTCCTCGCTGGGTTTGTGGTGGTTTGGCAGCGGCTTGTATCTTCCTCCTTCCTTCGCCTCCCTCCCTTTGCCCACTCTTTGCCCTTTTGTTGGAGCTGCCCCATATCCTTTCTTTCTCTTTTGCTCTGGTTTCCCTTAGTGACTGGATACGCTGTGAGGGAAGTGGGTTTATTTCCCAATTCTGATCTGCCGTGGAGAAGTGGGGATGAGCTCGTTGTTCATAGGAATTACAGCTCGGGGCAGGGAAGGAGCACGAAGTGCAAACCAGAGATGCTTGTGTGCCTCTCCTGGCCCCTGCAGCCCTGGGATGAAGTGTCCTGCCTTTCTGACATGGAGATGCCTTCCAGAGGAAGTGCCCTCTGGTGATGCTGTATCTGCTGACCAGCGAACACAATCACAGAATCACAGGATGGCCTGGGTTAGAAGGGACCTTAAGGGTCATGAATCTCCAACCCCCCCCCCCACAGGCAGGGCCACCAACCTCCACATTTCATACTAGACCAGGCTGCCCAGGGCCCCATCCAACCTGGCCTTGAACACCTCCAGGTTGGATGGGAATCAATCAAGGAAGAGGGTTGGGAACAGGGTGCTTAAACAAAGAGCACAACAAGAGTTATCTGCTTGAGTCACAGCTGAAGAGGCCCAGAAAGCAAGTTACAAATGCTTGTAATGATTCAGATTCCCTTCCCCTGCCGTGGGCTAAGAGCAAGGTACCTGACGAATCTCAGAAGTAGTCGGTGTGCCAGGCTTTGTTAAAATTCTCAGGTGCATTAGGTTAGACCTGAAGCACTCCTCCTGGAAGCAAGGGAAGCGCTTCCCCTTTGCAGGGAGGAGCATCCCATTGTGTTCTGCTGCTGTTATGGGGTTGGCACGCAGGCTGTGGCAGCAGCAGCGAGGAGCTGCTCCCTGCCCTACACCGTGAGGCACAGAGATGCTTGGTGCTTCCTGGGGGCAAGGAGCCAGTGTGCAGAGCACCCCCAGCCTCAAACAGAACTCCTGTTCTTGGTTTTAAGTGATGGCATTCCTGCCTTATCCCCCTTCCTTTCTGGATAACTAATACAAAGCCCAAGCACTGTGTGCTGAGAGTGCCTGGCTCAGCTGAGTCTGGCCTCAGCTGAAATACGCAGATAGTTTCCATCTTGCTGGGACTGCTGTTTTCAGTCAATGAGGTTTTTGCTCCTGTTACACGGAGTCCCCACGCTGGTGGTAGGACAGGCTCTGCTCGTCCCTGGTGCTGCTCCGCAGTGAACCCGCCCTGGAAAAGTTGATGTCAAGAGTGAATATTTCTCCTTGCATCTTTCTAGTTTAAACAGTGAATTCTGGGAAGTGCCATGGCATATGTTCTGCAGAAAGTCAGAGCAAATGACCACAACGATTCCCTCTGGCTTCATGCTCTGTGAAGCTATTGTTTGCAGTGTGTTGCAGGGGTGTTTAGCTTGGCCCAGCGTGTCATCCTCTCCTCGTTCTTTGAATAGACTCTGCTGGAGGAATGACTGGAACAGGCCTGTTCTGCATTTGCTTTTGGCATTCATGTGTTTGTTTGTTTGTTTATTTCTCAAGGATTATTTTAAGGACCTCGAGGTCTCTGCGGCCAGCGAGGCCGGCCCAGCACATGTGGCACACGGCTGCTCCCCATGCTGATGGCCTTGAGCAGAGGCTGTGATGGTGGGGAGCACCTCCTGCCAGCTCCCACTGCCCGGCCCCGCAGAGCTTTGGTCCCACTGCTTGGGATGCTGGGAGCTCCTTGCTTCCCAGCAGCCGCTCCTCCGAGGCTCTGTGCTGGGGAGCCTGGCACAGCCCCAGGCAATCTGCTGCAGCGATTCGCTGTCCTTTTGTAAACACCAATCTGGATCCTTTTTTTTTTTTTTCCTGCAATTTAAGACTATTGTCATCTGCCCCATCGAAGCAGACACAGCTTGTTTGCTCTGATGTCTGAAGTGCTGTGAGAACCCTCAGCTCTGAGCAGCCCCTGTGTCTGTCTGGGCCGTGGGGGCACCCACAGGGTGTCACCCCCAGCTCGCTGCCGTCGCCAAAGCAATGGGTGAATCCCCAACCCGTGCTCACAGTGGAAGGGGAAATCAGGGCTCCAGCAAATAAAAGGGAAGTTCTGAGATGTCAGCAAGTCCGTGAGCTCCCACTGGGAGCCCGGAGGTTTCCGAATGTCCGAATCACACTTGGTGGATGTCGTGTGTAGGGACAGGAGCCAAGGTGTGTGTTCCTAGAGCAGGAGCGGGGCTGTGGCTGCGGGTGAGCACCATGGGCAGCAGTGGGGGAGGAAGGAGCAGATGGGGAAAGGAGGAGCAAGCCAGTGACAAGCAAGTGAGTGGATGTGTATGAAGGAGCAGGGAGGAGAGAGATGGAAAGGAACTGTAATTAGGGCAGGTTTAGTATGCATGAATTTTGCTGGGTTTGCAGCAGGAGGCTTGCCCAGCAGCTGCAGAAATGATTTATTACATGCTCACTACATTTGCCCTGTAGGAAGGTAAATAAAATGTACACACCGTCCCATTTACTCAGACAATTGAGGGGATGTGACCTAATTTCTATGTTACTAAAATGTTTTCCACCCCAGGATTGGACCCCTGGGAGGAACCGCGGTGCTCCCCCCGCAGAGCAGCAGTGCTGTATAGAGATGCATCCATCTCCTGTGCCCTTGTCAGAAGAAGCTGTGAGTTCCTTTGCAGTTAGCATCCCAGTTAGTATGCCATCCTGCTTGCACCCAGCCCTGTCTGTGGCATAACCATTCCTGCCCCCCCACCCCAGGGACTGTGACCAGTGATGACACAGCGATGGTGGAGGTGCCAGGCCAAGCGCTGTGGAAATCCACCTGCACATGGAATTGGGCACTGCTTTGCCTCTGACAGAGAGAAGAGAGGGGCTGGCAGCACAGCTGGCTCACCCAGCTGCTCGCTGTGCCCAGGCACAGCACGGCTGGTGGTGGTGGGACAGGACTCAGAGCCCACTGGGGGCAGTCCCCTGTGTGAGCACAGAGCCTCAGCAAAGCGAGGGGCCATCGGGTGTGCTGGGGGAGCAGGGTTTGGCATCAGGGCTTCTGCCTGGTGGGGATCTGTGGAGGGTGCCAGGGACAATGATAAGCTTGTCCTGCGGGCAACACGATGGGCATGGAGCAGTCCTTGAACCTGGAACTGTCTCCTTAGGATTTGAGATCTTGGGCTTTGCTGTGGGAAGAAAGAGTGGGCCATGGGTGCTTCTGAGTCCAAGTTCAGTTCAGACATGAAGTAAACAGGCACAGGAAATGTGCTCAGCTCGGGCCTGGCTCTGTCAGCTGGGCTTATCCATGCTGGCACTTGTGCTTGGAAGAACCCAGCAGCTCCACAGTTCTCCCTCGCAGCAGTGGTGTCACTGCTGTCACCAGGACCTTCCCAGGGTCCCTCCTGCCTGGGGTGCTGTGCCCTCCCAGCTGAGCAGAGGGTGATGGGTGATGCTGAGGACAGGACCCTGTTATGTAGCAACTCTTGAAGGATGTGGCTTCACCCCACCTGACACCCAGCAGCACCCTCTGCAGCGGTCACCACTGCTGTCACAGCTGGGTTCCGTTTGGGGATTTTTTCCTTGTTTTATGTTCACTATTCTGGTCCATGATTTGGGCTGTTCAGAGCCATTGCTGCCCAGCAGATGGGGACGCATCCTGCTCTGCTGACCTGCAGCAGCCCCGACGGGCAGCAGCAAGCTCCTGGGGCTGCTTCCCTTTCTGCCTCTATTCACTGGGCTCAGGGCTCCTTCCCCAGCTCTGCACTCATGATCTCTCCTGGAGACTGTAGACAAAAACCTAATTGCATGACATAAATTACCTCAACTCTCCAAATAAAAGCCCAGAGAAAAAGGCTGTGGCTGGATGGACACTTGAGGGCTATTAGAAGATGCATAAATTCTTTTCCTTCGGTTTTTCATTTTTACATGTCTAATTACACTGGAAAGAGCCCTTTCAAGGGCTGCTCAACTGCCAGGGCACTTGGCAGCCCCTGGCAACTGGAGTGGGAAGGAGTGCTGGGGTCGGCTGTCCCGTTTACCTTGGCTGGAGCCTGGGGCTAAACAAATGCCAGGGCCTTGGGAAGAGGCTGAGGGGGGAACTGCCACATTCCCCTGGGTCTGTCCTGGGAACCTGCTGGCCTCCCATCACTCCTAGCTGTACTTTGATGGCATCGCAGTCCCTTTTAATTTGTTTGGTGTTCCTCGAGCATCCTGTGAACTTTAATTAAGCACAACTCGCAGGGGACGTCCTGCAGCTTCGTTTTAAAGACAGAGGGATGCCTCTGCTGAAGGCAGAGAGCGGTGGTTCTGGGGCAGGCAGGGCCCAGAGGGAAGTGCTGAAACCAGGAGGGATGCGTCGGGTCAGGGAGCAGGAGGGCTGAGCCTGGGGCATAACGAGTGCTGTGATAATTAAGGGCGATTTATACTTCCGGGTCCTGGGGTTGCTCCAGCTTGTCATCGATTTTTGGGTGGGTGATAAATGGCCAGGGAGCCAGCTGTGGGATTAATGGGAGGGAGCTGCCTTTCTGTGTGTGAACCTGAACAGAGAGCCAGGGGAGTTCTGTGTGTGTGTGTGTGTGTGTGTAGGTGCTGCTCCAGGAGAGGCAGAGGGGCAGCAGCAGCGCATGCACACCCACAGCCATCAATCACATCTCTTGGTGGGTTTGATTGCATTGATACAACCCCACTCTGCACTGCTGTGTCCGGAGCCCAGCTCTACTTCCTGCAATTAAAGGCATCAAGTTATGCCACGGACTGAACTCAGCAGTAGCAGCTAAGTTCTCCCTAAGTACATTAAATTGTCCAGGCCAGGGAGGGTCATGCAATTACAGCTTCTGTGTAGTGAGGATATGGGTGTGCTCTGAACTCCTTAGGCTGAGGAGTGCCCTTCTCTCTTACAAACAGGTCCAAACCAAATTAAAAGCACTGTGGTTGAAGAGAATCACTGTGATCAGAGATCAATCTGCCTGACCTGCAGCTCTGGCCAATCTGCAGCCCTCACACGCTCTTCTCTCTGGATGTGCCCCTGAACAGCAGCTGCTCAGCCTCAGCTCCTGGGCTTCCTGCGAGGACGTGAGCTCTGCATCGGCTCTGGGGCTGGGGAGCACATCTCCATGCCAGCATCCTCCGCCCCTCGCTGCCTTCCCAGCATGCCAGCATTGCTGGAGGCGTCGTCCCCACCTTTCAGAAGCACTTGCTTGTCCTGGTAGAGGCCCAGACAGACACATGAGACCCAATCGCTTCTCCTTGCAGCTGCGGTAAAGAGTTGAGTCCAGGCAGGGTGGCAGGAAACTGCAATTCCGACAACAAATAATCTCATTTAGAGAAATCTGTGCTTGCAAATGGGAAATGTGGAATCCATCAGATAAATTGTTTGCTCACAATGCTGCGAGTGAGCACCCAGGGAGCCCCAGTGCCCATACAAAGCACTGCACTCAGCACATCCCTGCTCTGAGCACTCAGCACATCTCCTGCACGCTGGCAGCTTTGTGAGGGCTGCTGAAAAATGGCAAAGGAGGGGGAAGGGCAGTGCCTGGATGATGGGAGGGTGGCTGTCCGTGTCCCCGGGAACCACCTCGGAGCTTGGCTCAGCTCCGTGTGCTGGAGAAGCCCCTCGCAGCAGCCGCTGGGTGGTCTGCCTCTTAATTACAGGGTTAATGCAATGGTTCTATCAGGAGAAGTTTCTTAACCTGATAATGAGTAGGAAGCAGCTGTAGCTTGGAAAATGTAATAATTGCAGAGTGGAGCAATGTAATTATAAGGTGTGTATCAACTGCCTCCATGTTTACTTAGAGGAGACTAAATCCCCTGTAAAGCAGCACGGTGCAGCAGTGGCTCTGCTCTGTGGGGCAGAAGTGGGCAGTGGCAGCACAGGGCTTGGGCCAGGCTGTGCCCCTTCCCCAGGCACAAGCTGGCAGCAGGGATCTGTCCCCTCTGAGCCCTCTGCTTGCTGTCCTTGGATGAACCACCTGACCCAGGTCCAAATGTGCCTCCGCTGCCTCCTCCCTCAGCCGCAGTCCGCTCAGTTCCTCCCCCACTCACCTGCGCACGAGGCAGATTTCACTCTGCGGTCTCCATGCCAAAGAAAATTTCCATTAGGTGGAAAAACTGCTTCCCTTTCATGCCCTGAAGGCAGAATAAGCAGATGAGTGGAGGTGCACATCCCATACTGAACAAGTATGGCTGTGCTGAGCCTTGCTCCCACTGCACACAGACCACTGCTTGTCTGCTGGTGCAAGGGGAGCAGCACGCCACGCACACAGCATGCACCAGAACTCCCTCTCCACAAGCAGGCGGTCAGCTCAGCCCTCAACATGGCACAGCCATTGCTCACCCCCAGTCCTTCCACCAGACAATGCCTGGGAATCCATCCTACAGATGAGGGTTGTCATTGCTGTAGGACAGCCACTGCTGCGGGGCAGTGTGACACAGGTGTGGGGCAGCTCCCTGCCACGTGCACACACACGTGCTCACGTGCTGGCATGTTTCTGCTCCTTCTCCCACTTTCTCACCCTAATTCAGGTAAAAGTCTTTGCCAACTGATTTTTTTTAATCATTATTTTCCTGAAAAACAGGGATTTGGCTCAAACAACACATTGGGTGCGTTTTTGCTGGGTGTACTCATTCATTCTCTTCTTATATTAAAAAAAATGTTGAAATATGCCAATATGGAAATAAAACTGGGTCAAGTTTTAAATGAATTGCAATAATACCGACTCTGAAGCACAAACTGTTTCATCAGCCCTTCACAATGCTCTCCTTGAGATCCAGGCACAAAGGCAGAGCCTCTCTAGAAACGTATTTCTGGGCTTCGCTGCCTGCACAACCTTTGCAAATGTCATTTTTTGATCTTTAATAATTACCCTGTGCTAATGCCTTTGTGACGCGATGAATGAGATGGAGAGGAGCAGCGCAGGGTGAGAAGAGCCCTTACCTTCCTCTTGTCAAGGTCCTTTAGTCAGGGGCTGTGATCTGCTCCCTTTGCCACCCCGGTTATCAGCCACGCTGCAAAGCAGCTTGTGTGGCAATTAGGGTCCTGTCATGCTCCGTGATCTAATGAGCCGGCTCCAGGAGCTAATTAATGGCAAGGCAGCCTTCGTGACCTGGTACGACCCCCCAGGCTCCCTGCCTTGGGGGCACGGTGCTCTGCCCACGGTGCCGGCCTGGGTCACTGCTCTGCATGGGGCCCTGCCATCCTCACCCAAAGCACCCAGCTGGGGCAGCTATGCATGAGTGGCTCTGGCTCGTGCATTCCAGTGCTCCTGCATAGGCCCTCTGCTTTGCAGAAAAGGATCTTCCTCCCGTCGTCTTTAGCTGTACAATTTTCATTTGAGCATCCTCACTTTCCGGTGTCTTTAGTCAAGCTCAGGCCCTTCATGCTGAAAATCAGCAACGGAGATTAAAGCTATGTTTGCAAACGGTTGGGAATGCTAAATCAAAGCAAGCAGATTAGCAAAACCATTTGGCTTCTCAGTTCTGCTTCTCTGCCGTGACCGCAACACAGAGCCCAACAACTCTGCTAATCCTGAGCCAACCCCTGCCTAAGGCCATCCCGCTCCCTGCCCATCACTGTGAGGCTGAAGCCCCCGATCCCGTCCCAGCTCCACCCTCTGACCTCTGGCTTCCAGCTGAAGGCAAACAACAGGCAGGTATCCAGCAGTTCCCCGGGGCTTTCTTTCTCTTTACTTTATTAAAATAGTTCATATAAACAGAGTTGCTTTGAGACCACCTGATTTTTATATATGCCCAAGGGGAAGTCCTACAGCTATGCTGGCTTTCCATTTCCTATTCCATGGCTCTGCTTTTAGGGGCTTAAAGAAGAGCTTGCCACGGTGAAATGTGCTGGGCTGCAGCATGCTTCCAGCTGTTCTGATCCTTTGAAATTTCCATGGAAAAGCAGTTAGTTGGGATTTTGAAGGAAATGAGATGGGGGTGACATCTTTGTTTCCCTCATACTTGCACAACTGAGAACAAAAATGATGACAAGGGGACAGATGCCTGGCCAAGCCTGATCCCCTATGAGGGGCAGTGAACATCAGGGAGTGCACTGTGCCAAATGAGCCACAGCCCAGCCAAGCCCAGCCAAACTACAGGTTTTAAAGAAATCCCAGTTTGTTCCTATGCGGTTTGACAACAGATTTGGCTCTGCCAAATGTGCCCAGGATGGGGCTGCCTGAGCAGCCAGCGGCTGTAAGCAGGTGGAGAGAGGAGGGTCGGGTGTGATGACATCAGACTCCCATAGATCAGACCCTATTGGTCTCCCCTGTGTGCAACCCATGTGACAGCGCAGCGCTGGGTACACCCACCATGGGGATCACCCCCACCCTGAATCCTTGAGAGGCTTCAAACCGCCACCTGCAGAGCGCCGGCTCCCCAGGCAGCCCCCGACTGCAGCATGCAGGTGCTTTGTGGTCTTGCAAAGCCCATAAAAGCGGTGCTAAACCTCTCAGCACAGGGTATTTTTTACGAGAAACTTCAGTTGCCTCCTCAGCTCCAGGCTTTACCTTGCATGCACCCCAAGGAAAAGCTCTTTGCTTCACAAGCTGTTGCTCACAGAACTGCTCTTGCATTTGCCCTCTATCTCCCTGCTGGCAGCGGTTCCCCTTCTCCCCCAGCGGAGCAGCAGTCAGCCCCCGGTGCACTGCCTGCAGCAACCACTCACCGGATATCAATACGTGTGCATCAATATCTGCGTGCACGTTTGCATGAGTGTGTATTTTTATGTGGATACGTCGAATCAATAAAAAATTAACATTTAAGCAGCTGTAATTCAACCTGCGTCATTGTCGGGAAATGCAGCAAGTGTTAAAAGCTTAATGGGCAGTGGAGGAGCGGATTTAAGTGAGTTGTTTGCAGACTTCAGCATGCGGGACGAGAGGGAAATCAAGGAGAGAGAGAAGAGGAATTTAGAGGGATTTGGAGATGCTGCCTCCGGAGCTGGTAATGAATAAGAATGAACAGCCTGAAACACCAGGCTGCTCCTGACGCGGCCCTGGCACGCGCTCTGGCACCCGCTTTAATTTTATGCTGTAGTTACCTGTTCCAACCTCAAATAAAACACCAATTCCGATGGGAAGTGTGAATTAAATCGGCTGCTCTGCTCCCCGAGACAGGCACTTTCCTCCTCCTGCTTTTTGTACCCTGGAGATGTTAAGAGTGCAGTGCAGAGCACTGCAGAGTGGGCAGCAGGTGGGAGCCCAGGGGGTGCAGCAGGAGGGCGATGTGTGGGAGGGCCAGCAGGCAGGAGGGGCCCTGCAGCATCACAGCCACCATGCTGCATCACACACTCCCTGTTTTGGTCCCCACCTCCAGTGTGAAGGTGGTGTGGGGGAGGCTGGGAAGGGGCCCTGTGAGCTGGGTGCTCGTGGGCAAGGAGAACTGGACCCAGGACCTCCATTTGGTGGGACGGGGATGGCACCGGGAAGGGCAGTGCTGAGGGATCTGTGGGGAAGGATGGGAATACAGTGGGTCTGCTGCTCCCAGGGACCTTTCAAACAACTCCGAGCCCACACCCGGCAAACAGAGTGCTGCAGAGAGCTGCGGGTTACTGCAGGACGCGGGGCACGGCTGGGGCATGGCACTCTGTGAAGGTGTGGCTGCGTTGGTGTGGTGGTGCCACTTAGTGCCAGCAGGGAGGAGGGCTGAGAGCAGGCGTGACTTTCCCTGAGGACGGTCCATTTAGAGAGCAATGGCCTGTCTAATCTGTCCTTTGGGAAGGCTCTGTGAGCAAGCGTACAGCCATGATTATTACTGAAGCTTTCACTCTTGACACAAGCTTGCAGCCATCAGTCTGTGCCTTGCCTTTCTCCTGCCCCTCCTTTTCTTCCCTCAGGCATTTCTCTCCGCAAACTCAGCCAAGCCTCAGAAGATCCCTTTTCACCTGTTGTTCAACACGGTGCAGGGCTCACCCTCACTGCATGGCCAGCGTGGGAAGGGTTAAAAGCCGGCTCCCCCAGGAGGCTACGCTTCACTTGATAATATCATCAGCTTGTGACAGTGTTAATGTGGGGATCAGGTGCACAAGGCAGCCTGCATTACCCTGGAGAGAGATGAGTTGTGTCCGGAAGAGCCATGACTGGATACACGGCATAATTGCCCCGGGGCCTGATGACAGCTCCCTGACCCCTTCCCTCTTAATAAACCATTAGCTGCCCCACAGCCTCTTGTTGCTCCAGCCTTCTCTTCTCCTCCTTGGCTCTGCCCACACCCCCTGCTCCCATGCACTGCCTCCTGCTCAGACTGCTCGGTGCCACCCTGGGAGACGCAGCCTCAGTGTGACAATTACCCTGATGGAATAGTGGCAGTGGCAAAAAGCAAGTGGCACCCGTCCCTGCCGCCCCTCTCAGCTCTCCCACACCTCTCCCCGCCGCCCTCCTGTGTGTTTGATGCGCTGGGAAATTTTTCAATATATATTCAAATCGCTGCGGCTGGCAGGGAGCTGAGAGCTGCCAGCCCTGTGCATCCCTCCCATTCACCCCAGTGCCAGGCCGGGGAGTGCTGGGGCAGGGATGCTGCTGGTCTCTCTGCTGCCAAATGCTGGGGTGAGGCGAAGCATCTCGCAGCATCCTGACCCACTCGTCCAGGCGGGCGATTCACATCGGTGGCAGTGGGTGCTGACACTCCCCTGGGTGCTGGAGGAGGCTGCTCTGTGCACCGCGGGCAGAGCTGCAGCAGCAGCCCAGTGGGTCTCAGTGCTGGTGGCAGTGGTTCCCAGAGGGAACTGGGTAGGATGTCCCACCAGAAGTTCCCTGGTATGCTGGGGGACGGATGAGGGAGGAGCATGGTGATGGAGGGGCAGAAAAGACCATCTTTGCAAGTCACGCTTCTAAATAGAGAAGTAAAAGACGAACAGAGATGGGTCTTTAAGGCAGAGCTTTCAAATGCATTTTTTTGGTGAGTGCTCAAGTACACAAAGCAGAGCAGCACAGGGAGTCAGTCCCTACATAACTTGCTCTTCATGTTGCCAATAAGCGTATCTACAGCCGCTGTGCTGGGCAGCTTGCTTCAGCAGCCTCTGCCAAACTTCCGCAGCAGAAACTTATCTTCTGCACTTGTCACTGGTTCTTTGTATTCCTCTGGTGCCAGGAGCCTGTTTGCTACAGGGTGTGGTGAGAACCCGGCTCGGTTCAGAGCCACCAAAGGGAAAGGGAGCCATCCCCACCTTGTCAGCATCAGGGGCAGCAGGGGCTGCGCAGCACTGGGCATGGCCCCGGCCTCCCCATGCTGCCCTCGGCCCCTGCAGCTCCTGGGGAGAAGGGAGCCAGGACCCTGGGTCTGCACTGCACCCCTGAGACCTTGGGCAAAACCCCTCCTGCTCCCTTCCATCCCTATAGGGAAAGAGGACAGTGTTGCAAAGAGGACACAATGATGCAAAGGGGACACAATGATGCAAAGGGGACACAATGCTGCAAAGAGGACACAATGATGCAAAGGGGACACAATGATGCAAAGGGAATGCAATGTTGCAAGTTTCCGAAACTTTGTCACATCTTTTGCATGGTTGTTACAACCTCCGATGGTGTGAGTTGTTTTTGCAACAATACCTACTTCTGGAAACAATGTTGTAGCTTTACTGCATCAATGTATCGTGCCCCAAGGCATGGCCTGTAAGGGCAGGGAAAGAGCAGCAGCCCAGTGACTCCCTGCACAGTGCACCCAATTCTGCAGCACATGCTCTGGCTCTGAGCATGAGGCCTCCAGCACACGGACATGTGTCACAGCTCTGTCCCATGTCACTTTCTCTGCCCTGGAGTGCTGGTGGCCATGCAATGCCTGCTGCTCTCTTCCTGCATCCCTGGGAAGATGCTGGTAGTCATGGTATGGTGCCTTTCCCTCCTGCTGTGCCCCTGTGGATTGATCAGATTTTACTCACTGGCTTTGCCCTCCCTACCTGGGTGTCCTGTCACTCCAGTCCTGGTCCTTCTCTCCATCAGCCCTTGCTGGCTCTGCAGTGCCATCTCCCCAGGCGATGCTGGACCAGCCCTGGGCAGTGGTGGCCGCGGCAGTTACCCCAGTGTGGGTCACACCACTCTCCTCCCTCTGCCCCTCCTCCTCCAGCCCCCCCCACCCTCTGGTCCCATCCCTTCTCCCCTCAGACACATCTCCCTTTTCCTGTTACAAACCCTCTCATTTCCCCATTTCTCCCCCTCTTTGGCCACAATTTGTTTTCAGGATCTTGTTAGGGACCCTCAAGCATCATCTCCGTGGGCTGCAACTCCCCCACCAGTGCCATCTCTGCGTTTCCATCTCACCCCCAAGGCCAGCCCTGCGACTCCTCCAGCAAGCTGATCTCCCCCCAGCCCTACACGGGACCATCATTACTTCGGATTAACCCCCTGCGCTTCCTTCCTCCATCCCCAGGCCGTGCCTTCCTCCCTTGCAGCTCCCCATTCCCTCCCCCTTTGCTGCCATTCCCAAGCCTCCTCCGCTCGCCCTGCCGCTGTTCCCACACTCCCCAGCACCTCCGTGTCCCCCCGTGCTCACGGCTGAGCTCTCAGCTCCGCAGCCACCGCTCCCCGACAGCTGTGATGGATCGCTGACAAGCTCCCATTGTGTTCTGCTCTTGCACAACAATAGATACTCCTGTCTGTTTATACAAGTTTGAATTTGTCCGCATAAATACGGTGTGGAAGAAACAGTAGACTATAGATTGCACGCTGACAGCTGAAAGATTAAGGGAATCCATTAACTAAACCAACTGCCTGGAAATCTTATGCAGAACATACACCTGAAAGCTATTATTGCTGTCCTGTCATACTACTTTATCTCTTTATTTAGGACCCTTTTTGTTTGGTTGAGGGCTTTTTTTTTTCTCCCCCTCTAATAATGTAAACTTGTTCTGGAGCAACAGAGAAGCCCTTGATTAAGTATCTAAGTATTTTCTGCTGAAGAATTTATGAACTCTGAGCCAGCACTGTCCTTGCCAGATCCCATGGAGTGTGAGGGGAGGGGGCACTTGCCTGTCTCTGGGTCTGTGCTGTGAATGGCCTTGGATCAGATTTCTTTGCAATGAACTGTTTGCATTGCTCTCATGGGCGACTCTGTCTCACTTAAATATCTGGCTGCACTTAACCTTTTTTCACCTGAATTCTCTCCATCACTGGAGCACTCCCCACCCCTACCTCTCCCGCCAGCTCTCTGCCTTACAATAGCAGCCCACCCTCAAGTTTACAAGTGCACGCAGCCAGTTCGGCTTTCCCGGAGCCTCGGTGATCCTGGCTGTGATACTGTTGAAGTTTTTCTTTTCTGCTCTATTCAGGTCCTACACAATGCTCGTCACCATAGTATCTGTGCGAACTCCTTGTTCTCCATTGAGCACCACGCCTGCTGCTCTGTCTGCTTGTCCTCTCCTCCTCTCCCCGCCGTGTGAGGGAGGGAGGGCTCTGCTGTGCACCTTGCTGGGCGCCGGGGTGAAGGGAGGGGAAGCAGAGCCGTGCGCCTCTTTGAATGCAAAGCCTTTAGGTTGGAGCAGGACTGCTCCCTTGTTAACACAGAGCTGACGTGCAGCCTCGCTGGCTGCAGGGCGCTTCCAGCACATGAGAGCAGCTGGATGATTGTCAGAACCGGCGGCCTGCTTTGAGAAGTGGTGTCTAGGAAAGCACCCGAAGGTTGAAGCTCTGCTCTTCCCCTCTTTTCCTCATCTCTGCTTTCATGTTCCTCTCGTCTCCTGGCTGAGCTGCTTGCACTCCAGCATTGATTTTGCAGTTATTTGGATAATATGTGCACCTGTATGCTCAGGCTGTGCTACTTGCCTCAAACGGGGATTCTGAGCATAGATCTTCTCACTGTTGTTGCTGATTGTTTTCCCCTACACCTGGAGTCCCAGGGTGGGGGATCGCATGGAGAAGTTCATCCTCTGGGTGTGGAGCTGCCTCCATCCCATCTCCCCTTCCTTTCAGGATCTCCAAAGGGCCAGGCTCAGCCCAGCTGCTCCGCGGGAGCCCTCACCCCAGGCAGGAGAAGGGCCGGGCTGGAGGGCTGAGCAGCGCTCCCCAGTCATGTAAATCAGCCCTGATTGTGCCGGAGAGGCTCCATGCGGCTCCAGCTCATTTGGGCTGTGCTGGGGGGAGATGGTAGAGGTCGGAGAGAGAGTTGCCAGGCAACGCTCCCCGGATATTAGGAAGATAAATCCTGCAATAATGGAGAGCACTGATACTTTCTGTGCCCGTTGTTTATTTCTTTCTTCCCCAGTGGTTCTACTCCCATGGCTTCAGGGAGCGAAGCGACCTTCCTGTGCCCCGGAGGAGGGGTTTGTCCGGGGGATGGAGGCAGTGCAGCTGCGGTTCCTGGAGCTGGGCAGCACTGGGCCCGGCTGCAAGGGGAGGCTGTAGGGACAGCACTTGGTGATGGGAACAGGGATGGTGGGAAAGGCCAACTCCTTATCACTGGACATATCTCTCTTGTGTGCTGCTCGCTTCTTGCAAAGCTCTGGGTGTTTGCGCTTCACCTCTCTCAAAGGGAGTGTGTCCCACCCTCTCCTCTGGAGCTGGCATTGGGGTCTCGTGGAGTGCTCCGTGTGCAGCCAACCCGGGGCTGGGGGTGGCACCAGGTGATGGATCCCATCAGTTGTGCCTCCATCTCAAGCGCAGCATGAATGCCACGCACCCGCGGGGAGCTGTTTGCAATCAACGCACAAAAAAAGCAAAGTCTGCCTCCCAAAGATGTTTAAATACTTCCAAACAACGAGAAAAACTGGAGGAAATTGCAATGATTAAAGTGAACAGAAATGTAGGCTTAATTTGTCACATGTATCATTTGCTCCGACTCGTTCAGCTGCCTCTACTATTTTCCATTAGAGCACTTCAGGGTTGCAACCGGGATGAGAAGGAGAAGTGACGAAGTATGACGAGGGCCTGCAAGTCCCCAGCACGAGGAGCATTTGCTGAGCATACCGGTGGCTGGAGCTGGACCCTGCTGGCACACAGCAGCCATGCAGCTCCAGAGCAGGGCTGCAGGGGCTGAGCTGTGCCTCCTCACTGCCCCAGGGCTGCATCAGCCCTCTGGGGAGGAGCTGGGGGGAACTGCAGCCTCGCTGGCTTCTCATTGCGCATCCCATCCCACGCTGGATGCTGGCACTGGATGCTGGTGGTGCCACTGAGCCTATAGCCTGGTGCTTTGTTCTCTCTGTGTGCAATTAGCTTACAGCAGCATGGTAAATATTTCATACCTTATAGCAAAGGTTGTTTAATTTTTTATTATTTTAAAGCTGCTCATGAATGTTTCAGAGATGGTCTCCTCCGGTGGAGTGGAATGGGGAAGTGCAAGGAAAGTTTCCTGCAGAGTAGTTCTGGGACTGTGTTCTGGCCACCCCGTGCCCACAGTAGCTGTCAATTTATTCTGCAAATGAGCACAACTTAAGCAAAGCATACTTAGCAAATGTGTCACCGTGTGAAATAAATGCCTGTAATATGCCTCTGCAACCCTATTTATTACAGCAGTAATTAAATTGTGCTTTACTCCGTGGGCTCAGCTACACTGACGGAAAAGAGGACAGGCTCCAGCTCTTCTGTTGTTTGACCTTCCACAGTCGTGTTCTCACTTCAAATTCCACCGTTGCAGAGATGTGTAAAAAAGCCATTGCAAATGCTTCTGTGCAAAAGACATTGCCTCTGTGTGTTGTTGGATGGCCTTTGTGAAACAGCTGTGCCCCCCCCCTAAGGCCAGGGCTCACACCTCAGGGCTTCTGCTGCACCACCAGCTCTGCAAGAACGGGGTGCCTGTCTGCCTTTGGAAAGCGGGGTGTCCGTCCCACAGCCAGGTGAGATGAGCCCGATTTGTGGTGTCCTTCTATTCTACAGGAACAGAAAGCAAATATCACCCTTGCTTGTGGCATTTCCCACCTGGCTCTTTCTTCTGCACACGCGGGGTTCCCCTTGACTCACACACAGGTCTGTCCCTGCAAAGCAAGCTGAGGGCAAAGTCAGTTGTCTGAACCCAAATTAAGTCTTCAGGAAGGGACTTGGGACTTTAATCACAGCCAGTAACTCAACCATGCAGGATGCACTCACGCTGCACTGTTGCTGGATGTCTGCCCCCCCCCCCCCCCTCAGGATCCCTCAACAGTTTAACAGAAATAGATTTCCCAAAGCCTTAATCATCTGTGAGCCAGATCAGCTCCTTTGAGTTGTGTTTTCTTCGTCTGCTATTTGCTGCATGGCCAGGGTTGGCTGCACAGGGTCATGGCAGGTACTTGTTTTTCAGAAGCATTTCCTGGAAAAATCCCTTTTCCCATCATCCTTCCCCACCTGCCACCACAGCTCTGCAGACAACAACTGCTATCTGTGTCTCCTCCCCTTGCCGAGCTGCCCCAAGCAGTGGGGCTGAGCAGGCTCTGCTCATTTGACCTCTTCCAGCTGTACACATATGGAAATCCTTTTGCTCTCCAAAAAGGAAGGAATAGACACGATAGAAAGCAATTACTGGGGCTGCCAATTAGGGACCTGCCTGGGATCTGGTTATTAGGGGTTATCTCATTTCTTGATCCACTTTGGTTGTTTCAGGTCTTTCCTCTGGATTCTCGGTTTCAGCTCACGTAGTGATGATCTCTGAATCACAGGATCACAGAATCATTCAGGTTGGAAGAGACCTCTCAGATCCCCAAGTCCAACCCCAGCCCACCCCACCATGCCCATCCCCACGTCCCTCAGTGCCGTGGTTCCAGACCACCCCAGGGGGCAGTAACTCCACCAGCTCTTTTCATCGCAGCTCTTTTGGAGAAGAAATTTTTCCAGATATCCAACCTGATCCTCATGTCTGCTGCACCCACCCAGGAAGGTGGTGATGGTTGGGGATTTCTGTCACTGCAATGCAAACCAGCAGAACAGGTCTACCATTACCATCACAGCTCGGTGCAAGCTGTGCTCTTAGTAAAGAACTGTGAGCAAAACCCTCGTGGAAGTGCTATCAAGTAAATGCTGCAGCTGTGATGTGCTTTTCTGAGCTTCCCCTGGGTCCTTGGAAACAGCGTGTGGCTGCCCTGGAACAAAAGGGCTTTGGTGAGAGTTTGGTGATGGGTTCTCCCTGAGCATGGGGGAGGAAGGTGATAGCCAGAGGGGCTGTGGGAGCATCTGCCCCTCTGCTTCCCTCGCCTGATGTCCCCACGATCTGCCTCTGAACTGGGACACCCCCCGGGTCACTGCAGGGTGGGGACGGGGCTGTGCGGGATGCTCACCATCTGTCACCTCCCCAACACCTCAGCACCCCCACCGCCATCCGCAGGGACGATCCGATCCTTGGGCCTCCATTTCACAGAGAGGCAACGTCCTGCTCGCTCCTTCGTGTTTTCAGAATCCCCCTTTAAGATCTGCTCAAAGGAGCCAGGGCATACGCTGCACTTTGTCTTTGGTTTCCACTTCTCCCTGGGGCAGCAGCAGGTAATGAACCCCTGAGCTCCAATGTTCTCATAGCTGCTGCTGTGCCGGGGGCCGTGTGAGTGGGAGGTGAGCTGCTCTCCTGGAGCTGTTTGCGGCTCTCTGGGGGCTCTTGGGTGCGGGGTTTCAGGAGGCAGCGGGTCTGCACCCACCGCTGGTATGGGCACTGGGAGGCTGGGGGATGGACGAGGTGAGCAGTGTTGGCCTTTCCTCACAGCCCTGCATCCCGTGCTGCCGATGGAAACGTGGCCCAAGTCAGGCCTTGTTGGCAGAGATATCAGAGCTCTGGGGAGGCTGTGACCAGAAATTCGTAGATAATGAAATCACTGCGTTCTACCTGCTTTTCCATCTGCAACCTGCATTCTGTGATTTTCCTGAATACATTAATTAAGGGCTACGTATCTTCGAGCGATATTAACGATTCATCACTATGCATTTGCCCATGCTTCCTGTAAGTGTTCGGTATTTGAAAATCTGATTAGGATTGGTTAATTTTAATCAGACAGCCAAGGAACATGGTACACCTCTCCTTCCAGGCTGGCTGAGTGATGCGGACGCACGTGCTTGAATTCCAATTCAGCCCCTCACAGCCATTCCCTGGAAATTTATAAGACTCGAGGTGAGAACTCCTGCTCCCCTGGACACCTCCTGGGGCACAGCAGAGCAGGGTTATGGCATCCCAAGTAGCGGTGAGAAGGCTTGGAAGCATTCAGCTCATGCTGACCTTGAGCAGCAAGCTGTGAAAAAGGAGACTAAGACAACAACTACGAGGACAAAGCCCACTCACGGGCAGACAGTCAGATGTGGGTGATGATATGTAAGCCAGCATCCCCATTGAGCAGCCCCAGCACCGGGAGGCAGCCCCAGCACCGTGCGTCCTCTCCAGGTGCCCGTTGTGTGTCACCTCCGTCTGAAACGGCACCGCAGAGTCCGGCTGATGAGATACAAGCATGCTGATCCAGACCGGATTTTTTACTTAACCTCTCCTGCCTGAAAATATGCTACTAACAAAGTGTCAGACAGGGAAGAGACTCCCCTTTGTCTCTTCATTCACCGGGAAGAATCCATCATCCAACACTTTTCACCTGCGTCAGTCGCAGGTAAATCCCAGAGCAGATCTCTTAACACGCAGCCCCTTGCTGCTTCCTCTCACCTCCCCGAACGAGACAAATAAAACCCGATAATATGCAGAATCCTGATTTCTAGAATTCCTTCCACTCCAAGATGTCTTCTGGCAAGGAGCCTCGTGCAGAAGGGATGAGCCCGCTCTGTGCCAAAACGCAACTCAAGCTCTCGCTTTCAGCTCCGCGCTGGATTTTTGTCATAACTTTGCTTTGAATGCATACATGAATGAGAAAAAAGGGACTTTGGATTTCAAACAACAGCTTTGAAATGCGAGCGGGGCCGGGCACGGCTGGGCGAGCTGCTGGGCTCCGTGCTGCCCTGTGCCCACCCCACGCCAGGCAGCCCTTTGTGTGCCCGCATGCTGTGACCGCGCCGGGGCCGCTTCCCGGGGCACAGGGGCTGCCGTGCAGGAGGAGGGCTTCCCTTCTGCTGTACTGAGAAATTATCTGCCATTTTTTTGGTCTTTTCTATCTGCATAAATGCTGCGATTCTTTGTAGGATTTTCTTTCTCTCCCTGCTAACAAATGCTCCAGTGTCCTTACTGGGATAAAAGGATGGGGGAGGGAGAGGCACCACCCCTCCTCCCCAGACCGAACCAGCAACATATTTGTGCTATTTAATTTAATAGGGAATTAATGCCATTAGCGGATTAAACATGCCAAGAGCCCCTGCACTCAGCATTAACTCCAGCGGTGTGGAGTGGTGCACGTGCACCTATCAGGGGCCGACAACCAGGTGGGGACAAGCCGGTCCTTGCACAGTGACACGGCTGCTGTCCCATGTCCCCATGCAACCCTGTGTCCTGCAGGGACGTGCATGGTGCAAGGACAGCGTCACACTGGCGTGCCATGGGCTGGCAGTGCCCTGTGGGTGTTGGGGGTACAGGCTGATGGAGACCTTTCCCCCTCGCTTTTCAATGATGAACTTCAGCTTGTGACAACCCATCACAGAGAGCTACTGCTGCCATGCCCTAAACACCACGGGGAAGGTGAGGGCTGCTGTGGTATCCATACTGCAGAGATCCCAGTGTGCAGCTGGAGGGGGGCAGGGAGCAATGGGGCAAAGCAGAAGGTGGGGAGGCACGGGGTGTGGGGTCTTGGGAAGGATGAAGAGGGAAGTTACGTGAGAGAAGCGCAGCGCAGAGAGGAGAGGAGGGAAGGAGGCCAACAGAAGCATCACTGGGGCTGGTCAAACATTTCATTTTTGGCAGCCATGCTCCAAAACGTTTGAGGAGCCAAAAGAAAAGAAATAAAGAGAAACCACTTCAATGAACGCTAAAAATTACAAGAGCCTTTTATTTTAATATGATTTGCACAGTATTTTTGTTAGCAACTGACAGGATTCCCTCCCTCTCTGGCGAGGCACCTGGGAGAAGAGCTGGGCTGAATGTGGGAAGCACAAAATGAACAATGCGGGGATGTGGGGCTGGGCTGGCACTGCTCCACCACCCCAGGGGCTGAGCTGGGACAGGATCTGGCCTATTGCTGGCAGCCTGAGGAGAGATGAAGGACTGTGGGTGTGTGTGGGGGAGCAGGATGCTTGACCCTGCAGTCTCAGCCCTCTGCTGTGTGCATGGTGACACCACTGCAATCCCATCCCTGCCCCATGGCCTCCTGGCACGGGGCTGGGAAGAGCAACCTCCACCTCCAGGACATCGCTCTTGGTTTCCGCTGACACATGGAAGAGAATGGAGAGCTTGGGGTGAAGCCATCTGTCCTCTACCATGCTCAACCACTTTGATTTTGGAGGCACAGCAATGCCTTGGACCCTACCCCCACGATGGGTGTGTGGGAACAAGGCCTCGGCATGGCCATCAATGGCCAACACCACCACCAACACCCAACACCTCCACCAGCACCCAACACCACCACCAACACCCAACATCTCTACCAGCACCCAACACCACCACCAACACCCAACATCTCTACCAGCACCCAACACCACCACCAACACCCAACATCTCTACCAGCACCCAACACCACCACCAACACCCAACATCTCTACCAGCACCCAACACCACCAGCAGCGCCCAACACCTCGAGTAGCACCCAACACCCCACGCACTCACGTGCCTCCCCTGCCTGCACCCCCTCCCGTAGCCCTCCTCCTCCCTATTCTACATTACACACATTAACTTTTGGACTCTTAATCCCCTCCATTGAATAAATCACTCCTGCCAGCCTGATAACTTTTCTTCCCCTCAAGCTATCATCCTGGGCTTTCATTCCATGCAGGATTTGAGACTCTCCCCGCTGTCTGCAATCAAGCTGCATTCTTTCAGCAATTATTTTGTGTCGCTGCTCTCTCTAAAATTTCTCAGGCTAGCATCTTTTTTCACTTGCAGGCTTCCTGTAGTTGCTTATCTCCAGCGTCTCCAGCCAAGAGGTCCTTTTATTCCACCTCTGCTGTCTGACACCAGTGCTGGATATGGAACTTGGTCAAAAATGCTTTCTCAACACGCGTTTGTCAGGACGGAGAGCTCGCATCTGTGCTCGGCGGTGCAGTGTCATGTTCCCTGTCAGTGGGGGGACATCAGGGGAGGGGGCTGAGCTAATGGACCATATCAGTTTCTCTTTGCTGACAAAGATAACAGGAGGAAGTCAGTTGAGGGGGGGGGAGGTAGAGCGAGGGAGGTGAGCGCTGGGTGAGCTCATCAGGGGAAGGGCGAAAATGCACTGAGGAGCCTTCCTGGGGCTGGAGGGCTGAGGATGTGTTTTGCTGCTGTACTCCTCTGAGCTGCGTGCTACCATGGCAAGAACCCACGGCATGGTCAGCCCCTGTGTGGAGACATGGTGATGGAAAGGTTTGCCATCAAGGGACACAAAAGTTCTGCTTTCCTGGAGGAGAAGATCAGGGGACAGGTGGCTGCGGCTGCACTGCCTGACAGGCCCCGGGGCTGAGGGATTCACTGAGTGTGATTTTCAGGAGTTGTGTCTCTGTGATGGTCAGGCTGGGGAGTGGGGCTGCAGCCCCAGATGTGCTGGGCACATCGTTCCTAGAGTGCAGAGCGCAGCAAGAGTGCTCGGATGTCATGGTACAGGGAATAAGCTGATTTACTCAGAGGTCAGGGAAGAGGTCATCCTCTGCGGTGCATGTTTTATCCATTTACTTATTGCATGCTCCCCGGTGATGGGCAATGGGACCTTGGCAGGACACGCTGGGACCAGCAGGCTAATGTGGAATGGAGACGTGCAGACCTGCAAAGCAACACCTGGGGAGCTGGGTGCAGAGCTGGTGCCCTGTGCACCTCTGCCTGTGGGTGGACGGAAACACCGTGATGGCAGAGCTGCAGCTTGGGTCAGTCCAGCAGAGCTGGAGCTTGAACAAATCCACATCTTCCTAGCTGCAGGACAGAGTTAACCGCAGGAGAACGGAAATCTCTTTGGGAAGGAGCACCTGGCTGTGCCATAAGCCCACTTTCCAGCAGATTTGCTGTGCACAGTGGCTGTTTGTTTAAGATGTGTCCTGAGTGCTCCCCCCACGCTGTGATGCAGCCCACTTCACCAAGCGCTCCACCTGGAGCAGCAAGCTCAGCTCACCGTGCTTCTGGCCCTGCTCTGAGCCCTGATCCCTCCCGTGCATGCACACACACACACACACACGTGTGTGGGGCATTGTGTCCATTAAATTCAGCTGCATTCCTCAGCCTACAAAGACAACGAGAAGTATAAAGAAAGGAACCTCTTTGTTCAGCCACTTCTCTGCTGCGATGTGTGAATAAAACCATCTCAGACAAGTGCACGACAGAAGAATTAAACCTGAAAGGAGGAAACACATTTCCCATGAGCTCTCCATCTCCCATTTTTGCACCTTGAAATATGCTGTGTAACACCAGTACCGAACCCTGGCATCCCTGCTGCTCTGGGGCACTCTGTGCTGTGAAGAGTGTCATGTGCACTTGCATGGCCCCAGGTCCCTGCAGTGCTGCTGTTCCCAGGGTGCTGTGGGCTGCCTGGGCTCACTGTGCCTGTGGGGCTGCAGAGTTGCTGCACTGGGCAATTAGATGAGGCAAGCATGTGACACAAATCTGCCTCTGTCTCATCAGGTAGAGGGAAATGTTTCAGCCCCACCGATAGGGCTTTGGCCTTTGAACCAAAGAGCATCGCCTGGAGCCCCCACTGCAGGAGCAGCACAGTGGAGCCAGAGCTGTCCCAGCGTTCCCATGGGCTGTCCCTGCTTGTCTCGCTGCTCCTATTGCTCGGGGCAGGACCTGGCTGGCTGGGGCAGCTGCTGTCTGGCTGTTCTGGGGTGCTGGGAGGGATTTGGCCACCTCAGCCTTCACCTGGAGGCTTCCACCTTCTCCTCCCTGTCACCACCTCCCTGTCCCTGGGACAGCACCGGGGATAAGGGGAAGGTGGCTCTGGCACCTGGCAAAGGGCTCCTGCCCCTCCTGGCTGTGCCAATCTCCCCCAAAAGCAGCAACCAGGAATTGCAGCAGCAGGACTTGAGCCAAACGCCACAGACATGGTATGAGCTGTTCTTTATGGTAATGGTGCAGCAAATCCCTGCAGAAAGCAGGTAAGATATGAGCTTTCCCTACTGGACTTTAAAATAAACAACTGCGCCGAGCCAGGGCCAGGAGCAGGAACGAAAGTAAAGGGAAGTTGGAATGAAATCCTCCTCTTCTCTCCATTCTCCTCTGCTTTTTTTCACTGATGACATTTACTCTGCTTAATAAAAAGAAAATTTATGTTTGACTCCCATAATGGTGCCTTTTAATCTCCAAGACCTCGATCCTTCAGGACTGCGTGCGTGTGCACAAAAAACAAGTTTCAGCCCCAGAAGAGACCAGGAGGGGACAAGAGGAATTACGCTGGGAAATGGGGCATTGCAAGCAGCTGTATGCACTGCAGCTCATCCCCTGCAGCCACGGGCCTGGCCCAGGCCCTAATTGCTAATTGCAAAGGGCTGGGAGGACTCAGTGCCTCTCTGGGTCGGTGTCTGAGCAGACAGCTTTAAAGAGCTGCTGCTGTCTCTTGGAGTTGGGTCTCTGCAGTCCTGGAGTGTTCCTGCATAGTGGTTATCGCTTCTGGGGGAAGGAGGTGACAGAAGCCCCTTGAAATAAAATATCAGGGTTCCTATTAGTGGCATCTCTAGGTCAGTCAGTGCTGATGGGCCCCAGATGGGGTGTCAGGCACCGGCCATTGCCCTGTGCTGCAAGGAGGGTGAGAGGCTGGGGAGGAGGACGGCATGTTAAGAGCAGCCCTGGGGCTTGCAGGGAATCTGGGCTGTGTTGACAGATGGAGAGGTGCTGAAGGGGGCAGCAGTGGCACAATGGAATGATGGCATGGTGGTACACTGAGGTGGTGCAGGATGGGGTTATCTGCCCATGGCCACATAGCAAGGCAGGGCAGAGCAGGCTGCACGCATGGCCAGCCAGCAGCAGGGTATGGTGGGCCGTGGGCTGCACCCCAGTGCTGGCAGCTTTAGGGCACCAGGGTGTGTTTTGGGGGGGGGACCACACTGCCCCAGGGCTCCCTGCTCCCCCTGATTAATGGCTGTTACACAGAGCCCAAGTTCCCTGTGGAAACAAGAGTTTCCGTTTACCCAATTAGCACAAAAAAAGTTATCTCATTTGTTCTGGAGGCGGTAACATGCAAGAATTAATTTTTCAGGGTATTTCCTAGGCCATTTCTCTCCCAGGACAGCCTTCGGAGCAGCCCCTGTCAGACAGGACGTATGGTCTCCAACATGCAGTGCTTTTAAGGCCAGAGAAAGCAGGTCTGGTATTTCTTGTTCGGGTCCCATGCACAATGTTTTCTTTGGCTCTGCCGTTCATCCTTCTAAAGTGGATCACGGCTGAGGAATGACAGAGGTCCAGTGACAAACTTTCAACGTTATTTAAAAATGGGGGCAGAAAGCAGAGAGGTCAAACCCTAACGCGGGTGATGAGGGAAGAGGCGAGTGGGGACTGAGTGTGTTTCTTCTCACATGTGCTCAGGGGCTGAAAACCAGGAAGAAAAATCGCACCCAAGTTCCTTGGCTCCCTCAGGAGCGTCTAATGGGGAAAATTAATGAGCTGGAACGTCACGCCGGAGACGGGAGAGGGGGACCTGACAGCGCTGGCGGCTGCAGGATGATGGGTTGTGGTCACCTTCAAGGGAGGGGCGGGCATCGGGGGGTGTGTGTGCCATCTGTGCCCAGCTCTGTGCTCGCTGCCAGGGGGATTTCTGCCTGAGCTGCTCTGGCTGTGATGAGCGGGAAGGGCTCTGGGAGAAGGGGTGGCTGCTGAAGGCAGCAAACCTGCTGCCCCGTGGGAAACAGGCTGGAGCGCACGGTCTGGGCATGCAAGGAATGGCTTGGCTGGGCTCAGCAGCTTCCATGAGCTTGTGATTCCACTGCTTTTCCCAGAGCCTGCCCAGGGCTCTGGGGTTTGTCACGATGTCCCCTTGCTGGCAGCAGCCTCGTGGCCTGGCTTCAGAGCTCTCGCTGCCCCCAGACCTGTGATCCTCTGCACCGCCGCGTGCTTGGGACGGCGTCGTGACAAAAGCCTGGTGAGAGGCAGGGTGCTTTGTGCACATTGCTTCTGCGTGGGATTCAAGTACTCTGCTGCTTTGTGTGTTGTGCCAGAAGAAGCAGGGGAGCTGGGCAAATCCACGTTGTCAAGTCCAGCCCTGCCGCTCCCTCTCCATTTCCCTCTGTGAAGTGCTCCAGCGCAGACTCTGCATCCTTGGGGGCTGGATAGGATCCTCTTACCCAAGATTAAAGCAGTAATGATTTGATGGAAGCACGGCCAGGAAGGTGAACCATCAACACCGGGCTGTTCCTCCAGTGCTGGCAAGTGGGGGGTTAAAAAGGTTTTCCCAGTGCTTTCTCTGATTACTTTTATTCAGATCCCAAAGACAAAGCATGTCCGAGGGGCTGGGAGGAGGCCTCCAAGGATCTCTGAGCTGAGATTTGCACCCTCTCCCCTCCCTAACGGAAGGATGGGAGCAATAATAAGGAGGCAGTGCGCTTCAGCTGCCCCCAAACAGGACGCAGTTGGCACAGCTCAGCTTTCTCTGTTGTCTTTCTTCTGGCAAAGTCAGAGCCCTGCTCCTGCCAACGTGTGACCCCTGCCTGCCCTGCGGGGGGAGAGGGGCACAAAGCCCCCAGGGACACCCGCTCATGCTGTGCTGCTGGGTGTGGGCACTGTCCCTGGGCAACCCCAGTGCCAAGTGCCCATCACAGCCGTGATGGCACGGACACACGTGAGGAAAGAACCTGAGAGGCACCGGAGCGTGGCTGCACGCACAAATGCTTCCACAGACACATTTCTAGGTAATAATCCCCCCCTGCTGCTTTCTTGCCTTGATCAAAGCCCAGACATGAGGGAAGTCCATCTGTGAAAGATTGAGCCGTGCGTTTTTTTGCGAAGGTATATGGGCTGGCAGCGAAATTTCTCTGACAAGTCCAACAGGGAAAAATGGAGAAATGAAAGCCTTTAAGATGTGTGCATTTCCCAGATGACTGGTGATGTGTGTGGGTAACATATGGGCAGTCCGTGCCCGCTGTCCCACAGAACATGCTGATTTCACACTCGGAGTTCTCAGATTCCCTGACAGCTCTGCAGACCGCCCCCGGCAGCCGGCAGTGGGTTCTGCAAGGCCGTGTGTGCCCGGTGCAGGGAGCAGGGGCTGCAGCCCTGTTGGTGCATGGTGCAGCGGGACGTGGGGCTCTGCAACAAGCATCGGATGGAAGCAGCTTGCAGGAATGGCAGTCTTGCATTTTGCTGTCAAGTATTTCTATTTTTTGTGATTTTTATTTTCCTCGCAGCTCTTGTTAAGACTGAAATAGCATGAGAGCTGCTGCTTCCTCTCCATCTGCCAGCCTGGCTCAGCGGCTGCCTGTCAGCTTTGGGATGGGGGTCCCTGTGCCCCACACTGGGCTGCTCCGCTCCCCCCCAGGCACTTTCCTCTTGGTGCTGGGGAGGATGAAGGCATTGCCACATGGCAATGGGCCTCTCCTTGTCGCCAGCTGTGTGGCTCATTGTGCCACAGGAACGCCTTCATATGCTGTGCCTTGCTTTTTCTTATTCCAGGATGACAGGAGCATGAAAATGATGTTGGCATGATTCTGAGATAACACATACAGGAAATAATGAAGAACCAGATCAGCTTTTCTCTTCTACCTTCTGATTTAGGAATTTAAAACATAGGGATTTACCAAGCAGTGAGAGCATTCAGGTTGCTGGCAGCCTGGGTTGCATTGCTCTTCCATCAGTTTGCCCAGCACTTACCTGAGCCTGCCTGTAGCCCTGCAAAATCCTGTGGTGGGAAAGACCAAGGGATACTCTTGCCCTTGTGTGAAAAGCCAATTTATTAACCTTAATGAACTTGGGAGCAGCCTGGTGTTCAGACTCAGTCCTGGCACGGGGAGAGCTGAGCGTTGTGCTGCTCCCATGCTGCTCCCTTGCTGCCCTTGTACCGCAGTCCCTTTCTCTACAAAATGAATCTGCTTTTAGCCCAAGAAAGGCAAAACCAGAGCAATAGGGCAGGCAGCATCTGAAGGGACTCCAGCAGCAGATCGGCGTCCCTCTGTTTAGCAGCACTCCACGGCTGCTGGGGTCTGTGATCATCACCTCCGCGACAGCAGAGCATGCAAGTGTTGGAGGCATGGAGCAGCTCTGCCTGGTGATATCAAAGTTCTGCATGATCAAGGGAAGTGCTGATTCCCCTCCAATTGCTTGGGAGCACAGAAGCAAAACCCTTGCATTCGAATTACTGAGAAAGTGCCTCACGGAGACGCTCTCAAACTGTTCCCTTGAGTGCATCCATCGGGGGATGAAAATTTGGAGGATGGGGAAATAATGGTTGCATGCTCCATTCTTACACTGACTCACTAATTCAGGGTATTTGCAGGGCCCTGGGACGTGCAGTGGAACTAATGCACGTTCTCTCTTTATTTATTATTATCTGCATTGTTAGAATGTATACACTAATCCTGTGAGTAAGCTTAATTGGGGCTGGCTTTGAAAAGGTTCTGCTCAGCTGCAAGTCTCATTTGCTTGTGCAGGCTCCGTGCTGAAGCGAGCAAACCAGGTAAAACAGAGCGTGAATGCAGCTAAGTGGCCTCTTAGGAGCACATCTCTTCATTCATGCGCCCAAGTGCCACTGCTGGGCTTGCTGTTTTAACTTCTGGCTACAAGTACAGCGGTCTGAAGCATCAGAGCCAATGTGGTTCAGGTTCTGAGGAGCCACCACGGTGGTCCTGGTGCCCCTTTGGGCACTGAGCTGCGCCCAGGGCTCAGGGAGAAGCTGTGCATTGCGTGCTGCTCCTGCTTTCTCTGAGACCCTTCTGATGGGAAATGCAATGGAAACGAGGGTTGTTGTCAGTGCTGTAATTGAGAGCTGGTCCTTCCATCGGTGCGTGGCACACAATGTGTGTGGCGTGGCTCCGTACTGTGCATGCAAACTTTATTTCTATACGGAAATATGTTTTTAATACTCCAGTGATGGTATCTAATATTCAGTAATGATTGTGGTTCCGTTTTTGAGATGCACTTTAGATTTCCCAGAGCAGTTATTGAATGTGAGTGAGATGCAAATTAAACATTAAAAACATATTTATGGTGGGGTTAGCAGCAGCTCCGTGATGCTGCATCCAGAGCAGGCCACAAGCACCGAGTAGCCGTCTGGGAGAGCTCCGAGAGGATTTGTTGTAGAAGCAATTGGTGCATCGTTAGCCCAGAATACAAACCTGTTGGATGGGAAGGAGGTGCAGGATGAGGCTGATCTGTGCTGTTCTGGATCAGAGCGCAGGACCCATCCCTGAGCCCACATGGTGCTGCTGAGTGCACAGCCTGGCATGCTCAGTGTGGCCACTGCATCCCGAAGGGTCACCCTGGGGTAGGGGTGGGTCAGTGGGGCAGGTATGCCTGGCTGTCCTCTGGAAGCATTGCAGTGTGACATGACAGAGCTCTCCTCTTTCTGCACCATGCAGTGCTGCTCAGCTTTCCCCAGGTGTGAGCCAGCACCCTAGTGATTTCCAAGTCAGATCCCCATGGCTGAGGTGAGTGGGATCGGTAGGGAGACGAGGATGAGGGGAGCACACAGTGGGGGTGGTTCTGGTGTGGGGCTGATGGATTCACTGACAGAGATGAGTTATGGCCTCACACTGGGCCAGGGCTGCTCAAGGGCATGCCTTGTTTTCTGGAGGAGCCCCATCCTGGGGAGACACTGGGAGAACCAGGCACGAGCCATAAGGCACACTGCTGTCTTTTAGTGCAGGCGACACACAAGGACTATTCTTTACTCTGCTGTTATTCTTTCCTGAGCTAGGAAAAAGTTATGGAGCATTGTGTCTGACAAGTGCAGTGCTGCAGCAGCCCTGGCCTGTCCTTCCCAACCCTCAGCATGGAGCCCCAGCCCTGCCCAGCCTACCAGCAGGGCACGGGCAGCAGCAGGAGCACCATCAGGGCTCTGATGTGCAGGAAATGCTCTCAGGAGAATGGGGCTGGAACGTGCCCTGGCACCACGAGGATCCCTGTTAGCGGTACCACTGGAGGAAGAGCAGTAATTATTCCTAAAATCCAGGCTGTGGAGTGTTTTGGAAGAGAAGAGAGTATACACTTGCTCTCCTGAGTACAAGAAAATTGAATTGCTTGGAAAGCACTGGGATGTCATTGTTTTCTGCCTCATGTAAAGCTGATCTGCAAGGCCTCTCTGGAGGGCCTGCATGGATAATTGCCTCGCTAATGAACGTGGGACTCCAGCACAGGACCTTTCTGTGGGACCCAGGGAGCTCATACATCCCTTCCCACAGTGATGGGATCACCCTGGAGCTGCTCCCATGCAGTGCTCCCACCTCTCTTTGTTTCTCACCCCAAAAAGGAGGCAAATGACCTCAGAAACAGAGGAACTTCATAAAGATGAATGTTGGGATTTGCCAGATTTTGCTGCTGGGGTCTCATGATGGGGCAGAGGAGAGGTTCCCCTGCTGCCCTGCTCTCTTCCTGTCCCTGAGAACCCATAGGTTCCAGCTTGTCCTTTCTGTGTTGGTCTGGAGTGATGCTGGGATGCCCAGCCGGTGTCATGGGATGTGCAGGGCTCTTTGGGGACTTAAATCACAGCTCTGTCCTCTGCATGGAGACAAACGACATCCTGCAGCGCAGGTGCTTTACAAAGAACAATAAATGGAAAGCCCTTGGCTGGGCTCAGCGATAGGGCCAGGATCCTCTTTCACAGAGTATTTTAGGGCTCAAGGCACCACAGCTGTTTGTGGGATAATCCTTCTGCCCTCCTCCTCAACCTTGAAAAAGGACTTCGCAGTCCCACTCAAACTGGAAATAAATCAGGAAATGGCACTTTGTTCTTTCCAGAAATAGGCCGGCTTTCCAAACCCTTTGAAACAGGCACCCGAGACAAGAGTCTGCTCAGGAGAAAACTTCATTCAGCCTGGTTGCAACAAAGTCTGTTCGCAAGCAAATGCAGGACTCAGATGCTGGTTTCAGAGCCTGCACTTGCAGGAGTCCCTTTGTGGGGGACTGCTCTGGAGCACCAGCAGCAGGTCCTCCCCGTGCCGACTTCTCCATCACAACGGCCTATGGGTTCCCCAGTTGGTCTCTGTGGGATGGAGCTCCATCCCCTCGCTGCAAGCGGGAGGTGTGAGCACAAAAGCAGGCTGCAGAGGTGGCAGTGCTCCCTGCCAGAGGCTGAAAGAGGATTTACACTTCCCCTCTGGGTGAACCAGGCCGGCTCTTTCCAAGGCTCATAGCCCCAGAATGGGCTGCACTGCCGGAATTAAGCAGGAGTGCGAGTGTCAGCGCTTTGTAGCTGGTGAAATGTGGGCTCTGTAAAGCTGTCGGGAGGGAGCAGAGGTCCCTGCAGTGCCCCTGCATCAGCATTGCCAGGTCATCGAGCACAGCACCCCCTGCCTGCCCACAGCCAGAGCCCCAGAGGGACAGTGGAGGCTCCTGGGCTTTCATCTGGGGCTTTGTGGCTATGCTGCGGGACCCAGGACAAGCCCCTGGTGCTCCTATGATACTGGCTGTCTCCTGGCTCAGCAGAGGTCTGGTTCACAGTGCAGAGCATCCCTTGGACACCTCTATCCAATTGTCCCAATGGTTCTGCTGCCAGGAAGTGCACACAACCTGGATCCCCCAGGCCTTGCTGCTGGGACCTGGCTGCTACTGGCATTTTTTCTGCCCCTCTTTATGGGCCTCATTCTGTAGTTCAGGACCAGAAGGCAGTGGGGTGTGAATGGGAACAAAACGAGAACCTCAGTTCTGTGGCTGACACAAAACCATCCGGGATAATGAACAGCTCTGAGAGCAGAGGAGGCTGTGCACTTTTCTCCTCTGCAGAACAATATTTCCGACATGCTTTAAGCATCATTAAACAGATAATTAAACATTCCCTTGCAGTTTAATAAATCTCAAATACATGACCCAGCATTACTGATGTGAGGGGCTCAGGGTGTTGGAGATGAAGCTCTCCCCAGCCCAATCGGTGCAGGTGAGGCCAATCCTGCTGCTGTTTTGCCACTATCCTCTCGGCAAAGCCCTGCGATTGCTGTCCCTGCTCCAAACGCACCAATAGGATGAGCTGTTGGATGCTTTTATTTCTTCTGATTCTTGTGGGGGTGCCATGCACTGCCCATAGGCAGAGTGCACACACTACATCACAGCCAGCACAGAGACCAGAGGGGACATCCCAGCAGCCGGAGGAGCTTTGGCAGAGTTTGACACAGCTCTGCAAGTCCCCGAGCTAATTGAATCCAAGTGTGGAAGCAGGACTGTGCCCTTGTGGGTACGGCGGGTAGGGGGAGAGCTTTTCATTTCTCTTCTGTTCCCTGCTTGCTTTGAGTTTTCTCCCTTTGAAAAGGGAGGCCTCTTGTTTCTATTCACATAAAATGTGGCTTTTCTAAGTTTAAAAGACTTTTGGTCTCTTCAGGGAGTGCTCGGCAGGCAGATGGGCACAGCACCCCCGGCTCGGGCTGGCCCCAGGGACAGGGATGTGCCCACCCGGAGCTGCTGGAGGTCCCTGCACATCCCTTGGTGCATTCCCTCCCTGCCCACCCGGCCACTCTGTCCCCAGCACACGCTGGGTGAAGGTCTGGAGCAGGCAGGCTCTGAGAGGGCTCTGCCCGTGAGCCCGAAGCCCCCATCCGGGTTTGTGGTGCTCCTGCTTTTCCTTCAAACTTCAGTACCTTTGAAGGTACCCGCCTGAGGCTGCGCAGCTAAAAGGCACCGAGTGATCGTTATTTTGATTCATTTTCCCAACAACGTAGTCATGAATAAGGATAAGTAGCCAGGTATTGGCAGGATGGATGGGCTCTCTCCCAGATCCAAGTTAGCTCGTTAACCCCAGCCGCAGTAATTAAGGGGCAGTTGCAGGGAGCAAGTACAAAAAGGCAACGAGCCACAGGGGGAGCCAGGGGCAGAGGGTTCTTGCATACCTCAGGTGTCCTCTGCCAGCCCCGGCTCTGTGAATGCATCCCTGCTCCTACAGAACGGTTTGCAGCCACGGGCTGGTGAGGCTGCAGCTCTGCATCCCAGTTGCAGCTGCTGCAGAGCCCAGTTTTCCCTTTGCTGAGAGCATTGCAGGGCACAGGGAGCAAAGCTGTGCTCCTCGGGAGGACTTGAGGAGCCAACAGTGAAATCGCAGCCCTAATCCATCAGAATATCTCCTCATTTTGCTAGTCTTCCAATGGAAACTTCTAACCAGGAGAAGGCCTATCTTGGTCCTGCCTTCCCAGCCTCATGCTCTCTGACTTTATTTATTAAGCTGCTATACAAGCTGGATTTTTTCCCCTCCTTTCTCTTCTCTTCCCTTTCTTCCCCGCTTTTGCAAATTGAATTATTTAAATGCATTGTTTGGCAGCCTTAAATCCAGGCGCTTCACTCTCTTTCCCCCTCTGCTGCCATTTCTTTCTCTCCTTTTTGGTCTTGTATTTTCAGGATCATTTACCACGTTGTTCCAGTGGCATTTATTGAAATTTGCACAAAAAAAAGGATCTTTCTTCAATGGCACTACTTCAACCCATGCAAAATAGTTATGGGTACAGGAAGACATCCATGGCAGGGATTCACTGGCAGAAAGGAAGGAGAGAAAGAAGAGGAAACATGCTGGAAAAGTGGAGGATATCCCGAGAGATGAATGGAGAGCAGCTTGGCACCGCTGGGGCAAACAGCTGAGCATGGGGTTTGGCTGGCAGAAGAAATGTGCTCTTCTACATGGTGACACACTCAGTCGTGCATTGGGCACGGGCAAGGTCATGGTCATGAGTATGGGCATGGGTATGGATATGGGTACGGTCATGGTCACGGGTATGGGTATTGACATGGGCATGGAAAGTCACTGATGTGGGCAGGAGCAGAGCAGGGAGCACGGACACACTCACGTGCCTTCCAACATATATGGGTTCATGGAAGTCTTGTTGGGGATGAAGCTGCTGGAGTGTCCCTGTGCGTGTGACCCTCACATGGAGCCATCCCCATCCCAGCTGCAGGGAGCGGCCCCAAGAAGTGGCTCTTGGAGGGCATTTGAACACTCTGCAAGGAGCAGCACTCTTGATTGTCACTCCTATCTCCACTCCTGCTTCAAAGCCAGCTCCTTTTATTTACATATTGACGTATGATTCATTTAATTGACTTTCTTGCCTCGGAATTGTACTTACTTAATTAATCTGATTACATTTCTGTTTCTAGTTAAAGAGTTTCTGTGTTCCAGCCCAGCGGTGGCTGTGTTTCTATGAAGCGCTGCGATTCTGGTCGATCTCCCCAGTAGATAAAGTGTGCAAAGCATTTTGGGATCCTTTGGTAGGGGAAGACAGGCAAAAGACATGGGAAGTGCCGCAGCAATTTCCATTTTCACACACGCAGCGGCTTTACTCGTGGCAGAATAAGACACCCTCCCAGTCAGTGGGATTGAATTATCTCCATAAATTCATTACATTTTAAAAAATATGATAATCAGCACGAAATGAACATCCCGAGGGAGACAGAACATGTACATCTCAAGTACTGCTAATAATAAGCCTTTAATTTACGAACGCCCAAGGCTGGCTCAAAGCCTGCGCGTCCCGTGGCAGAGGAATGGGCGCTGTGCCCGGCCCTGCTCCCGCTGCCACCACCCACCCCATGCGGCACTGAGCGCTGCCCATGGGTGCTGGGGACTGGCGGTGCTGGTGGCCACTGGCAGCCCCCACATGGTGACATTCTGCTGTTGGCCAAGGGCTGCCCGTCCCGGCCGCCGCCACCCAGCAAATATCAATATTTATGGGATGATTAGCTCCCGTTTAATACACAATTGCAGCAATTAGGAGGCAGGCAGCACGCATCGCTTTGTAGATATGCAGTATTCATGGGGCTGGCAGCAGGATGGAGGGGGCTTGGTGCCATCCCCCCACCGCCCACCTTTCTGCATCCAGCACCGCATCCAAAACTCGCTCAGGTGCCACCACTGTAAACTTTTTCTCTTTGTGATTTTGATGGCTGAAGGCTGCTCCTCTGCTCTGCGTTTGTTAAATACTGATTAATTATTAAATTAGCCATTAACTATTAATAGCCGGTTTCATGAGTGTTAACGACAGCCATGTGCAAAGAGATCTGCGTCTATGGCAAACCTGCTGAACCTCAGGGAATAAATCCTTGATAATCAATATGCCATTCATTCCATTTGCAATTCTTGTCTCATTTGGTCCACATTTAGCATGCACTTAAGTGTATTTTATACAAATGTAAATGCAAATTTTATTGCTGATGGAAATTATCATCTCTCAGCAATAACAGCAGCATCCTTTGCTTATTTCTGCAGCCTGGGGAGAGGATGCACCTGCAGAAGTTGCCCTGAGCTGCAAACCTCCATTGCACCCCAAGGCTCCATTGCACTTTGGGCAGCTCCTGCTCGATGGATGCTGTCTCAACAAGGAGAATGGTGTCCATGAATGACAGCCTCCATACAACCCACAAACAAGTGAGCACTGTGGGTCCTCAGGCACCTCCATCTCCTGCCCCCCAATACCACCTTCTCTGTCCATTGTCACCTGTCTTTTCTCAGTGACTCCCAGGATGGGATGACCCAGGCAGGGCGAGCAGAGGTGACATCAAGCTGTACCCAGGGTGGTGCTGGGCGTCGGTGCAGTGCTGCATGGGAGGCGGCACAGAGCCCACTGAGCAAGTCCCTGTGCCCTCCCTGGGGAAGCTGAGCCAGCAGAGGGGATGTGGAAGGGGAGCAGAAAATGCCACAGTGCTGGAGCCAGTGCACAGGCAGCCCATAATGCAAGCAGCCACGGACACCTCCGGAGCACGGCTGCTGAAGCCAACGGCCATGCCCCAGGGAAGAGCTTTTGGCCTGGGGAGTGTTATTTTGACTGGTGCATTTGCATGGTCCCAAAAAAGCAGCACGGCTTTTCAGGATGCCCCGTGAGGAGAACTATTGCTGCTCGAGAGAGAAAGGGCCTTGGATTATTTTCTCATGTCAATTAACAGCGCTTTCCAAAGGAAACCCAGACTGCTCTGAATCCCGAGCATGGGAGCCTGGCCAGGCTGCTCCCCCAAAGAGCTGCATTTGAAGGGGGAAATCAGGGCTCTTTGGCCACGAGCTCCTGGGCCAGTGCCAACAAATAAAACAGTCATAACGAGGCCTTCTGAGGTATGTTTGGAGGGTTGGCTTTCCTTTTTTTTGGCCTGCTGGAGAAGCCACTCAGCACAGCGGGAGCAGCAGCAGACTGTGAGCAGCATCACACTGCTGGGCTGCCCACTAAGTGTCATTTGTGCCCCAATCCATGCAGCTGCTCATGTTGCTGCAGAGCTTTGTGCTGGGCTGGAGCTCTGCACAGGGTGCAGACAGGGTTGGGCAGTCCCAGCAAAGTGCAAGGGGAAATGTGTAGCCAGGAGGGGCAGCAAGAGGCAGCAGTGCTTTATTCCAGCAACCTGCACTCTATTTGCTCAAGGGAAATGGAGAGCAGGGCTGGACCAGGTCCTACATCAGGGTACCAGAGCTACATCAGGACAGTGCTGCTGGCTGATAACGGCAGGGTGAAAGTGCATGACAGCAGTAGGCTTCCTGCAGCGAGGGAGCAGCAGCCCCCACTGTGCCAGTCTTTCTACTTCAAAGGCACCCACTGCTCTCTCTGGCTCCATGAGATGCCCCGGGCTCAAGCTGCTGTAGAGAAGCCAAGCAGCAGGAGTGGATGAGCCACACAGGAATGTGATCCCCTGGCTCCCACTGCCTGGGATGAAGCAGAGATGCTGTAGAGCCCTCAGATCAGAGGGGCCATGGGGGGGCCCTGACTTGGAAATGCTAAGTCATGGCTTGGAACAGTGATGGAGCAGCTGGTGGGAAGGCAGGGCCAGCCCAGGGGAGCTCAGGTGCATGCAGTATATCTGAGTGATCAGAAGGAGTGGAGTCAGGATCACCTCTTCCCAGACCTCATTGAAGGGCTGGCAGTGGAGGTGAGGGTATCCTGTTGGAGATCCCTGCCTACCTGAGGTCTTCCAAGGGTAAAAATATTTTTTTCCTTTGTTTCTGTGCCCATAGCTGCTGCTTTTGGGGTTTATAATCACTTGCTGCAATCTGGGACTTCGCTACCCTGCTATTATTGCTGCACTTTCCATGACATTGTAACTTTACAGCTGCAAACCCACCCACGATGCTGGGGGCATCCCAGCTGATGCCATCTGCTGGGGGAGCCTGGGTGGGGACAGCCCTCACAGCAAGTGGAGCCCCTGGGGAGAGGTGTGAATCCCCCTCCCACTTGCTATGCTCCCTGTTCCTGGGGGACTGCAGGCACGGGCTGTGCAGGACCCTCCATAGCCATGGGTGTGCTGGTGGCTCCCAGCCCAGCGCTGCAGGGCAGCAGAAGGCTCTGGTGGCTTCCTGCTGCTCCCCGCAGTGTGAAATACAGCACTGGAGTGAGAAGAAAGGCATCCTGGCTGGCAGCAGAAAGCTGCCTGGGAGAGATGACCTGGTTTAAGGTTTCAGAACAAATGCAGTTACAGATAGGCTCAAATCAGGCCTGCGAACTCTCTTCCTGCCCCTACCCTTCCATTTCAGTGAAACCTCTGATCTCTGTCCAATTGCCAGCATAGATCTGGGGGCCTTCGTGAGTCTAAGCCCACTGTGGGGGCACAGAGCTTTGCAGCCTCCTGCTTGAGGCTCAGCAGGGCCATGGCCACACTGCTGCAGCCCTTGGAAGGTGGGAAGGGAGGAAATCCACAGTCACTGGGAAAGAGATGGTTTGGTGCTGTGCAGCCATGTCTTTTTGGATGAGGACACATGCACCATGGCTGTGCAGAGGCAATGGCAGGCTAGGTTCCTCCTCCCACCCGCAGGCAGCAGGACCTCAGGGCTGGCTATTGGAAGCAGGTGTGCCGCCCTGCCAGCGATGGGAGCAATTAAGGAGAAAGCCTCTGCAGAAAATTTATGTCCATCTCTCCTCACCCCTCTCTCCTGAAACAAATTACACCACAGTGCTGCCCCATTTGAGGGGAACCCATGCAGACCCCCCCCCCCCAGCCCCCCAGCGGTGGGATGGAGCGGTCCCAGCAGCCCTGCAATTCATCTCCCTGGGAGTGCATCGGGGGGATCCCAGCACACCTGGGCTGTGCGGCCCCGGCCGCTGCTTGGCAGCTTCCCCTGGCCCAGTGGGGGGAGTGGGGGGACCCACGGCTCCCCCCATCACCAGCACTTACCCCGAGGTTTATTATTACACAAATGTGAATTCCAGAACCGGCATCTGGGGAGCAGCTGCTGGGAGTTAACCCCTTCTCGTGCTGCAGCGTGGGAGGAGCGGGTTTTGGGCTGAGCGTGGCCATGGGGGGGCTCTGGGGGTGCACAATGGGGCACCTCCTGTGCTGCAGATTGGGAGCAGGTGCAAAGGGCACTTGGTTCGTGGGGACACACTGTGTGCATGGATGGGGAGATGAATTTCTCTCTCCTTTTTATTTTTCTCTCTTTTTTTTAATAACACACATTTCTGTTTCCATTCAGAGGTTTTATGGGGATTTGCTCTGCCTCCTAGGCAAGGCCTGAATGTGCAGTTTGCTTTGGGATGCAGCTCCAGGGGATGTTGCACTTGGCTTCTGATGAGCAGCCCAGAGATAAGAGTGAGAATGGGCGGCCGCTGCTTCTGAGCAGAGCTCAGCTACACGCAGCGATCTGGCTGGCATGTTTTGTTTGAAGGCAGATGTTTGGGTAACGTCCTTACAAAAAGGCAGCTCCTGATAAATCCTACTGTCCTGGCAGTTTTCACAGCACCTTTGCAAGGCTACAGGTGTCGGTCACTGGCTTTTCTGTCCCTGAAAGTCCCCTGGCTCACTAAGCTCTTTGCATGGCACTGTAGCCCCTATGTGATGGTACCAGAGTACAGACAGAGGATACCCCTTGCTCCTCTGCTTTGACAGAAAGAGGAGCAGGGCCAGTCCCTCCCTGAGACACTGCATGCCTGGGCCACTGCCATCCCCACTGCCAACCCTCCCCCTATCCTCACTCCCCAGGGCCCCCTCGCCAGCAGCTTTCAGCAGCTCCGCCCCACGACCCCGTCCAGCCTCTCCCTCAGCCACTCCTCATCAGACTTGTGCTCCAGACCCTTCACCAGCTTTGTTGCCCTTCTTTGGATGCAGGCCTGCCCTTAATTGCCACCTCCTGCTCCCTGCTGTGGCGTTATCCACAGACTCCCTTCAAGCCTGTACTGCACTGCTCCTGACACCAAAGTGGAGCTGACAGGAAGACCTGACGTACAAAATAACAGCAGCCAGAGCAATCACTGTCTCCTGAGGAGGTGTTTATAATGCGAGGAACCCCTGAAGGGATCTGAGCAGGAGTGGGAACAGCAGCCTGGGCTGCAGTTCCCAGGGAGCCCAACACAGCTATCCTGCCCCTGCACCCCAAGCAGAGCAGGGCTGACAGCATCTCCTGGGGCATCAGCAGCTTCCAGCCTGTGGGATCTTTGGGGCAGGGGCTGAGCCTCCCTCCCAGCTCCATGTAACCACCCCATGGCACAGGGGTTCAGCTCAATGAACTGAGCACCAGAGCTCTGTGTCACCACTGCCTGCTCTGGGCTGGCTTTCACCTGCAACGTGCTGAATCCCACTCGGCAGCAGGGCAGGATGACAAATTGTTCTGATGAATAGTCTAAACAATGTGAAACAATGGAAGTCAGGGAGCAGCGTAGAAAATGTGCAGCATGCAGGGGGGCTGGGCCGTTTTATTTGATCATCAGATGGATATTCCAGTGGCCAGGATCCATCAGGAGCAAAACAACACATGTCCAACACAATAATGGTTCGGGGGGCTGGAGAAGCTGCTTCCCTGGGGAGCAGCTGGAAGCTCAACTTGGAGTCAGTGCCAAGTGGCAGAGGGTCACCACTCCCTGACACACGGGAGCTTCTGTAGCATAGGGAGAAGGGAGCAAGGGGTGGCCCTGACCCAGGGGTGCCCAAAGGGCAGGCGGATGGGGCCCAGCAGAGGGTGTTTTGAAGCAGCCAGGGCACTCTTTCTGCCTTCTCTTTGAAATTCCTTTGCATTCGGAGTCATTCTGCAAGTCAAAAGCTGTTAGGATCCGCAGGGCGCCCGGCGAGGAATATCGACAAAGTTCGCTCTGATGCTATTTCTCAGCACAGCTGTTTGTGCCATCAGCGGTGGGGTTTCTCTTTTAAAGGGAAGGAATTTCATCCATTAAAAAGAAATCCATAAATGACGAATATGCACTCAGCCTAAGAGTGAGTGATGAAATCCTCCTGCAGGCTCTCAGGCACGGCTCTGTCTGTAGCACCCACCTGCAGCGGGTGGTCCCCGCGGGGCTCAGCCTTTGGGGTGCAGCACTGCATGGGCTCTGGCAGGAAGCTCTCTCTCCCGAGGCTTTCACTTCCCGTGTCGGAGCGGGGCAGGAATGCTGTGAGAACAGCCGCTCAGGAGCTGTTCCGAGATGTGCACTTCCAGCTGGAACAGAAACTGTGGGGTCAGCAGAAGGGAGGTGGGAGAGCTGCTGGTGGGGAGGAGTGACGCAGAGTTCTGCCCTCTGCAGGGGCCTCTCCTGCCTGCCCAAGCCGAGTGCTGCAGGGCTATCTGCGGACCTCTGCCCACCAAAATGGTGCTCTTTCATCCTCATTGCCAGAGCTGGGATTCTAAGGGTCTGCTGCTCCCTTCACTGGAGTGATGCAAGTAACTTGAACCTTGCATACGCGATTGGCACGCAGTACCTCCTGTCTTGCTTTACACTCTTTGGATTTTCATTTATTTCAGATTTACACCATTGATTTACATGACAATACGTGGCCAGGAGCTGGCAGAAGTGCCAGCTGTGCTCAATGTGCTCTGCTTTAGCACCTGGGCCAGAACTGATGGCAGCAGGGGCAACCGGAGTGCCTGGCTCCGCTTAGTGTCCCCTCCAGCTCCTGAGAGATTAGTGAGCTCGGCAGCTCCTAAGGCTCCTCCTGCCTTGGTCTGACACCCCAGGTCAGTCAGGATGGGCAGGAATGGTGCAGTGTGGAAGGCAAATGGCCATTACTCTTCCCCCTCTGGCTCACAGTCCCTCCTGCATAGAGCACTGTACCCTACCTTGCTTCTCTGCCTCACAGGTGTCCCTATGGGTGAGGCAAGGAGGAGGAGGGATGAGGGGCACTGGAGAGAAGCAGGAGGAGAGCACCACAGGGGCAGGAGGGGGAATGGCTGCAAATTGTCACTGTCTGCACCTGATGTAAATCTGCTCCCCGGAGGGTGCTGGGGGAGCAGAGCAGAGCTCTTCCCATCTCACGGGTCTGTGTCACAGCAGGAAGATCCCAGGCCCAGGGTGGGATGGGAGGAAAAGTAAATAGGAGAAAAACAGACAGAAGGACCCAAACTTGGGCAGTGTTGGAGGGGGAGTGCTCCCTCAGAGGGCAGGAGGCAGGCAGCAGGGCCCGGCCAAAATGCTTTAAAAGCCTCGCTTTTATATGGCACTTGTTCTACAAAGACATCAGGGCTTGTAAAAAAAAAGCTCTGCCATTTACCTCTGCCTCTGACATGTTAATGGTTGTGTTTGTGTTTTTGAATCATTAAATATTGAAATGTGTAACACTTCCTGTGGCTGCCAAAGCTCTCTGCAGCCCGGCTCCCCCAGTCCACTCTCCTCCATCACCTCTACTTTCTCCCTGCACTCTTTTCTCTCCATCCACCTCTTCCTTCTTCCTCCCTCTTCCTCCTCTTCCTCTGCCCCTCTCTGCAAGTTACCCCAGCCCCCTCCCCAGCATCCCTCTGCTGGACTTCCCATTCGTGGGCTGCATTTGGTAATCTGCTGCTTTAATATTCTCACCTTGCTGTTCTTCAATTCAGTGGGACTCGGAGAATTAGAAAATGTATTTATCTAGGTACACTGGAGAGCAAGAGAAACAAAGAAACCAGCAGGGCTTTTCTAACAAGGAATGACTAATGTGGCCCAGGAGAGCCCGTCCTCTTCCAAGCACTCCATTTTCCCCAGGTTTTGTATCCAAAGATAATACTGGCAGTGCTGGTGGCGGTGATGGGGCACCTGTCAGCCCGCAGCTACCATGGGCACGGTGCTGCTGCAGGGGATGCTGCTGTTTGTCCTACCTGCTCTAAGTGTGACCCCACAGCAATAGGTGTGCAGCCAGCAGAAGCCAGGACTCAGAGAAGCTGCTGCTTTGCTCGTCTGCTGGCAGCCCTGCTCCAGGCTCTGGCATTGCTCAGAAGTTCGGGTCACAAAGTGCATCCTTCCCGAGGTCTGGCTGCAGCCATGGAGCAGCTTCTGACAACTCAAGGAGCACAAAGGAACACCTCTGAGTTTTCTCTGGGCTGCCCATGACAAAAGGGTTTGTGGTCCTCAGCGTGGCCTCCCCAAGTGGTCTGAGTGACCATGATGCCATACACAGGATGGAAGCATCAAGGCTGCATCTCAGCCCTGACCTCAGCAGAATTCTGCACTGGGGAAGGTCCCTGTCACACCACGTGGCCCCCGCAGCTGGCAGCACTGCCCTAAGGAGGATGTTGGATCACTCTCAGGTTCTCAGGAAGGGGTCCCAGGGTACTGGTGGCACTGCGGGGAGGAGCAGCAGTGCCACCACCCTCCTGTCCTAAGGGCTGAAGGGACACTGGGAACGTGGGCAGGGAGCACCTGGAGGATGGGGGACAGTTGGGGATGTTTGGGATTTGTATGGAGAATGAGGAGGAGGGAGGAGATTTGCTGATCTGAGGTTAACACAAGGCATCTGTGGATTCTTTTTTCAAATGGATCAGCCAATGTGGCTCAGTGGACACAGACAGAACAGGTTCTAAACATTTGCTTGTGTAGTCTGGAAAAATTGGGGGCCGAGGGGTTTGTGATCAATACATGGGGTAGGAAACTCCTGACGGTGCCAGGAACTCTCAGTGAGAGGACACCGTCAGCATAAAGCTAAACTGGTGGAAAACTGTCACCAATAAATGTCAGCTAAAAATTAAAGGTTTCTCCTAATTGGCAGATGAGGGAGTTTATTAAATAGCTTTCCAAAGGGGTAATTGAGGGAAGAAACGTAACGAGTTCAAGATGGGAGTCTGACACATGTCTGAATTTCACTTTAGGAGGGAGCTGAATCTGACAGCCCAGGTCCCTGCGTGAGTCCCCTTCAGCCTGCATCTGGCTGGGCCAGAGCTCTGCTCCTACAGCCTGCCTGCAGCCCCAGCACCCCCAGGCACACCTGGCAAGCACTGCGTGTGTGGGTGCTTGCACGTGTGGATGCCAGCACAGATGGACCTTGCACATGCAGACCCTGCACACGTGGGCACTCACACTCATGGGTAATTGCACACACAGACACTTGCACAATGCCCTGCTGCCTCCCTCCCTGCTGCCTCACTTTCTTGTCCCTGTGCAGTGGCATGCCGGCCATGTGCAGCCCTGCACACACACACACACACACACACACACACACACACCCCAACTCACCTGTCCAGCACAGCAGCTTCTCTCCTGGTTAATAAGCTGTGGCATGCCAGACATTGAAAGTATGAAAATTGGCCAATTTTCGTAATATTTTAAACCCCATCACATGTACTTTGCTGGTCTGAGCAAAGCGCTTTATGATGCCTTAGCAAGGAAATGGGAACTATCATTCCACATAATCTACCTGAGTTGGATTGACCCCTCATCCCCGACGGCCGCAGCTGTGACACAGCGGTGCCATCACCGTGTCCTCCCTGGGGGGGCTCTGGGGGGTTCTTTCCCTTTCCAGATCCGAGATTTGCCTTCAGCCCTGTAGAACTGGTGTAGCTGGAGCTGCTGGGGACGAGGTGGCTGATTTGCAGCCTGTGAGTGCAGCCTGCTTGTGTTTCTCTGTAATGAGAGAAAGCGATTCCTTCCTGGGAGGGCTCCTCTAATGGGGTGTAAAAGACACTGGAGAGGGGTGTTTTCCTCTGGCTCCCCCTGAAAAAGCTGTGAGATGCCACGTGCTCCTCAGGGGTGGTCTTGGTAATGGGTTCACTTTGCCTTTCCCACCAACCTGGGGAAAGGGGAGACAGGCAGGGACACTCCAGCCCTTAGTGCTGTGCTCGCTGTACCCTTCCTCCTCTTCTCTGTTTACCCACAGTGTCCTCCCAAGAGAGCCCCTGGGAGGGGCTGGGATGCAGCAGGTGATGTGCAGGAGCAGGATGGGCGGTGATGCTGACACTGATGAGAGGAGTTGGGGCCCTGCTCCCTCCTCCTGCAGCTCCATCACACCAGCATGCCGCTCCTGTCCCAGACAGCTCCAGGAAGGGCTGAGCCGGATGGGCTTCTGTACGGCTCTTTTTTTTAATTTAAATCAGGGAAAGGTACTTTTTCTTCTCCCTTTTATTCCACTCTGAGTGTTGTGCGTTACCACTGACAAAGGAGCAGGAATTCCACGCATTTCTTTGGCTGTTTAGCAGAGCTGCTGCCCTACTCTCCCCTGTCAGACACTAATCTCTCCTAATATTTAACAGTCCCAGTAGGCAGCAGGATTTATCCTCTGGCCTTTCTACCTGTCATTTCATCCCTTCTCACTAAGGAGCCCTTTGATTCCCTTCCGAAAAGAGGTGCCAGGACCAGTGTGATGGATCGGCTCTTGCTGGCAGTTAGGGAACCCGCTCCATTTTTCTCTGTTCCAGCTGTCGGGTATCTATCTGGGGCAGCTCGGTACAGCTGGGAAAGGCCCCTGCAGCTCCTTGCAGGGAGCTGTGTGGACGGGCAGGCGCGGGGAGCTGGCGTGGGTGTTAATGCTGCAGCTCCTACATGATTCAGATCCAAACCACAGGCTTGGAGGTTTTAGCTCCTGGGTTGATCTGGATCTAATACCATCAGTTACCATCAGGGAGCAATTCCCTCCACCCATCCCATCCCTTCCCTTCACTCTTGCATCCACACCCTGCCCCTCCCCAACATCCCCATCCTCAGAGGAAGACAGGACCTTTGGGTGGGAAGAGGCTGGTGTTGGGACCTGTAGGTTTGTGGGGATGCTGAGCGGTTTGAGAGCTGGCAGTGCCAGCACAGCACAGCAAGGAGCCCTCTGATCACTGATTCTTTAGCGCAGGAGATGCAGGCACTGGGCTCTGGGCTGTGCTTCTGCCTTAGTACAGCCCTGGGCTGGAGACCAGGGAAAGGCAGAATGCAGCACCCTGGCTAATGTCCTTCTGCTGTCACCTGCCCCTGCCTAATGACCGCCTGCTGCCACTGGCCATGCAGGATCTGAGCAAACACCGCAGCAGGAGGGTCGGGTACTGCTGCTGCCTCTGCTCCTTTTCTCGCTTTCCTTCATGCCTAACTAACGGCAACCTCAGAGCTCTGCAGGGCACTGCTAAAAGACAGATGATACCGCCAGAGCACAGCTGTCCGAGGCCATGGAAAACACGCTCCGGATAATCTTTCTGAAGGGGCATGTGTTTAACATTGACCTGGTTACTTGGCCTCTCCCATAAGCACATGCCATTGCAGACAGAAACAGCAGGGCTAAATTCGGCAGTGGCCGGTGCCCGCCTCCTGCTGCCTGCAGCCACGGGGCACGGAGAGGAGCAGGCCGGGATTAATCCTCTTGGTATGGTGTAAAGAGTAATCGGACAATAATTGCTACTAATTGCAGAAATCTCCAGGTGCTGAAGCTGCATGTGACTTTTGGAGTTGGAAGGGTTGCAGGTTGTTTCTCTCCCCCGCGCTCTGCTGTGATGCGTTGCTCCCACCTGGGCAAAGCCTGTTGCAGACCTGTGAGACACCTGCGTCGGGGCAGCCAGCGTGCCACTTCCCATTAACAGCATTTCCCTCATCTGCTCATCTCTTCATTTTTTATATTTATTGCTTAGCCAGAAGGGGACCTTTCTCCACCCATTTCTGCAAATGCAAATAAACCAGGGGGAAAGGGAAGAGCAGGACCTCTCCCCACCACCTACCTGGTTACCTGACCGCTCACCCCAGTCCCACCCAGCACAGTCTTGAGCTGGGAGCCCCACTGTGATTTTCCAGGGGTGGCAGAAGATGTGACTGACAGAGGCAGGGATAGAGCCTCCGCTCCCCATCGGCTCTATGTCTGCATCCTGCAGCAGGAGATGCTGTGTGCATACTGCTGGTTTCCAGGATTTCTCTTTATTCCTCCAACAAGGCCCAGCCAGGTGCTGGCAGGACACACATCCCCACCCCTCCGCTTCCCCCCAGCTGCACATCTCCGTCCTCTCCCACGCAGTCACCTCTGGTGCCAGTCACAGCTTGGTGTGATAACAGCCATAGGGAAAACCATTTGCAATTTAAGCGGCCGTGTGCGGCTATTTCACCGCGGTGCCCGTGGGGCTGGGGTGGTGGATGACATCCGCACGGCAGCGGCATGATTGCCAGGAAGCCTTTGGACACAGCCGGGCTCTCAGGAGGGGGGAATAATCATTACTTTTGTCCGGAGCCCAGCGCCGTGGCTGCTGCTGTTGCACGCCCATCAGATGGAAATCCGTGTGCAGACAGCTGCCGAGCCGCACTGCACGGCCCAGCCGGCGCGGGCTTAGAGGCATGAGAGGGCCCCTTGGAAAAAGTCATTAGTGAGGCTTTCGGGGAAGGAGTGTGCACCGCGGTGTCAAGGCACTGAGCTTGTTTAAACAGAGCCAGTGTGAGAGGAAGAGCTCCCCGGGGGCCCTGTGGGAAGCTCGCTGGGAAGGCAGAGGAGCTGTTTGCTTTGAGATCTGGCTGCCCGTGGTGTGGTGCTGCCCATCCCTCCGCAGGCACAGAGGGACCTGGTGTGGGAGCTCTGCAGTGTCACCAGCTCAGGGTGTGAGCCCATCCCTCACACCTCTCCAGCCGGGGACGCGCCTCTGTGCCACTGCACAAGGGCTGGGGCTGCCCTTTGGCTGGGCTTGGCTGGGCATTGCTCAGACCTGACACTCTGAGAATGATTCTCCAAGCAGGGCTGGTGTGAATGCAAATTTGTGGGCTTAAAGCTATAATTACTGCATGCAAACTGGCATGTTTTTCACTAGAAACAGCCCTCTGGCCTGAGGAACAGGGCTATTCCCATGCACAGCATCTACAACTGCGGTGCTTTGCTGCAGGATGTCCTGCAGGGACTGACATTGTGCCCTGGGACATCCAGGAGCTGCTCTGTGGCTTTGCCCCTGTTCCTGCAGTGATGCTGGCTGGGTCCGGCCCCGGCCCTCACCTCAGTTTCCCCATCTGAAAATTAAGGATAAACAAGGTACTGAAGCAAGATGATTCCAGTTAATTACAGTTTGCAAAGTACTTTGAGATCCTTGGATGAAAGACACCAACAGAGCACTATTGCAATGGCACTGCACAATTGGCCCGGAGGGTATTGGATAGGAAGGGATTATTTGCTGGAGCTAGCAACAGATGTACACGTGCAAGTGGGGCTTATTGCACAACCCTGCAGCCTTGCTGAGCCCGGCGTGACCGCGTGGAATGCGTTTTGTCTGCAGCTGATAGAGGGTTCCACCTGCTGCAGGGGCTGCCTGTCCTCATGCCCCGTGCATGCAGTGTAGCAGCACCTGCCTTGGGGCTGGGGGTGAGACCCATCCGGGCACCTTCAGGTTTCCTTGCCCAGCTCCCAACAAACCCACATGGTCCCATACATCCCCCCAGCCTCTCCCTGTCCGACAGTCACTTCCCTCCCCGGCCACACTGCGATGGATATGATTAATACTTGCTTGGAGAGCAATCAGCCCTTCCATGCTTGCTCTGAACCTCTGATCATTAATGTCTCCATATGGGCACCATTTTTCCTTGTCACGTCGCAGCTGTATGGAGAGAGAGAGGGAAGAAAATCCACTTCCCAGCAGCCAAATGGAGAAGGGCTGCTGCTGCTGAGTTCTGCCCACCTTTGGGAAAGGTCAGACATAGAAAAAGCTGTTGCCAGGAGGTCTTTGGGCACAGAACAGGAATGGACATCACTGCCCACATCCATCAGGGGGGTTTTAAGAGCCTTTTTGTGCCTGGTTAAAGCCCCTCAGCTCCCTGCCCTTTCCCCCCCCTGCTCTGCTCCCTCCCTTCTGCTCATTTCATTTTCTTGAACGGTCACAATTCCTTTCCAGTTTTATTTCTCATTAAAAATAAATACCATTGCTATAATTTACAGTGAGTTTAATTAGAAATGAGTTACATGATCTAAGCGTTAAGATTTAATTGCTCGTTCCTGAAACAATTTTCTCATCTGAAATGTCCCCAGTTAATGATCATTCATTAAATAGGATCGGAGTCTCTTAAGTGCAGCTGGAGGGGCTGCAGACCGCCTCCGAGTGCTGCCATGGCCAACGTGGGGTGGGGGATGCCCAGGGTGCAGGGGGCAGGTGGAGCCCTGTCAGCTGGGATGCAGAGAGGCCAGAGGACTGCTGCCTGTCAGACCATCCCTGTGCCAAAAACTTGCTGCAAAACCTCTGCGACTCTGGGCTCCGCTCCCCACACTGTGGTCACTCCAACCAAGGATTTTGCATTGGCAGGATGGGGGGAGGAGATGATTTTCATGAGGAATGGTGACTAATATGGGAACATTCACAGGAAGTATAGAGCGGAAGTAGAGAGCAGTGTCAACCAAGCTGCCTTGTGCTTTACTTGCTGATTTTTATTCCAAAATCTTTTAATCAAAGCCACATCTCCCAAAAGGGAGAAACTTTTTGCCTGCCCCCAGCCCGTGTGGGCAAAAGGGCTCCAGCAAAGCAGGTGGGAACGGGGCTGGAGCTGTCCCCGTGCTGTGCCCTGTGATGGAATGGGATGGGATGGGATGGGACAGGATGGGAAGGGAGAACTCTCCCGCTTCTCTCTTTTGACAAGAAATTCCTGAAAAGAGTTAAGCTGAAACCAGCACATTCCCGTAAAGAGAGTTTGTTTGGACACATCAGTGCTTTTCCAAGAAAAAAACAAAAAACAGCCAACTGCAGCAACAAAAAAACACAAGAAAAACAACTCCAAGCTCTCTACGCTTAGTTGGAAAAGTCCCATCTCCCTTCTACTCTGAGCTTCCCAGGCAGTGAGAGTCAGCGGCTCGTTCACAGGGATGGACCCTGAAGGCACAGGGCAGGGTGAGACCCCCAGGGCTGGCCATGCTGCAGCTTCCCCGTGCCCTGGGGTGGGCAGCAGCCCCCACTGCTGCAGGCTGGGAGGCAGCTGCTGCTCAGAGGAGCCTGTCTGTAGCAGTGCACGTGGCTGGCCCAGCCTTCCTGCAGGCAGAGCATCCCTGCATGTGTGCACTTTGCTGCACAGGGCAGCAAACCCTGCCAGTGCCTTCCTCTGCACCAGTCTTCACCTGTGCCCTGGGATGTCTCGTTGTTTTCCTGTCTGCACCTTGCTGGGTCCACTCCTTTCACCCCTGCCTCGTTTCTCTTCTTCTTCCTCTCCCCACATCCCCTTTTTTTGATTGCATTCCTGGAGCAGCAGTCTCTTCCCCCTGCGCCTCTCTCAGGACTTTACACACATGTATTTGTTTACCCGTGCAGCAAGGAAACCTGAGCATGGAGCTGGCAGGGGCAGTGTTGGGTGGGAGGACATCATCATCCAGCGACCTGTAGGTGACATCTAACACTGCCCTGGGTGCTACTGCCCCTGGCACGGAGCCCTTCCTGGGGAAGTCCGATACGGGAAGAGCAGGAGGGAGAGACACGGGTCTGAGTCAGCCCCCGGGTAGCCTTGAACGCATTAACAGATGGCTGGGACCCAATGAGAGACGTTTGCAAAGCACCACCACTCAATCAACAAACCTTGTTGTCTGCGGAGAAACAAGAATGTTAAAAGAAGCCGCAGGGCCGGGGCGGAGGGTGTCTGATTGCAGAGCAGGGGGCTGCCACTTCCAGCATCTGTCAGTGCATGGCTTTCAGGAATGTATATGTATAAATAAATGCAATGAAAAGGTCCCCAGTTCCAGTGAAAGGAAATGATTTCCTCCTCAAGTGATTAAGGGCACCATTATGCAAATAGTAGCCAGGCCAACAAAGCAGCCTCATAAGGAAAAGGAAATAGAGCCAGCAGAAGCGGCTGGGATCTCCAGGCAGGAGAGAGAGAGGTCTCACCCGTGTGACAGTGCAGGCAGCGAGCAGCGCGGGGCTGTCAGCGCCAGGGAGGGAGCCCATGACAGAAGCTATCAGAGCTCTTCTGATGTGTGAGAGAGCTTTTCTTGGCAGTGGAGGAGGAGAGGAGAGGAGAGGAGAGGAGAGGAGAGGAGAGGAGAGGAGAGGAGAGGAGAGGAGAGGAGAGGAGAGGAGAGGAGAGCATTTCCCAGCTCACATTTAGGCACGGCCACATCACAGGAGCTGCGCCTGCCTGCAGAGCTCAGCTGTGTCCCTTTCTTCTCTCCTTTGCAAGCATTTAGCGGTAGCAGATAAATAAACACACATCAATCATCTGTGCATAGCAGCATGATCACCTTACGGGACTCATTTCGTCTTAAAATACACAAGTTCAATTTCTATTTAGCTTTCCTTAAATTTTAATGTCTACTTTTGAGATAAATATTTTAGCGTTCGGGGAGGGTCACGGTGGAAATGGGCTGGATGAGATAGCAGGGGCTTTCCCTTGGGCTGCAAAGCAAGAAGCCAGATCTGTATGCCTGTGTGAATGGCGGATAGCTGGGCTGTGGCAGGAGCAGCAGCTCCCCTCAGGACACAGCAGGGTTAAGGAGGCTCTGCACGGACCTAGAGAGGTGGCCACAGAGATACAGTCCTGACAGCGTCATCCATAAACATGCGTTCATATTGCAGCACGCCAACAACAGGCCTGGGCCTTGTCTGCGGTGTTTATGCAGAATTCTGTAAACTCATCCCAGAGGTTCCAGGGCCTTTGGTCAGATGGTTTCTATAGGTCAGTGTCAGTTTATTTCCTCGTGGAAATTTACGTTCCCTAAAGGAAAGTGTATAGACAGCAAGAGAAAAGCGCCCCCTGCACCCTCCTCTTGCTGGCTGCTTCGCTCAGTGACACAGGACCACATAGTGCCTGCAGATGGACTCTTCTGCACAGCTCAGGATTTGCTCCCTGGGACACCAAAGCTGCTCCAGCAGCAGCTCGAGGAGAAGGGGCTGCAGCAGAGCGCAGAGCAGCAGCACCCCACAGTGCAAGGCTGGCTGCGGGGTCGATGCGCGCCTGCACACAGCCCAGGCTCTCCATCACGCCGCACCACATGTGGTTACCTACGGTGGGAAACAGGTGCGGTGTGCTATCGAATCCATATGGCAGCCGTTTAGTCTCACTTTGCTGCTGGATGAATTATGGCAGGAGGAGAAAGGCAGAGGCAGAGCCAGCCAGGGCTGCCGGGTTGGATATTCTGCAAATGAACCGGTTCCTGCCCAAATCCAGGGCTGCTCTCACTGCTCTTCTGGGATGTTGCCTCCCTTATCTCTGATATCCTTGGGCTGGGGGGGAGTGGCAGCGGGATGGAGAAGAGCTGGGCTGGGTGGGTGCTGCAGGGTGGGCAACACTTTGCCTCCTCTCTGCTGCTCCTGGCACACAGTCCCTGCTTGCTGCCATCTCCCAAAGCACCGTGTGTTTGTTGGCTGAAGGAGAAGTGCTGTGGCTTACAAGGGAGAGGGAGCTCAGTGCTGGAGACCTCCGGCTGGATGCCATCACTACTGCATCGGGATAAACTCCTACTTGTGCTGCTGGAGTGAGCGATGGGCTGACCATCCCTGCATAGGTCATGGCACATAAATAAAGCACTCTGTCAGCCAGGCTGCAGGAAGCAATGGGCAGCACCGCACTTGACAGGCTAGGACAGATCTTCCCTCCTATCCATTAGCAAGTGTAGGGAAAGGAGTTGTCTCAGCACTGCTCCTCACACTGCGCGCCAGTTCAATAACAACCATCCATCACCCTCCGTCCATCCTGACCTCTTCTGAAGAGCCACCGGGATCCTGTTATTCACATAGTCCTTTATGTTATTATTTCCAGCCTGGTGTGGGTCCTTTTAACCCCTGGCCTTATGGGCTTACCTTCATCTCAGAGGAGTTTATGGAATAAGATCCACACCCTTGCCCTTTTCAGCCCAGAGAAAGCTCCTCGTGACATGACAGAAATCCAAGAAATCAACCACTTCAGAGGTCTGTAATAAGTCTGAATCCTTCCTAAACCCAGACACTCAGCACAAAGAGGGGTCAGCGAACCCCGAGCCCCTTCCCCTCTGCCTCCTGCCATCAGTCTCTGGTGGTGATGCGAAGCAGATGAGGCACTCTAGGGACACCCAGCTGCTTCACGGGATGCTCATGCTTTGTGTCTCTGGAGCATGCATGAGTCATCTGATTATACACACGTGTGCATACATGTGTGTGTCCTGGTACATACAAGTGTGTCCGTGCACAAAGGGGTCAGGCTCCTGCTGGTCCTCCTCGAAGCCCCTCGGAGCCAGGAAGGTCGCTGTGCAGAAGGGAAGGGCACGGTGATAGCACTTAGCCTCTATCCCTCGCTGGGATGGAGCTGTCCCCACGCTGCACGAGTGGGGCCTGGGGCAGGACGGGGCCAGCCCAGCAGATGCATCCATCTTCCTCCTTTCCAGCCTGCAGGTAAAATAAACACAGCCTCGAAGACGGCCACGTAGCGTTGCTTCACTTTTCTGCAAGCACTGCCTGTCTCCCTCTCTGTCACTCCCCTCCCTCCCTGATTTTGGCCTCCCATCCCACTCCCTCACCTCTCCCTCTCCCTCTCGGGGTGCATGGGGGCTGGTGAGGACAGAAAAGCTGCAGAGCTGCCCAGGGAGCAGGCTGCCAAGGCCCATAAATAAGAGACCCCTGTTTGCTTTCTCCTTGTCCGGCCCTGTGCAAATATTTACTGCCCCCATGACCCGCAGAGGCAGCAGTGGCTCCGAGCTGAGATGCTGCTGCAGGAAGCATCTGCCCCACTGCACTGAGCACCTCGTCCTGCATTCCTAATGCCCTTACGCTGTGCACTCCCAAGGCCAAACGAAGGGGAGCACAGTGGGCACAGCATGAGTCCCACTCATCCTCTCCCCAGATGGGGTTTCACGAAAGTTTTATGAGTAGCATGAGCAGCAATCACAGCTGGGAATCCAGGGGCCATTAGCTCTCCCTGTGGCCAGAATGCCATAGTTGTGAGTGTCTCCCATCCTTTGTGCAGCATCTCTGCCAGACAGTGCATCTGCTCACAGGAGATGCCCACTGAATTCTGTCCAGGGGGTTCTTGGTTCCACCCAGTGCTCTGCACGTCCCTCCTCACCCCAGCTTGCTCAGCCCGTGTCTGTTTCAGTCACTCTGGGCATGTGCTTCCCCTCCTGCCCTGCTTGTTTGCCACTGGCTCACTTTTTAATTTAGAGACAAACGTGCCCATCTGCTCAGATGCATGAGACAGCTCCGTGCACCCACCAAGAGCAACACAGGTTTCCAGCACGAACAGCCGTGCCTCCAAACAGCTCCCACCTCAGAGATGAATGAGGATGAGTGTAAAATACAGATCGGGCACAAGAGCAGAGCTGTGCTTGTGTTTGCTTCCCCTGCCATCACTCTGTGGGGATGAATAGCCCTGGGGTGGTGATGGAAGGGAAAGTGTTAACCGCCTCCCTCTGCCTGTGGCACTCAGTTGACCCAACTGGGATTTGCTGGTGTGGGGCTGGGCCACCTGAGGCTGTGTATTTATTGCAGGGCGGGGGCTGAGGGCTGATTTGGGTGTTGGTCACCTGTGGGTGGGGTGTGGGGACTGGGAGCAGTGTGAGCTCTGCTCCTCCCTAGGCTGGGACCTGGCTTTGTGCTGGAGGAGCTCTATCTGATTTGCTTTGTGTTTCCCTAGAGCTGTGCTTTATTGCTTGATTTTTCTCCTTAGCTTTCTCCAGCCAGATTTCTTGGAGGATGAGCAGTGCCTGGAAGCATCTCCAGAGATTATGGGCTCAGATGGTGCCAATGGAGGGATGGGGATGGTGTGTGCCCTGGTAAGTCTTCTTCTGCTCTTTCTTTTTCCTGGCTCACTGTGTTAGATCTGTTTCCTTGTGGCCTTGCTATGAAGGAGTCAGGAATGCATGGAAATATGAAATGTCCTCCTTGCCCTTTTAATGCCCCGAATGCTGGCAAGCTCCATACCTGGACCTATGGCTGAACAGATTCACTAACAGCTTTCTTTTGTAATATCTCAGCTTGGAGAAGTTAATTATCTCCAAATATTGAAAAGGGCAGATGGATTTTGTAGGATTTACTAGGCTGTGTAATTTTGGTGCCCCAGAGATGCTCAGTGGTCTGGCTGTGCTGAGCGACACATCGCTGCGCCCGGGCGCAAATGTCACTCGAGTATATTGCTCCTGCTGCTGCTGCCCACTGGCAGAGCTTTCTCCTGTGTCAGGCTATGCAGGGACAGCTAACGCTTCCCCAGCTCACGCTGCTTTGTTCCGGTGCTGTGTCCATCTGAGGACACGCTGGAGGCAGCTTTGCAAACTTCCACGCTGTTAATAGCTGAAGCCTGAGACTGGAAGGCAGAGCTGCAAACCAAGCGCTTCTGGCTCCAGCCTCCGGACACGTGTTAGGGGAGGCTTCTGCACACATCCTGTGGGGATGCAATGAGGCAGCAGCTCCCTGGGGCTGCTGGGGAGCCCTTGCTCCAGCTGGCTGCGGGATGGCCCTTCTCAGCTCCTCTTTCATCACTCCCCTTCTTCGACCTCTACTCCGGGGCTTCAGAGAGCTCTGCGTAATGCTCTGGCAGAGAAGCGAGGGGTGGAGTGTGCAGCTCTGCGTCCCCTGGGGACATCCACCCCTCTGGATGTGCTGAGCTGCTGGAGGTGGGCTCAGCCCTCTCCCTGCCTCTGCCATTTGGGTACAGTTCCTTGTGGGATGCTCGCACTGGAGATAAATTCTCCCCTATTTTTACATCTCGTTGTGCCTTGTTTCAAGCAGTGAAAGTTAAATGTGCCATCACATTATCAGTGTGCTCAGCCCAGAAACCAAATAGAGATGTTCCCAGTGAACTCACTTTAATCTCAGTTTATTTGCCAAGCAAAGCAATCTCCCCATGCAGCCATGGCTCTCAGAAGCCGCCGAGATGGAGGTGACTGCTAAAAAGGAGACAGACGCACAGATTTCTGCTCTTGTGCTTGGGTTTAATGCAGGAGGTGAACTTTGTGGGACCTTTGCAACACTCCACTTCTGTTTAGAGGTAGAAGTTGACTTCTATGTTTGGGGGATGTGGGTCAAATAGCTCGAGGGGCTGTCTTCCAGGGTTTCCCAATTGTTGGAGCTGATTGAATTGGAATGGGGAGGGCAGTGACCACAATGCTTTCCTCCCGGCCTCCAGCTGGTTTGACTTGCAATGCAAATGTTTTCTCCTGTCACCTCTTAATGATCCTTTTTCCCCTCGCAGGTGTACAATTTCCCCCAGAAGTCTCCAGTGAATGGTTTCCATCACAGTTATTTGTCCCTCTCCTTTCAAGTCGAAGGCAACCTCTATAGTATTGCAGACCTGGCATGATTTGGGGTGGGAGTAGATTGAATTGCAGTATTTCATCTCTGGCTGTCAAGTGAGCCTGCCTTACCTGCCGTGGGGGTGGCAGCAAGGAGGCATCAGACCTGCTGTAATCAAGCAAATGAGCTGCCAGTGGCAGAGCTGAGCTCGGGGTTGGGAGCCCGTGCTCCGGACGAGCAGCACGGCTCCTGGGCCATGGGATGGAGGAGGAGAAAGGAATGCTTGGCTCGGAGCAGCCAGGGAGGAAGGGAGAGCAACTGCTCTTCTGGGGGCTGCTATTGGAAAGACATCATAGAGGAGGAGTTCATAAATCCACGGGGCTTCTCACGGCTGAGGCTCGATTCATCTGCACATCAAAGGGAAGCAAAAGCCCCTCTGTGAGAGGCTGCAAGAGCGGGGGGTGTGGGGGCAGCTGAGCACTGTGGCCCCGCACCTCATCCTGCAACACCGGGCCTCGGAGCTGCTCGTAGGCAGCAGGGTGAAATATCACCTGTGCTCTGCTACGTGCAGGATGTGCTGTGTGTGTGTCTGGGGTCTGACCCGTGCCTCAGGCAGCAGATGAGTTTGTGGTGCTGGCTGGAAATGCTGACGGCATCGGTGTGTGCTGCGCAGTGCTCACCTGGGGCTGCTGCAGAGGTGCAGACCCTGCCTGCTGGCTGCAGTTGCTGGGCTCTGGAGGGATGTCCCTGGCCTGTGTCCTGCAGCCTGGAGTTGTCAGAGCACTTCCTTCAGGTTTTCTTTGGTTTTAGTGCTTGTGAGCATCCCAGGTGGAGCAGGGCAGCCAGCAGCCTGTGCTGTCTGTTGTGTGAGCAGCTGAGCTGGAGCACGGAGCTGCCTGCTGCTGTGCTGGGGAGTCCCTGGGGAGGGGAGCGGTGGGATCCTGCCCTGGGGATTGGGGCTGTGCATGGCATCTTGATTAAAAGGGTCATGGAGATTGATGGGAGACATGAGCATGGCTGAGAGAGACACTGACCCTCATTGAGGGGTCACCATTCCCATATACATTATACTGAATAATTGAGCTGCTGTCTCTGGTGTACCGGCATTCTAGCTTAACATGGGCAAAATGCTACAAAAATTCCCCTGCCTTTTGAAAGACCCTAAAACTGCCCGGTCTGAAGTTGTACCTGGGCTGTGATATGCTCCTTGTCCCAAGATGTCCCTGTGCTGTGCAATGCAGGGATCTGCTTTGCTGTTTCCCTTTGCAGGACAGCGTCTCCTCCCATGACATCCTCAGGAGGAGCTGACAGCAGTGGGTGGGCTCCTCTTTGGGCCTTGGGCTGGTGTCAGGGCTGTCGATGGGAGCGGGCAACCCTGACAGGAGATAAAGCATGTGCCATGTTTATTGACTGCTGCTTCTGCAGGGAGCGAAACCTTTCTTCCCAGGGGGATTGTACAACTGATTGATACTTAGGCAGCCTCTCGCTGCGTGTTTTTTCTCCTCTGACAACGTTTCTGAAGCAGGCTGTGTGAGATGAGGGGCTGCTAAACCCAAAGGCTGCTTTCCCTGAGCCCTGGTACTGGCACAAAGCAGAGAGCAGAGGGCATGGTTCCACTCCTGGAGGGGAGAAGCACAGTCTGTGCAGTGAAGCGTGGGTCCTGCAATGGAAACAGAGCTAGAAGGCCTGCATGCCTCATCCTCACCAGTCAGGTGGGTCTGAATATGCTGTGGTACCCGCACTAGGGGCAGCTCCTTCATTTTGACACCCAGGTGCAATGGGATAGGAGTGGCACTCTACTCTTATGGAAGACATAGCTCTGTTTTGATGTGGTTGGCTCATCACTGAAACAGCCAGCTCTGGGGGTGAGGTGGTGTGGGGGTAACACCTGATCTGTAAGGAGAAAACAGCTGTCCCAGCGCAGGACAAGCTGCTGGGGGAGTATTGGGAAGGGTCCATCTGGAAGATCCCTGCTCAGAGTTCAGGACAGCTTGAGGAACTTGTGATCCTGAGGTGGTCCCTCCCACATCACAAAGCCTGCAGGCTGCCACTGACGTGACTTCTGTCCTGCCCCAGCCTTTGGGCATGGATTGCCCTGAGCCACTGGAGCCCGTGGGCTGAGCGAGGCACTGTGCAGAGCCCAGCACGCCTCTGGCAGATCTTCTTTGCTCCTGTTCTGCTTTCCCAAAGTAGGGAAAGTACTGGAGGAGAAGGCTCTATAAATCAACCTGCTTTATTGCCATGCGCTGTTAAACTACTGCTGCATTTCACCCTGGAGATGGCTGCATTTCAGTGCAGGATGAATTGATTTCTGTATACCAAAGGTCAGATCCTGAGCTTCTGACTTAGTTCTTACTTAGTCCGTACAAAGGCAAAATCCCCATTGAAGCAGGCATTTGGATATCAGCCGCTCTATAAATAACACAGAAATAAGTGAGAACTAAGCCGGGCTCTGAAGCTAGCAAAGTGCTCGGGGGTCCTCGGGAATGGCTGGTCCTGGGGAACTTTAGATTGGAGCAGCAAAGGGAAGAACAGAGGCTCGGATCACAACGTGGGAAGGCTTTTTCCTTTCAGCTCTTCCGCTGCCCGACTTGTTGGCTTTGACGGAGGAATCCCTGAGAAGTGCAGCCGCGCTCTGTGCCGTTTGGTCTCAGCACCTCGCAGCGGCTTTTCAGCGCCGGGAGGATTCAGCCGGGCGGGCGCACGGCAGATGAAATGCCGGCATTCTCCGCGTTCCCCCGCTCTTTGTTTCTCCGCGTCTCCGAGTTGGGCTGCCTTTCCCCGGGGGAGGCAGTTAACTTAATGAGGTAGCGCTGCTCTGATTGTTTCAGGAGATGCAGGCTGTGCCCAGCCCCGCGCCCGGCCCCGTCCGATCCCGCCGGATAAATCACGCTGATTTAAAATTGATCGTTCTGGGATGTGGGAGAAAGTGAAGTGGGCGGATTTACCCTATTAGGGTGCATTGATCACCATTACCGCGTGTAATCAGGGTTAATCTCAGGATTAATTGGGGGGATTTGCTGATGGAAACGATCGGCAATTTGTGTTAGTTACCGCTCTATTCGCCTCTAATGGCTTAATCAGATTACAAATTAAAAGTGGCTTCTTCCAGAGAATCTCCCTGGACTTGAGCAGCAGACAGAGCGTGAGGAGGGAGGCGCATCCAGAGCATATGGTTTGCAGCTCGGAGCTCAATTAGCCCGACAGGAGGATGGATGGGAGAGCGCCGCGTGCCCGGGGCTGGGCTGGGAACCCCTCCGAAGCACGGGGAGCTCCTGCTGGTGCGTTTTGTTCAAGGGTTTCTCTGGGCAGGGGGAGAACCCGGCCCTCAGCGTGTGCTGCGCTCAGAGCAGCATCTGGCGGGGGCTGTGGGCTGTGAAAGCTGCGCTCGGCCGTTGTGTCGCACGGAAAATCTTTTGGAGGGAGTGGGTGGAATTTCAGCTCGACAAACCTTTAAAATAGCAGCGATCCTGCACCAAATAAATTAAGGCTGATGGTCTGAGACTGGTAGAGCTAATGATAGGAAGGGGTCCTGTCCCGGGAAGAGATTTGTCTAGCAGGAGCTGAGCTGAGAGCATCTGAACTCCATTAGCTCTGAGGGCTGTAAAGGCAGCAGGGTCTGCCTGTGAGCGCCTCGGCTGGAGGCTGTGGGAGCCCTGCAGTGGTACCACTCATCTCACCTGGGGACACAGCACCCACCAACAGGCCACAGCAGGGAGGAATTAGAAGCTGTCAAGCCCGGCTCCCTGTGTGAAAGCACAAAATGCATCTTTGGTTTGGAAGTCTGCTCCCATCGCTTCGCCCCCGCAGGTGGGGCTGGTTCTAAGTGAGCAGGGCTCAGTCTCACCTCATTCCTAACCTGGGCTGGTATCGATGGGGTTTTTGATACGTGGCAGTCAGACAGAAGTGTTAGGGATCTATTTATTCCGCTGTTTATGAAGACATTTGCAAACCTGAAGGGGGAAAAAGTGAACGTTTCAAGTGGCTGCTGACAAGTTAGAGCAGTTTAATAAATCACTCATAATAAACTACTTTACGTGTGGAGAGAAACACCACGGACTTCTTTAATAAGCCGTTCATGATGGAGCAGGCAACGCTTAGAGAGCAGAAATCCATTTGTGGGGCTCGGTGATGTGTTCCACTGTTCTCTGCTGTGAATCTCTTGCCAGGTACGTCTGTGTCGGTGCGCCCATCTGCGCTGTGTGTAAATCTGCTGCTAAGTCTGTAACTCACAGGGAGGGCATCTCTGCCAGGAGCCGCTGCTCATCAATTACGGGCCGATGGGACAGGCAGCCCATTCCTCACTCCCTGCCGACACCACGGCCTCTTCCACAGCCGCTTTATCTCCCACTGAGCTGGCCCAGATGAAGCCTTTCACAGGGAGTGCATCAGGCAGCCCCGTGCTTCTGCCGTGCTCTAAACCCACATCTCACTTTGGATTAAGTAATGGCACTCCCTGCTTTTAGTGCATCCAGCGGAGGCAGCTGCTGCCTGTCACTTTAGCCAAGGCTTGGAAATGCAGAAGGACCCTGCGGGTCATGGGGCTGCGTTTGTGGAGGGGAGAGGCAAAGAGCAGACTGCGTTCTGGGGCTGAAAAGTGTTTGGGTGCAGAGGGGCATTTGTGGATCTGGGTGGTGCTGGGGCTGCCTGTGGGATTTGACCCAGGACAGCTCGTTGGAGCTGAGCCCCTCACAGTACCCAGCAGCATGTACCAGAAAGTGCTCCAAAATCAGGCTGGATGCTGGTGAAGGTGAGCATCGCTGTGGTGAGGTCATGGTTCCTGCTGCACCACATTGCTTAGGGGAAAGCCTGGCCCTCCGGAGCCTATTGTATGGAGGGGGGAAGGAGAACTTCATTTTTCTCTTAGTCTTCAGACTCTGCTTAGGTTGGGGGATCTGCAAGCACTATGTGCACGCCAGGCTTTTAAAGGGACCTGATGGAGACTTCGGAAATGTCAGGCATTGTTCTGACTATCCTGGAGCAATTGTATGAAAAGGTGAAAAAAGAGCTGCTCAAATAGAGGCGAGACTCAGACCTGACTTTGAACACTGCCTTTGTTATTGTGCTCCTCGGGCTATGCGGTGCTTTATGAAGGCCTTGCAAGAGACTGCAATAAATATCTCCAGTTTCTAATGTACATACCTTCAGAAATGCAAACAAAAAGAGAGGAGATGGTCAGCAGTCCTTGCTCACATTTAGTTGTTGCAAGCTAAGGATTCCAGGGGAAACAGCACAATAGGATCTGTAGAAACATAGTATTTCCTAAGTGGAAAAAAGAAGCAATTATTCTTAAATGAAATGACTCTGTTAGCGTGTAGATGCTAAAAAGAAATACTGACATATGGTGTATACAAGGACACCTCTCCCTCCTCACAGCGTTGGCTCTGAGGAGACACAACTGTGTCTGAGTGCTTTCCTCTGCCAGGTGCAACTCCTGAAACCCCTTGGCAAGAGTGAGTGGGGCTGCTCTGCTATTTGTTTTCTACTGTTTCCTTATTAAAAAGCTCCAGAGCCAGGCAGGCTTGCTTTGTTCAGTATTTCATTGCTGCCTCAGCTCACCCTAACTGATAAATGCACTGGCTGGTGCTGGAGCAGGGTGCTCCTTCTGCCTTACCCTGCTGCCATTCTTCCCCCTGCGCTGCCAGTGTGAGGACCAGGGCTCGGGGTGCTCAGCACCGGCCCTTGCTCCCACAGCTTTGCTTCCCTGGCCAGGAGAGCTCTTGGCTGCTGCTTGGTGGGTGAGCCACACGCTTTTATAGTTGTGATTATTGCTCTGTGCTCCTCTCTCCATTTTGGAGGAGGTTGAAGAGAAAGCACTCAGAAAACAGTTTTGGTGCTTGGCAAGGCGGCTGGAGACCCCATCTGTTGCTTCTTACATTGTTAAGCTGCTCTTTGCTTCCCATGCCAGCCTGGTTTCTGTTAAATGAAGCCTCCCCAGGTCACGAGAGCCAAGCGGTTCCTAAATTAGCGAAGACATTAATCAGGTCCCATTTGGACTAGTGCAGGGTGTCTACGCCCTCACCCTGCCCTCCATAAATTAAGCAGGTTTTATATCTTCAAGGCTCTTCTGGAATTATGTCCTCTCTGCCCTCCACCCCCTTCTCAATTGCTGGTGACAAGTATACACAGCTTAATTGGTTGGCATGGAAAAGGGCTGACATTAATTGGCTGTGTTTGGCATGCAGACTCCCCATCTTGCAGAGCCTCCCAGGGATCTTATCAACCCCATCTCCGAGCCCAGCAGCTCGCAGCTCGCCTGCCAGCTCGATGGGGTTTGGTTCTGAGCTTCCGATGACTGAGATTTTGCTTGGCTCCCTGGAACTTTGGCTGGGGAAGAGCAGCTCTCACCGCAGCTGGCAGTGTATGAGGGTGGGAGGGATCTGCAGGCATCGCAGCCCTGCAGGGTGCGTGGCCCTGCACCTCCCCCCCTTATTCTGTAGGGTAGGTGCTGAGTGGGAACCTGGCTCCTGCCCCACAGCTTCCCCATGAGTCCTCCCAGGCTCGGCTTCCATGTAACCCCTCCCATGCACTTACACAGAGGTAGGAAATGAGCTGTACATTCAAGCTCTTGGAAGCTCTGAGTATGTGTATGTTGGGCCTCCGACAAGTTTAAGTAGCTAATTAACTTATTTTAAGGAACCACTAAATTTGTCCCTTATCCTGATTGGTTTTTTGCACGCCTCTCTTTACCTGATTAATTCTGAGCCCATCTTCATAATTAACGGTGTGAAAGAGAGCAGCTGTTCCTCCTCCAAACAGTCTTTTCACCATCAGGGAACAATTCCTGCGCTGGGATGGGCAGGAAGTTTCTGGTAGCTCTAACTATAAAAATAATTTGATGCTTCTTTTATTACCTGGTTATGACCGCCTGTTTTCACTGTACTTACCTAATAGTGTCCTAAATAGCCCTGAATCCCTCCTCGGTGCCATCAGCAGTGCTGTATCAGCGCTGGTGGCTGCGCTTAATGGCGCTGGGAGCGATGAGGCGGTGCTGCAAAGCAGAGCAGGGCTGGGAGGGTGGGTTTGGGCAGCTTTGCTGTATGGGAGATTGCGCTGTGGGTTTCTTTAATTCCGACGTGCGACATCTTCCCTTCAGCCTGATTTCTTCTTTCAAATGGCACTTCCAGGCTCCCGCCTCCCATGGGCTTTCCATGAGCACCTGATACCGGCGTGTCGGGAGGCTGAACGATATTCAGCCAAAGTCCCTTTTATTAAAGCAGTCCCCTCGCTCTTAGCAGCACGTAGGAGCCTTCTTCCCCTGCAGTGGTTTTGCACTCGGGCTGTTTGCAGGGTGCTGTCATCCCCTCCTCAGCTGCTGCTTGCCTGAAGCAGGCAGATGCTGCTCTTAAAACACTTCCTTACGAATTCCTCCAGCCTTCGGATCACTGCAGCCTCCCCTTAAGCTCCTCTCTGTCTATCAGTATCTTCTCTGGTAATTACGTGCTTAAAGAGCAGACAATGGCTCTGTTTCAATAGACCCTCTCCAGCCCAGTATAAACACAGCAACACCTATACAGAAAACAGCCTCCAGCCCTACTCAGAGAGCTTTCTGCTCCGTCCCCAGCTACACTCCCATGGGGAGTGCGTGAGGAGCATGAGCTGCAGCTGATGGCTCCTGGCAGCCCTTGGAGGGCAGCAGGGTGCATTCCACATCAAGGCAGTACCAAGGGGTGCGGGCAGTGGGGTTAGCTTGCTCACCCTCTGAGCCCTGTGGATGTAACATCGAATGCAGACAAGCATCCATGAGGTGTCTAGGGACTCTTGATCCTTTGGGGGCCTGTGAGGGCTGTAGCTGCTCTCTCCTGGCCAGGACTGCTGAGTGCAAACATTATCCTTCCCTAAAGGCAGGAAGCAGCCTGTAGAGGAAATGCTAAGTCACAGCTTGAAGCAGCGATGAAGAACGTGGTGGGAAGGCAGGGCCAGCCCAGGGGGGCTCAGGTGTATGCGATGTACCTGAGTGATGGAAGGGATGGAGCCAGGATCCAGCCTTCCCAGACCTCATTTGGTGTTGGCAGTGGAGGTGAGGGTGTCTTGCTGGAGATCCCTGTCTACCTGAGGCCTTCCAAAGGTAAGCAGATGTTTTTCCTTTGTTTCTGTGTTTGTGGAGGCTGTATTTGGGTTTATCCTTACTTGCTGCAGCCTAGGACTTCGCCACCCTGCTATTATTGCTGTGCTTTCCATCACATTATAGTGTTACACAGCCTGTGCTGCCTGGTCACTCTTTGCTCTATGGATGGTGGTCCGTTCATATTAGGCATGAGTCCTCTGCTATAGAGAAACAACACTTGGAAGTGCTGTAAGATAGTGGCAGCCCCGAGCCCAAGCAGTGAACAATTCCTTGGAAGTGACCTCGGGTCAGGCTTGTCCCAGGGCTGCCAGCCTGCCCATCCCAGCACGGAGGAGATCTCCTTGGTGTCAGATGCTGCTGTGCGCCCTGCTGGGGGCTGCTCTGCACTGAGATAACACTGCTTTTTAGCCAGAGTTTCAATTTCCTTTGAGCATAACTCGTTCTGCCATTAAGACCTGCAGCTCTGCTGATAAAGGGAGACTGAGCAGACGAGAATATGACACTTCTGGAAGGGGAACGGGGTGCTAGCTCCCTGCAGGGCCCAGTCCTGAGCATGGTGAGGCTGCAGCACAGCATCCTGTCCTGGGGGGCGGCTGTGCTGAATGCTGCTCCAATGGAGACCGGCATCCCTTCAATCCCGGGGGATGCTCTGGGGCTTTGCATCCCCTGGGTGTCCTTATGAGGAATGGGAGCTCAGAGTGACTCCTTCCTTCCTCCTTTGGCTCACAACACTCACAGCCCTCCAGTGAGATTTTACTGAAACAAATGCTGTCTCTTTGAGCAGTATCTCTTGTCATCAGAGCTTTTAACCTTTGCCCTAAATTAGAATGTGATCTAAATGACAGATACTATCTGTTTTTATTATCCTGATCGTTTTTTCTTAATCAGATATTATTAATCCTTACTGCTTTTGCAATGCGGAAGCATTATTGCAGATGAATGACCTGTCCAAAGCATTTCAAGCCTGGCTCATTAGAAAATAGGTCCCAGCGAGAGACCATGAGGTGGGGTATGGGCTGGAGGGGAGAGGAGAGCTCCGTGGCTGTGACTGTGCTGGCACGGGAAGGTTGAGTTTTATCTCTTTTTCATCTCTTCCTTTTGGAATAACCAATGCTTGCCCCTTTCACACACACATAACAGGTGAAATGCCCAGCTCCCAGCTGCTGACAAAGGGGTGGGTACTTCTTGAGTCAAGTTTTCCCTTTGTAGCCAAAGTTTTCAGCATGGCCTGGTTTGTTCTGAAAGATTTGTGGAGATCTAGGCAGGGGGAAAAAGGAGAGGAAAAAGAGGGCAAATCTCTCCCTTTCCATCAACTTGGGCAATCAGGAGTTTTGTATTCTGAGCACTGGTAATTGTGGGGCCATCTGCACTGGCTCCAGCAGGTCCCATTCCCCAGCTCCTGTGCTTAATTGTGCTTCCATTGGCAACTTCAGCAGCCCCTGCATGTGTTTCGAATGAACTCCCCACTTCAGGCTGGTTTTACAGATCACCTTTGTGTGATTGGCAATTAAACCCTTTTCAGCTGAGGGAGAACTACAGCCTGTTTTCCAGCTTGTATCTCCTTCCTCCAGCTTGCTCCGCCTTTTGCATTTCCCGACATTCCCTCAGCTCCTTATCTGCTGCAAGAGCTGGGTGTCTGCCCCCTCTGGGAGCTACAGTCGGGTGCAGTGGTTGGCCCCGAGCAGTGCTGGGTGCTGGAGGGGAGCACAGGAGGTGAGCGCAGAGGGAGATGGAGAGCAAAGGAGGGCAGTGGTAAATCCATCCCCCGGAGCTGCGGTGCAAACAGGAAATGATCTCTTAACGCTGTGCACCTGCGTCTCCAGGAACAACATCCAAAAGGGGCCCAAGCCTGCAGCAGGGTCCAGAGGAATGGTGCTCCCGAGCCCAGCGGTAGAATTTAAAGACTCCTTGGCCAGCATCAGCCCTCGCTCGGCTCCTGGCTCCTGCCAGATGCACTGCCTCTCCCTTACCCCACAGTAAATGATTTCTGGGCTGCACAGAGCTCTGAGGCGGCAGCTCTGGAGCTGTGGGCTGGCGGAATGCCTGGAGCTGCTGGTGCTGCCCAGCCCAGTGTGGGAGCACTGCTGCGGTTGGTGCATGGCTGGCACTGGGGATTGCACTGGGGACAGCAGTGCTGCTGATGGGCATCCCATCGTCAGAGCCGGCCTGGAGCCATCAGAGCAGTGAGCTCACGGCTCTGCAGCTATCCTGTGCCAAAGCTCCTCATCAGAAAGAGCAAAATGTGTGCACAGATGGAAATGTGCTTATCCCAGGGCTGCACCCAGACTGACGTGGAGCCACCCGGCTTAGTCCTGCACTGTAACCAGGCATCACTGGCCGACATGGGATTGTCAACAGGAGTGAAACCAGAGCAGCAGGGCTCCTGCTGGCTAGGAATCTGGCTGGACTGCTGGGAGTGGGTGGCTGTCAGCGTCTGCATGCACTAACAGCCCGGTGAGGCTGTCATCTGGCCAGGTGCCTCCTGATGCACAGGTCCTACAGGTCTGCTGGCTTGTCTGTCCAGAGTGACACCAACCACACTGCCTTTAAAGCCTCAGCGCTCAGGTTTTCCCCTCACCTTGAAGGATCTGACAGACTGGAAAGGCCAGGAAGCTGAAATCCCAGCAGAAGGAAGGCGATGCTCTGCCCACCAGCCTCACCCACTCGGAGCTGGATGCTCTCCCTTCTAATCTCTGCTTGGCCAGCAGCTTCACCTTTCCTGTACAGCATGAGCACTACAAAGTGGGGCCTGACCTTCACAGGGATGCGAAGCTCTTGAAGGATACAGCCTCTCACCAACATGTGTCCTGCCCAGCTTGGTGCTACGAGGGCTCGGTCAGCATTCCTGAGCTCATTGCAGGGGAAGAAAGGGGGCAGAGGGATTCTGGCAGCGGAGAACTAAAGCTTGGAAAAGCCTGAAAGAAATTGCCTGCAGCTGCTGCCGCAGTGAGCACATGAGACATGACAGTACTTCTTGAATTCCAGTGCGATGGGAGAGGTGTTTTCTGGAGGCTCTCTTCCCCGTCCCGCAGGGGGTATAACAAGTGGTTGTGGGATTTAACTCTGCGATGGTGGGATTAGGCGTTCCCCGACCAGGACGGTTCCACATTCCTACTCCCTGATTTACCACTTGATGCTCTCTTTCCTTCCCCCGGCAGAAACAGCCTCGCTCAGCCCCTTCCAGTTACAGCGTTATAGGGGTTTGCAGCCCAGCATCCCCTTCTAGTGCATTTGCCTTGATTTAAGGCTTTGATTTGAAAGTTATTTTTTACAATAAGAGAAAGATAGTCCATGCCAAAAAAAGCAGTTTCATAAAATGCTGAACATGACTTGCATTCTGTAATTGCAAACCTGAGAGACTTGGAGTAATTGACATTTTGGATGTGTTGCAGAGTATCGTATTTAATCTTGAAAAGCAGGTTCCAGGCAAAGGAGGCAACTGCCAAACCAAACTCAGACTCCTTGCTGGGTCCTTACCATAACTCATTTTCAAATCCGTTCAGCACAGTCCTGAACCTAAATGTTTACGTTTTTGATTTGCTAAGATAACATTCCTGGGTCACCGAGGCTGTTTGTTAGGGATGGGTGTGGGGATGCGCCGGGTTGGAGCGCTCAGAGCCCCGGCGTGCTCCTGGAGGATTGTGCCTTCCTCCTGGGGGTGCGTTCCCTGCTCCATAGGGTGGCAGGGAGTTCTCAGCATCTCCCCACGGTTCAGGACCTGACGGGTGGTACAGGAGCAGTGCGCACCCAGTTCCAGGCTCCTGCTGAGCGGGACGTGGGGCTGCGCAGCTGGCTGTTGTGCTGCTGGGGTGTCCAACCGTGAGTGTATGAAATTGCATCAATGTGGGACCGAAGGCAAATTAAATTTCACAGGAGTGTGACTCAGTGGATGTGCATTTTTGCCGGTGCGTGACTTCAGCGCGTGTGTAATTTTATAAATGTGTGGGATGTGAATGATGCTCATGAATGTGTCTGAGGCAGGAGCAGGGCTGCGGGCACAGCCAGACTTCCCAGCGAAGCCACGGGTTCTCCTTTCTTTCCCTCTGTCTACAACTGTGGCTTCTGTAAAGTATCTGTCCCGCATTATCGTGGTTTACAGCTCGGCTATAAACATTTGCTTCTGTTTGCAATGCAACAAATAGAAGCGGAAATCTGCTCTCTGCTTTACGCGTCCTGCTAAGAGATACCAGTTGAAGTCTTTAAGGCCAGCCTTCTTCTTGCAAACGGGCTGTTTACATTGCTACGGATTCCAGCGGAGCGAATACTAACTTACAATGGTGCAAATGAAAAGAAAGCAGAAAACCCAGGAATGTGAGGGGGAATTACACACCCTGAGCGTGGAAATGGAGACGCAGCAGCGTTGGCACCGCGGCTCTTGGGGTGGGATGGGCCGTGGCAGTGCTTGAGCTGCAGGCACAGGGGTGTCCATGCAGGGCTTGGGGTTGTGCCCTGTGCTTGCCTTTGTCCCAGCTCTTGGTGGTGTTGGGATTGGGGCTGTGCTGACATTGGTGCCTGGGAACACGTCCTTAGGGGATCCCAGAGCTCGCAGGGGTGTGGAGGGAAGGAGCGTCCCTTTCCTTTTGCAGGGGGGAATTTTTCCAGCTGCGCTGCCAGCGTGGTCTGGGGATGGTTTGGGGGTCAAGGCTGGCATCGATTGGGAAGGGGTTATTATTTGCCCAGCTGCACATCTTTATTCATAACGTGCCCATTGTTCTGAACATTTTGCATATTTCATTGTGAGAAACGGGGCGGGAAGGGGGGAAGCAGTCGCCGCATCGCTGGGAGCTCGGCTGCTCTTTTATTTCCTCCGAGGCAGGCTGCCGCGGGAGCCCGTGGCTGTCAGGATGTTCACATCTGTTCCTGATTTGTGGACAATGGAGCACCATCCACTGGCTGCACATGGTCGGGCTGTGACAACTTGACAGCCTGCCCAGGAATTCAGACCGAGCGGTTACTATCCAAAGCCATCAGAGTTGGCTGATCCTATATTAGAAGCAGGGAGGGGGTGGCTCATAATTTCAAAGAGAAGGAAATAAAAGAGAAGTTGCCTTTTTTTTCCTTTGGTACTTGTTGTGAGTGGCATTAGAGCCTTTCTTTAGCTCACAAGAGAGGGTGTTTGCAGAAGGAGCAACGGGAGCTGGTAGGCTGCAAAGCTGTGAGGGAGATGTACAAGAACACATCTGCTCCTGCTCTCACCTCCCCTGCAGGATGGAGGGTCTCCATCTGTACCAGACAGTGGCAAAAAAGCAGCAAACCTGGCACAGTGTCGATATAATCATAGAATCCTTAAGGTTGGAAAAGACCTCTAAGATCATTGGACTTGAGTCCGATTGCCTACCTACTCCCCCCACGCCCGCCTAACCGTGTCCATAAGTGCCACATCTTCCTTTTTCTTGGAGAAGTGCACTAGTTCCCTGGCAGCCTGTTCCAGTGCAGTACCACTTTTCCTGAGGAGAAAGTTTTTCTAATATCCAACCCAAGGCTTTCTGATGCAAAAGGCCCCATGACTCCAAATCTGGGCCTGTGACTCCCCAGCCCCTCCTTTGGCTTAGAATATGCATCTCAGGTACTGCTCCTCAATCCCCTTGCACCACCCTGACATTGGCCAGTGACAAGTGGGAGAAGGGGAGCACCTGGACGAGAGTGGGCCAGTGCAGGTGCCCCCTCCACCTGCATGCTGCTGTTCTGCCTTCCCTCTCCTTGACACGCCTGCTGTGTTGCTTCGCCGCCTCCTGTGCAGCCATTGGGTGTAAGTAGGTCTGAGCAAGCCTGACAAAATACAAGGGACCTGAATTACATTACCTTGCACACCAGCTCTGAATCTGACCTTGGGGATTAATTAGATAAACAACAATCTTGTACTGTACCTTATATAAATGTACAAGCAAGGCACCATTAAGGATTACCTTGTCACTAACCTAAGCCCTTAGTGATTTAATTAGACAATTAGAGGGTGCTTGGGAATGCTCTCGTAGTAACCAGAGATATTAACACCATTTGTATTTATATTTAATGGCATTGCAGAAGGGATTTTAATTATTCGGAGTCTTGTCTTTAAACTTCTGAAGCAGAAATTCTCCCCTGGCTGCAGCAGTCTCACAGGTGCTGCCACAGCACTGACTTGGGCTGAGGGCCAGGTCCCTTCCCATGGTGAACCTGGGCTGCTCCTAGAAAGAAGGCTTTTTTGCTCATGCTGAGTGGAATTTGCCAATCCCTTGGGTGAGAGTAAGAGGGGAATACAGCCCTGGAGTAACGGCTGTGCTGCCCGGAGGGGTTGTGCAATGCTGCTTGGGATGCCAAAACCAAAGGCACATGCAATAACTGCATGAAAGAGTGCCGGTGCATCCCTAGCCCTGGCAGGTTGCAAGGCAGTGAGGTGGTTATGGGCACCATGGCTTATGGGTAAGCCTCTGGGCAAGGCATCCTGCTCTGCTCCCTGCTGCAATCGGGTGCCCAGGAAAAGCCCTCTGCTCATCAGCTCCAACCTGGCTTAGGAGAGGAGCTGGAATCCCTGAAGGAGAGAAGCCCTTGTCTCAGCACAGGGCAGATTCAGCTCCTTCCTCATCAGCACCAGCCACACGCTCTTCCTCCTGCCTTCCTGAAGATGCCATTCTTGCAATCTCTCTGACAATAATTGCATTTTCACTGTATTACAGCCCCAGTAATACAATTAAGACTAAATAATATAGATGAAGTGGAGAGTAATCTGATTTGCTAACTAAAGTTTGAGTCAAGTAGATTCTTCTCCTTTCCTGAATCCAGTTGGCTGAACCCACAGCCATAGCTCCGTACTCCCTGCCCGTCAGTGCAATGTGGGTAAGGAGTGATGGTGATTCAGCAGGGATGGGAGAACATTCACTTTGGTTTTATGTGTGGAAGGGACTGGAATCCTCTTGGGAGCTATAATTGAGACAGTGAGTGGGATGTCCTCAGATAATCAAAGACAATGAGGAGAAGTGGGGTCAACGATCCGTTCAATGAAAGCATAAGGCAAATGATATATTGAGCAGCTCCAGAGCGCAGTAATTTGACAAAAGCCTGTGCTGAGCCATCTGGATGGGAGAAAGGGAGTGCTGGGGTGTGGGATGTGTGAGGTGGGATGCGGGGGGCTGTGCCTGCTCCATGGCCATGCACTGCATTAGGATTATGTGGAAAAGGGGCCTTGGCTGGCCTCTGAACTATGAAATATTCTCTTTGGAGCCCAGAGAGGAGATGCTCAGTGTGACCTGGTTTTCTGGGAGCTGATTAAGTGGATGTGAGCTTGGTGGGCTGAAGCAGAGGGTTATTGCACACAGCTATTCAGGGTCAGGGTTTTGGTATGTTGTGTTGAGCTTTTCCATTTGCAAAGAGCGAAAATATGAGAGCAGAGCTCAAAAAACCTGTGTAAATAAGAAATAAGAAAGGAAAAATAAAGCCGCAGGGAACAGCTTCCCCTCATGTGCTTTGCTCTTCCTTTTTTAGTCAAATCTGCTACTCGTTCATACAGCCCCTGAGCTCCCACTGAGCTGCAGTGTCCCCATGCCAGGAGCTGCCCGGTGCATGGGGGAGTTGACCTGGGCACAGTCCTGTTTGCACGGCATGGGGACCTGTTCGGAAGGCAATCTGCTGCTGCACCCATGTACAACAGCACTCTGGAGAGGGCTATGGTGACGTGTTTTGCAAATCCTTATTTATTTATGGAAAAAAAAAGATAATTCTGATGATTGGTTTTAAATTAAAACAAACCAGTATATGGCCTTGAGATGATGCCCTAGGTTCAGGGCACTGCACAGCTGAGCTCCCAGTGTGCGGAGGTTAGGTGATGGCAGGGGAAATGCCAGGGCGCTTTATTCGAAGTAGATGTGCTCTCCAGGCTGCCAGACAGGGAAGGAAATTGGAAAAAGAGTGTCTTTCATGTGGGTTTTGCTCCTTGTTGCGAGGAGCTGGGCTAGGATTAGCTGTCCTGCTGGGAGAGAGCCAGGCCTGCAGCCTCCTGCGGGTGCCTGAGCTCTCCTACCGGGGCCAGGCTGGGGCCAGCAGAATGAGGGCAGGGAGCTGGGAGGGGGTCAGGAATGCATCCCACTGCTCCTGGATGGGCTGCAGCTCACTGCCTCCCAGAGCACCACCGGTCCCAGGGCTCAACATGTCCCGGTCCATCAGCAACCACAGGCCCTTCATTCTGGGCTACAGAACAATCAGTGCTCCTCTCTCCTTGCTGTAGCCATGCAATGCCCCCACCAGCAGCATGGGGAGGAGGAGCTGGGTTTTGGCAGGGGTCAGGAGGGAGGTTTCCCAGCAGCTGGCTTGTTCCTGGCCAGAGTGGAAGGATCTTGCAGGCTGTGGGACAGAGCTGACCATGGCAACAAAGGAGGCTGCTGAGCGGAGCTCAGGTGGTGGATATGAGCAGGGAGGAAGGAGGAGAGGCTCGCTAGGCAAAATGCATTGCTTGTCTATTCAGCAGCTGGTGCCAAGGCGTGGAGCCCTTGGGCTTCGCACTTGACATCGTTGGCCAGCACTGGGAGCCTCAGCTGCTGCCAGGCAGAGCTCCTGTTGCTGGTGATGGAGCACTTAGAGTTGCTCTCCCTGGCTGCTGCTCATGGCACAGTAGGTATGGCTGTGGGCTGACCCAGTGCCCAGCAGAGGATGGCCAGCTCTGCTCACCGCCCTTCAGCGGTGCTGCAAGGCTGCTCACGGAGCCTGCAGAATGCAGTCTGGTGGCAAACACTGACCGAGGTGGTTGCACAGCTTTGTCCTTGTGCTAAGCCATGTGGGAGCTCCCTGCCCCTCTCCGTGCTGTCCCCAGCCCCGCATGAGCCTTGTCCTGCCCGCAGCCGCTGTCCCTTCCATCCTTCTCTTGGCAGCTAAGTTGTTAATAAGCTTCCCCTTGCTATGATTCCATCTAAATTACTATTTTAAAACAACTACAGATGTGCTAAATTGGCTCAGCATAATAGGATGAGATGGAGAATAAAGGTTCCCCCAGTGGGCTGTCGCCAGTGCAGGTAATTTATTACCTGGGTGGCTAATTATATGCTTCTCAGCTTTCTAGGGTGAAAACATCTTGATATTTCCTAGTTAAGGAGCCCTGACACAAGTGAAATGACCAGACATGTGAATAGGAAGCACGGTGATTAAGTACCTGAGGGATGAAGAATGCAAAGGAAAAGGCATTCTGCAGCCAGAAAAAATGAACTGTGTGATTTCCCTCCGCACCTGGGGAGCAGGGAGGGCTGCACCTCCCCAGCTCCGGCCAACTCTGGCACTTTGTGCATGAAAACTGCAGCTAACTGAATTCCAAGCTGGGAAAAACCTTCTGTAAATGAGAGGAGAAATTGTTTCGTGAGCTCTGCGTATGCGCTTCGGGGCTGGGGTGGTGGGGAGGAGGAAGGCTGCACCTCCTCCCTCCTGGTCTCTGCTGGCTGCACCCCTCCTCATCACATGGCCCCGCAGAGGGATGCTGCTCCTTCCTTATGGGCAGCTGTGGGCTCATCAGTGCAGTGGGTTACGATGTCTCCCGTGTGCCCACCGTGGCCCTGCAGACCCTGGTCATCCACTGCTCCTCCCTGCCGCTTTCAGCACCTGCCCAGGAAACCCATTTCCCCGTTTGTGTGCTGAGAAGTGTAGGTAGGAAATACATATCCAGCCTCCTCATGTTCATTATTTGCTTGATGAAACTTAGTGTTTGCATAATTAATGTATCTGAGACAAGGTATCTTACAAAGCACATAGGTGAGCACTGCGAAATGGGACAGTTTTCAAAGTGCTTAAAACCTATGGCATGAGGCAAACCCCATTTAGAAGGACGCCTTGCTGAGTGACTTGGGTCACCCCATGGCTCTGGTTGCGTTGGAGAGGCCACACGATCCCATGCTGCTGGTGGGAGAGTTGCAAAAAAGGCCACAGAAAGGGGAAATAAAATTACCTGAGTTATTTCTCAGCCCATTTGCCTGTGCCTCTGCATTGCTCCCTGCTTGCAGAAGAACTCTCTGGGGTCAGCATGCAGGAGATGCGCATGGTGTGGGCACACCCAAGCAGGGATTTCTCCCAGCTCTGCAGGGCTGTGGAGCAGCAGGAGTTGGGTCACCTGGGCTGCTCCTGGCTCTCTGTGGGGTGAGAGCAGCACTACAGCATCTCCCACGTGACGCAGTGGGGAAGGAAGGCCAAGGCTGGGTGATGCTGAGCAGCACCTGAGTCACTGCTAGCATTTCCTGCCACTGTGTCACCCTGGGATTGAGGCTGAGCTTTTGGTAGCAGTCCTCTGCTTTTGTCTGACCCCTGGGCTGTGCTGATTCACCATTTGTTCTGAGCCACGTGGCAAGGAAGACAAGGTCTCTGGGAAAGCAAAGTTAGTGATAAAAGGGAGCAGCAGCAGGCAAGGTGTTTGCATTACAGAAAGAACCTCACTCTCTCGGATGAAAGGCAAAGCAGTGCGTGCGTGTCTTTGGGCTCCGCAGCATCTCCCAGAGCTCTGGTTTTATGCTTCTTTATCCTTCAACTTCTTCCTTAATGAGAAATTAATTAGCGTTGTAGTTCCTGCCTGGGAACTTGTAAACATGCAGCAGCGGTGCTGTCCCCCCCGCCTTCACTGTCCCGTCCCACCCCCTCCCCGAGGTGCAGTCCAATCTCTCTGACACAAACACTTGAGAACAAAGCAGCCCGGCTAATTCAGGGAATTATCAGGAAGCCTGGAGCTGTGCTGAGATAATGAGACTGAAATAGCAGCCTGCTGGGTCTGCAGCAGTGCCGGGACCTGGGCTGGGACCCCAGGGGAGGCCAAGGTGAGGTGGGGACATGGACATTCCTGCAGCCCCTGGTGCTGCCCCGGGTGTGCAGTGGGACGGCTGTGCTTGGGGTCCCTGAGCCCTCCACCCTGCCCTGGGTGGATACTGCTGGCAATGCTGCTGGATCCCTTGCTTGTAGGAGAAAAGCAAAGCACTTTGCTCCCCATGGTGATGTCCCCAAGATGATGTTCCTCTGTGTTGGTCACCCCATGCCATCACAGCTCCCAGTGCCCCCACGCTGCTATTCCCAACTGAGCCTCCCCAGAGCCCTGCAAACAGCTGGTAAAGGGCAAAAGCAGTGAGAAGGCAGCTGAAGGCAGCAGGGGTGGGAACAAGGCAGAGAGGAGGCTCAGTGAATGCCATCGCCCCACCAGCTGCACTGGACCTACTTTCTTCACTATGATATTATTTCCCTCAATGGAAAAGTTGTGTCCCATCCTGTGCGTGCCAGCACGTGCCCTGTATTACCCTCTGTGGATAACACAGCTGATGCTGTGTAAGGAGTGCTCTGCAGAAGCCCATTTCCCTGCTGCTGCTCTCCCTGGTGCAGTGTTAACAACAGGAGTTTCCTACCCGGAGGACAGGAGGTTTCCACAGCAAGGAGATACGAGGGAAGGGAAATCTTGTGATGTGAATGTCAAGCCCTTCCCTGTGATGCTCAGATGATGGGGCCGGGAGAACTACTGTTCTGTTCATTTCCTCATGGAGGAAATGTACCATTCCGAAGATGACTTGAAGTTCCCTCAGCAGTGAGTCATTACTTTGTATGTGAGCTAAACACCAGAGCATAATCATAAATAAATAAAACTGGCGGCATAAACTGGAAATTAAATATATCCTCCTTGTTTGAAAAGCACCGTGATTCATGCTGTTGCTTCCCAGTTAAAATTGTATGTTAAGCCAGGTTGTGAAGCATTATAGGGCTCTTTGCAGCGCTTTGCCACACTGTGGGTTTATCCTGTGGCACTGCTTGAGGAGCACTGTTTGCCTGTGTGCTTGGTGTCAGTTACAGTCACTCCCCGTGTGCCCTCCTCTTTGCTGTGTGTAGAAAAGCGGTGAGCTGCTTTGGGAGCCCGAGCCGAGCAAATGATCGAATCCCTTTTCATTTTCATTGTTTTTTACCAGGCCAACTTCAGCTGGATGAGCTCCCAGCCTGGTTCCTGGGGAAGCTTGGGAGAACAGACAGCAGAGTGCAGCGTCACCGCTGCATGGACCGCATGGAGCTGCCCTGAGCGCTGCCCAACGCGCACAGCTGTCACCTGCCTTGCTGCAGGCATCGGCCCAGGTGCGTAAATCCCATACGCACATGGAGAGGGGGTGAGTCTTGTGCCACTGGGCTCAGTATGCCCTTTGTTTGCACCAAAGGGAGCTTGGTTTCAACAAAAAATGACTTGCCCACCCTCCCCACTCTGTCCTGAGAGCCAGGGCCTGGCTGGTTTGGCATTCCAGAGGGATGAGGATGATGCTTGCTGAACGTTCAGCACGGTGCTGCCTGCAGCAGCTGGGTGTTGTACAGCTGGGAGCTGCTCAGCCACATCCCTGCTGCGTGCTCACCCTGCAGCAATGGGAACGCTGTGGCTCCTAATCCTCCCCTGGCCACCGGTGGCTCCTGAGTGTCTGGCCGGGCTGCGGAGCTGCTGGTTAACACAGCTAGGTAAGGCCTGCTGGGTGAGGAGGTCAGCACAGGCATCTGGGGTCACCGTAGGGTTACCCTGCTCTTCATTTAGGCGAGAAAATCTAAGTGCTTTGCTCCTCCCCTGAGGTCCAGAGAGGCAGGGGTAAGGTACTGAGGTTGGGCAATGCAGGTCTGCAAACAGCCACTGCCTTTCACAGCATGGCATGTCCCACACCACTGCATGTCCCACACCACTGCAGGCTGAGGGCAGCTGGGAGGGAGGAGGCAGCATCTCTGTCCTAGCCCACGGCCCTCTAAAACCAATGCATTTGCTCCTCCTCCTGCTGGTTCCTATGCCATACTCCACACCACGACACTCTGGATTCCTCTATTCCCCGAAGCTGAGCCTACTCAAGCCAGACCCACTCTGTCATTTCCACTGTGCCAAGAAACCTCTGAGGCCTCAGTGTGTCATGGTCCAAACCCCGGCCCTAAGCTAAATACCCGCAGTTGCCTGTTTTGGCAGAGCTCAGCTGTGAGACCTGCTCCCTGTGAACACCAGGCAGGAGCACGTAAAACAGGAACGTTAACTATTTTTCCAGCTGTCTGCAGCTCATGAACTGTAAAACACACTAATGTTACACCTCCGCACCTTGCCAAGGAGATGCCAGTGACACTGTGTGTTTTCTTTTTCCTTCTTAAATACGGTTTCCAAAAGTTGTGGGAAATATCTGACACCAGGGCTATGTCTGTAGGACCATGGCTGTTGCTGCTGGTGGGGTCTGGGCTCCCATTCCTCACATGCATCCAAGGGTGGGACAGAGCAAGTGGCACCTGGTGTCCTCCAGGGCCATGAGCCTTCAGAAGTGTCCCGGGTCCCACACACAGCTCCTGGGCACAGGAACAGAGGTCTCAGCAGAAGCTGCACCCGGTGGGGCAAGAGGGAGCAGCCCGGATTGAAGCCAGTTTGTGTCTATCTTTGAACCCGATCCCTCCCTGGGCCTGTTTTGGCTCTGTTTGTTTGGAATAGACCCGAATCTAAAGGGAAAAGCAGACAAACCAGACTAAACATCAAATATTAAATAGCAACTGCTAATATGACAGCCATTAAACACAAGCACACTCTGCCTCTGCAGCAGCTGGGAGCTGGGCTGCACACCCACCTCTGGAGCCCGGCGCTACCGAAATCGAAGTCAGCCTGCACGTGTATATATCAAATTGCTGGAATGAAGAAGAAATCCAGTTTCCTGCTGCCAATCTTTCCGGCATCTGAGCGTCTGCTCCGAGCCAGGGGAGGAGGCGATGTGCTCTCCCCTCCTGGGCTGTGGGGAGGGACGCAGGCGGCTGCTCAGTGCTGGCTGCGCGCAGTGCTCAGCGGGGCTTGGCAGGGAGGTCGCCCCTCATCCTGCTGGAAAATTAAAGAAATCTTATTTTGTTTTGGGATGGATCCAAGAGGCTTTGAAGTCCTGGGAGAGATCTGCTGGCCAGGCCAATCCTTCTCTCCTCTCTCCCAGAATTTCAAAGCCGCGGCATTGGGATGCATCCAAGGAGAGGGGCTCTGCGCTGCTCTGGGGAAGGGGAGCCCACACCACACTCCTGGGCTTAGGGCATGGATTGCCCAGTGATGCAAGGCTAGGAGAACCTGGACAAATCGATGTCCGAGGGTCACTCAGGGGTCCGTCCGTGCTGGGAACAGCAGAGCGATGAGGCACTGCATCCCAGGACACCGCATTGCATCCATGAGCCAAATCCCCCATCACGCCATCAGCGGGCACTTGCGGCCACAGCCTGGCCCTGGGTCCTACTCCTTATCTCCCGTGCTCCTCCTCTTTCCTTGAGCAACTACTTTATCACATTTTGAGCATACCTTCCACTTGACTTAACACTAACATATGTACAGTCGACATTTCAGTAATGCCTTACAAATGAGCTAGGGTTGACTGGGAGATATCTGCTGCCCTGGGGCCCCATCACCTCCACCCCCCCCCAGCTCTGGAGCTCTGTCTTGGGGTGGGGAGCCCTCCTGGTGCCCCCACAGCTGCTGCAATGCCCAGAAGCCCTCTGTTTTCCTGTCCTCTCTCTCAGAAGGACTTCTAGGGGCCAATGCAGAGGGAGCAGGGTGCGGTGCCCAGCAGCCCCTCTGCTGGCACCAGGGCTTCCACACGCCACCTGCAGCGAGCAGCCCCAGCAGCACTCTGTATTTGCAGCTTATAAACGGGGAGACAGGAAGGCAGATGGGCTGTGTATTTGTTGAAGAGCTTTCATGAGGAAAGCTCTGGCCGCTCTGAATGCTGATGTGCTTCCGCCATCCCAGCAGTGCAGCCTTCTGGATGGAGAGGTTGAGAGTCCTCCTGGAGGCATTCCCATCCCAGACGTTCCCCCAGACACACTTGACTGTGGCTTTCTTTATTCTGAGCTTTTATGTTTCCTGCAGCCCTCTTGAGATCCTGAGCACTGGCCACTTAATGGCTGCAGAACCTCATCCATGTTTCTGTGTCACTGAGCACTGGGAGAGCTCTGAGGGCGCGTTGCTATGCTGTGAGAAACGAGGCAGTGCAAAAACGAGGCTGTGCGTTACGGTGGTCTGGTGCACAGGGCCCAGCATCAATCACTCTGAGCATGAGCTGCTGTGGCTGGAAGGCACTGCTACCAGCTCACCTGCTCCGCTTGATCCCCTGCATCAGGCTGGCAAACCATCCTTGTCAGAGGTGTACTTAGCCTTATCCTTGAATGTCTCTGGGAAAAGCAATTCAACAACCTCCCTGAGTGGCTTGTTCTGTGTCTGAACTCTAGTTAGAGTTATAAAGGTTTCCCTAATGTTTAACTTTAATTTTCTCTACTGCAACATAACACCGTTATTACTGGTTCGAGCTCCTCGATGGCTCTTTTTCCCCTAAGCCCCCATTTAGGAGAGATGGGGAAGGAGTTAGATGAGCTGACTTACAGCTAAGTTACAACACAGTTTCAGCCAATTCTGTTTAATACGAGTTAAGGTAGGCAGAGTTTATGGGATCATATCAGGTTTTAAGCGGACTTAGGCAGCACTCAGGTGTCCTCTTGTGACATGAGCTGGTTTTGGAGCTGGTGCTGCAGGCAATGCAAGGCACAGCTCTCCACTCACCCCCCTTTTCCCGCTCCCAGCCCTCGGGTGGGTGGCAGCCCCCAGCACAGCTCCATGGGGTGGATAGGGGATGGCCACGGGGCAGGCGGCCCTGTGGTGTCCCCATGGAAGGCATCACTGTGTCAGATGAGCTGCCGGCATCTGGGCAGTGAGCATCAGTGCAAAGTGGGGAGAGGAGCCCGGAATGCGGAGAGGAAATGAGTACAGGGAAATTCAAAACTCTCCCCAGATGAAAAACAGAGGGGAGAGGGTTTTATGGCACGTGAAGTTGTAAAAATATGGTCCTGATTTTCTTCCTGATTTTTAGCTTAGCAGATCACACCGAGCTCTAGTTGTGCTGTCACAGCCACAGGGATCCCTGCAGCTCTGCTCACCAGGTGGGGCACCAGGAGCATCACGGGGAGGGCTGAAGCATCCCTGAGCCCAGAGCCTCCTCAGCCCACCCCACCCCACCATGCCCATCCCCACGTCCCTCAGTGCCACGTCCCCACAGTTCTGGAACACCACTGGGGACGATGATGCCACCACTCCCTGCACAGCTGTGCCACTGCATCACCGCTCTTTTGGAGAATAATTTATTCCCAACATCCAACCTGACCATGCCCAGGCACAACTTGAGGCCACCACCTCTCATCCTACCATAGTTACCTGGGAACAGAGGCCCACCACGCCTCGCTCTGACCTCTTTTCAGGCAGTTATAGAGAGCGATGAGGACTCCCCTGAGCCCCCAGACTGACCCATCCCATTCCCTCAGCTGCACCCCACTAGGCTTGTGCTGCAGACCCCTCGCAGCTTGGTTGCCTCTCTCTGGACGTGCAGCCACCAATTGCTCGTATGATGCATCCAACAACAGCAGGCTGCAGGTTATTCCTCATACAGAAATTGTCTGTGGTGTGACTTTAAATAATTCTTTCTTAATTTTTTTCTTCTCTCGGTGTTTGTAATGAGCAGCTTGGATCTGCGCAGGGCACATTCATTAGGGATTTCCCCATGTATTTGGCTTTGCTGGGCATATAAGTGGCACAGGTTGCTGGGTGAGGTTTGTGCTGCGTGTGCCTGTGCTTATTGACTTGAAATGTGCTTCCAATGGATGTTCTGTAATACTTACTTAAATCGAGCTGCTTCTGCTGGGGCTGCTGGCAGAGAGCGCACTGACTGGGATTTCCATGGCCAGCAGAGACAAAACAGGGTGCTGGGCAGGGTCGGAACCGATCGTCTGAGGGCTGGAGTACACGCAGTATTTCTTTTATGGTATTTATCTAATTAAGTTTACAACGTGGGGATTTTTATTTATTTATTTTTAAAACCTCCCCCCCCCCCCAATCATCCCCCAAACCTTTTAAAGCTTGTGGCTCTATCTGGAATCTGGGATTCCAGTTACAAACTTTTACTGCTCTGCTTCAGCCACGGCTTTGCTATAAACGTGTGGTTAGGCTATTTTTACTTTAGAAAAAGAGTCGGTTTTCCCCCTTATTTAATTTTTTTGCTGATCAATTGCAAATGGATGAAGGAAATTTGCTCAGACTTTCCCTGCAGACGTTCCCCTTTGGGCAGAGATTAAACACGGGGAATTTTAGCCTGCAATGCAAACGCTTTGGACATTTATGAGGGTGGGAAAGCAGGGGCTGATTCTGAGCGCTGCTCTGCAGCTGGACAGCAGTGCTGCTGGCAGTGATGGGCTTGGGGTTCTTGCTGGGTGCTGTGCATGGGGGCACTGCTCGGCAGGGTGAGCGCTGCTCCTGGAGCCCGGGGGTTGCATGCAGCCTTATCACAGGGTGGGAGCGTGCTGCCGGCTGGGCTCCAACTGAGAAATCCCCACTGAGTCCAATGGTAGATTTCCACTGTGACAAATCTACGTCTCCTGTTGAGAACTCAGTTTTCGGAGGAGATAATCAAATGTGACCTGTGTGACAGAGCGGTATTTTTACAGGATGTTTTTCTTTCGTTTTTTTTGTTTTGTTTTGTTTTGTTTCCTCCTCTCTCCCCCGTTCCATTTGCTGTTGGTGGCAGTTCCCAGCCCGTGCATTTTGACGCGGATTCTCCAACTGCTTGTAAAGGCTTCCAAGCGAGGAGGAAGGAGGTGGGAAGCACAGCACCTTGCTGCAGGCAGGAGCACGGCTGGGGAGCAGGGCAGGGAGCTGAGCCTGGCTGTCCTCGCCTCCTTAGCATCACCAAAATGCTGGGGAAGGCTGCCGTGGGCCCAGAGCTCATCAGAGGTGGGCGAGCATGGAAGGAAGGGATGCAGAAGGACCAACGTGGTGCTGTGCAGCATGGGAGCAGCAGAAGGCAACAGGGCAAGGCAGCATGGGCAGTGCCAATACCACCCCCTGCTCTCTGAAACCCCCACTGATCAGCCCCCTATTTACATGAATCTGAAATCCACTCGCAGCTTCCTAAATAAAACAAGAACTCGCTCCTTCCTGTAGCAGAGCATATTACAGCCGTTTGTCACCGCATCATCCAGTAGGTATTAATTCCCAAATCAGTTTATGACAAGTTTTATCATAAGTTACTGGAGAAGGTAGCTGCATTGAGCAATCATTTGATAAACGGCACCATAATTTAACATGCTCCTCCGTCATATTAGTGGGGAGCAAGATTTATTTCCTTCGTGTGACTTTAATTATGGATAATGCAAAGCAGGGATGGAGGCGGCCGTGCTGCTGAGGTTAGCAGTGCCCTCTGCGGAGCAGAGTTCGGGTGATGTGTGGCTTCTGTAGGACCAGGGAGTGGCAAAGGTGGCTCTGGGTCATCAGTGGCAGCTCATCGTGGCTCATCATGGCTTGGCACAGCTTAGCCTATCTCAGTATGGCTCACTGTGGCTTGGCATGGCTTGACATGGCTCAACATAACTCAACACGGCTCAGCATGGCTCAGCAAGGCTCAAATAACTCAACATGACTCAGCACGGCTCAGGTGACTTACTTGTTCCCAAATGGATGAAGAATCCAAGCCATTGAACCATCTCAGGGCTCTGTTTGCAGCTGTCCCACCCAGGAAGGCTCCAGGTGCAGAGGGATGCTGCGCTCCTCCCTCTGTCCTTCAGCCCATCCCTGCTGTAGGGCTAAATTCTGAATTACTGAAGAGTACAGGGCACGAGGGGGTAAGGAGCACAGAGGGAAGAGATGCTAACGCACACTGAGCTGATGTCATTTCTTTTAGTCAGGAGCTGGAGAAACACAATCCAGCTCTTTCCCCCCACAACAGAACAAAGGAGAAAGTCCCCGAGGGGAGATTAAAAATAAAAACCCCACAAAATGAGAGGAGAGGAACAAAAAGAAAGAAGAAAGGAAAGGACAAAGCCCTCCTCCCCTGAAGTATCCCCTCTCTGTGTCTGACAGCTTCTCTCTTCCGCAGCTCCCAGCCCCGCTCAACCTTACAGTGCCATAAAACAGAGTTTGTGGCGTGTTCAATCGATTATTCCTCCTAATGCGCTGTTTTTGGAGGCAGGTAATTTATTTCAGATTCTCCATGTCTGCATGCAAAAAAAAAAAAAAAGAAAAGAAAAGAAAAGAAAAGAAAAAAGAAGGAATCCCCCCTTTTTCTCTTTCTTCCCCTTTTTATTGACAGGCGCTTTTTGCCCTGTGCCCCAATGCCCCCGTTCCCTCCTGCCCCCCTCTGAACCCCCTCAGACACAGTGTTTCCCAGTGGAAGCTGCAGCCATTCTCACAGTGAAACCCAAGGCAGGTAATGACTTTCTCACCCCATCCATACTGCAGCAGGAACCGCTGCCTCTCCAGCTGCATCCCTTTATTTAGGACAAGGGGGAGGGGGAGGTGCCAGCTCTCTCCTCTTCCCTCTCCTCAAAGATCTCTTAAAAAGGGGGGGAAGAAAAAGAAGAGAGATGAGAAGGGAGCAAGTGTGTGCAGAGATGGGGTTTCTATTAGGTAAAGGGTTTGGGGCAGTAGGCATATCGTGCCTCAGAGATCCTACAAAAGCTCTGGTCTCCCTGGAACAGAGGAAGTTGCCCATCCTTTGCAGCTTTACTGTGAAAAGCCCCAGACCAACAGATTTATACTTCCTTTGGTTATAATTTGCCTCTCCAGGCTGATAGAGGAGCTGAGCCTCTGTGGGGGCATCTCGAGGGCGGGACATGGCCACTGTGGGAGCTCCTTGAGACTGAGCCCCCGGCTTTGCTGTTGTTTCCAATTAGGGGAGTGGGAGAGATTTTGATCACATAACGAAAAAACATTATGGGGGGAAACAATAAATATCAGGGAACAGGGAAGGAAGAGGGAGGGAGATACTGATGAGAAATGTAAACTCTGCCATCTACCAGCCCCATGTTGCTGGGGCTCGGTGAAACCCTAACCCTGCTCTGCTGAAGCAATCACCCCTGTCCGAAACACAGGCAAATTCCAGGAGCTGGGGCTGCAGCTCTCGGGCTGAGGCTGTCAGGGTAGCTGTGCAGGGTCCAAATTACTGCCCCAAATCACTTTGCATGGCCACAGTCCTCCCCTTCCCCCTTCCCACAGCTATGTGCCACTTCTGAGACCTCTCAGCAGCCATTAACATTTTTTGTCCAATGAGGAGGGACACGTGCAGACCAGCAGCCACTTCATCCTCAGTACTCTGGCCCATCCCTGAGCCCCATGCCCACAGGTTGGGCCATCCCCAGCTCAGGACTGACTCTTCCCATGTCCTTGGGCTGCTCATGACCTGCTGCTCGGAGGAGGCGGTTTCATCTCTGCCTTTCAGAGGCTGGAAAAGAACAGGGAAAGCTTTCCCACTCAAGCAGCAGGTGCATGTGCGGTCAGCTCGCGTCCCGTGGGCTCCCGGTTGTAATTTCAAGCACGAGCATGTTGCTGACTGGGGAACTGGAGAGCAGCGGGGGCAGGAGGAATGTTTTGCTCAGGAAGCTATAAGTACACTTTTGGAGGTTTGGGACTGAGGACAGGGGCAGCCCCGTGCTCCCTCCGGCTTGTGCTACTCCCACCACTGCCTGTCCTCATGGCAGCTCCTCAGGATCAAAGCCTGCTCGAGCCCTCTGCATCTGCCCTGCTGCTCTGGGATGGGCCCCTGGGCCAGGTGGCTGCTGCCAGCCTTCAGACACTGCCCACAGATCTCCCACCTCTGAAAGGAACGCAATAAAGTGGGACTGGTGGAGCACTTAGGATGCAAGTCCCTCATCACACCTTCCCACTAGGGGTCCCAAAATGTGCACAGGGACAAACGTGGTGAGCACAGTGTGGGGCTCAGCACATCAGTGGCAGCCACTTGGCTGCTCTGTGCCATCCCTGTGCCTGTGCACCACATCCTCACCATCACAGGGACCTGGATTTGGCAGTGATGGGTGTTTTGCAGCCATCAAATGTCATGGGTGAGGCAGAGCTAAGGGCCTTCCTATCCTCTTGGCTGCATCTCCCCCAACAGCCCTTGAACGCACCAGACTCCATCCCCTGTATGTGCTATTGCAGCCAATCCCCCGCTTGCGTGCTGGGGGCTGTGCCAGCAGTGCATGGATCTGCTCAGCACCTCAGCATGAGCTCCGCTGCTCTTTGGGGTGCAGGTGAGTCAGCAATCTGCTCTGCACAACAGTATTTCTATGTTAAGCTGCTGAAGTTTTGGTAAATATACGGCCGTGCACCAGGAGCTTGCAAGACAAACCTTCTCATTGGGAATTTGGAGGAGAACAACAAAAATGATTAAGCGGCTGGAGGGATTGAATTATGAAGAGAGATTAAAAGAGCTAAATCTGTCTAGCTAGGCTACCTGACATCCGTGGCGAGATCTGATAACTATCTACGAGGATATGAGGGGCGTAAATCACAGCTTGGGGGACTGGTGGGGGGCAGCCCTGGGAGATTACTGGCAGCAACAGCCGTAAGTGGAGCACAGGAAAAAGCATCATCTAGGAGAGATCTGGTGAAGGCTGCCGGGCTGGAGCAAAGTACGGGGACAGAACCCGTATCCAGCCCTGAGGCAGCACTAGCAGTGAGTTGATGAATCCCTCCAGCTCCTGGGAACACAGGCTGGGATGCTGGCAATGGAGAGGCTTAAGTCTCTGTCAGTTAAATGCAGCCCTGGAGAAGAGTGCCATGTTTGGGCAACCAGGGATGTGTGCCCATCTCAGCAGGGATGGTGCAGCGAATGCTCCTCGTGTGCTGTGATCTGCAGCAAAGCAAAAGAAAATACCAGCTGTGGAAACTGGATTTTCCACAGCCAGATGCTAGGTACAAGATGTGAGGTCTGATGGAAGCTTGTTAAAACGCTCGCTGGGATTTTCCATGGTGCAGCCAGCACCAAAAGCTGATTAGTTCCCATCGATCTAGTAGAGCAGTGCCACTCACACGAGCACCTCAGAGCCAATGGGACAACCTGAGCGTGTCCCACTGAGTGAGAGCAGCGTAGGTCAGCTCCTCAGGTGGCTCGGGGCTGCTGCAGGGGGGTCACATCTCTGGCTGATGATCTCCAAGTGCATTCAGGAGATGATGGCAGAGCTGCCTTCACCCAGGAAGCATCCCCAGGCTGGAGAAGCAGAGGGTAAAGCTCAAGTGATTTTGTGAGGTTCAGTGGCAACCTAGCTTGGCACTGCCTTGTGGCTCTGCTGCTCTGGAGCCACTTGAGCTGCTGGGGATGAGGGTTCCTGATGGACTCTGTTCATGCGCTCCTCAAACAGCAGTCATGGCTCTGTCTAAGATGAATTCCCATAGAGCTGAACAGGGATGCTGAGGAAGCACCCAGAGATGCAGCACCTGACAAATAAAGGGAATATTTCTGATGGTTTCAGGTAATGCTCAGCTCCCACACACTGCTACATTTGATTAGCTTTTGGGAATATTTAATCTGCACTCTTTCTATAGCAAGGTTTCACCTCCACTCGTGCAGTTATCCCTCCTGCCTGGTGCATGGCTGAGCTGCATCCCCCTCTCCCTCTCCTCCCCATGCCCCGGCACCACACCCAGCCTCCCTATGTATGCTGAGCTCCAGCAGCTTGTGCTGGGAGCTACAGGCTGGGACCAGCCGGAGGCAGGGAGCAGACAAGGGCTCAGTGCTGCCCATGGCCATGTGCCCATTGTTCTGCCTTTGCCATCTTCCAGCCAAGGCACCCGCCCCGCACTAGCTGAATTGAGCAGAAACTCCCTTCAGTCGGCAGTGCATGCTGCAGCGGCGTAGGGCTAAAAGAGTAATTCACACTGAATAATTCACTCGAGACTTTTCTACTCCCGGCAGTTCATAATTCCTCATGTGGAGCAGTGTTTGCCTTTGCAGAAATGAGGAGAGCTGTGCAGCTTCCCCGTGCCTGCATCCCCAGGAGTTTCTCTATTTGCTGCCTGGATGAATTACTCAGTGCCGGGGTGCGCTCCAAACCCGATAGCTGGGTGGCTGAGGGGGCACTTGTATTTGCTGTTGTTTATTTTCTCAAACATTTGTGTATAACAGAAGCAAAAATGAACCAGAGGAAAGCTGCCCAGCGGTGCTCAGGAAGATGAATTTCCCATCCCCAGAGCATTTTTCAGCCCCACCTGCAGCACCCCTTCTGCAGGAACAAGTGCCAAGCTCTATGCCCCCCCCCCCATGTCCTGGGCTTTGGACCCCCAGAGCAGTGCAGCTCTTCACATGGTGACCTGCCCATAGGAGCTCCCAAGCCCCTCATTTCTCTTCCCACAAGCCCAGGCTTTCCAAATGACAAATTGTGTTTTTGCCTCTAATTCCAGCTTGCCTGGCATCCTCAATGGCAGCAGCCCTCCGCAGAAAGCAGCAGGTTCTTTGCAGCCAGCAGGAGGTGGCTTTTCCTCTTCCCTCCTCTCCCTCCCCCTTGCCTTAATTGCAGCCCAACATGGGCTTTCGAGGTGTATTAAACATACAAATTATTCTGCAAAGCCTCATGAAGCGCCAGTTACCAAGGCCCCTAATGGGAAATGACAGCACAACCAGAGCAGCCGTTAAGGCACAGCACTGTCTGCAGTGGCAATGGCAGCATGGGCATTGTGCGGGCACGGGGTCCCTGCATGGGCACCCCCAAGGATGGGGGGCTCTCAGCATCCCCACCTGCACCTGCAATATTGCATTCAGGGCTGGAATGATGCTGATGGATTGGAGAGAGTTCAGAGGAGAGCCGGGAACGTAATCAAGGAGCTGGAGGGCATGATTTATATGGCAAGTTTAAAAGGGCTGCATAATAGCAACAATAATAAGCGCTCACAGCGCATAGTGGTTTTCATCTTTGCACTCGAACAAAGCTAACTTATACTACGCCCAACTGCATTAACAACTTAACTGCATCTAGCTCAGCCTGCCGATTGCAGGAGGGATATGAGAACCATCTGCAAGGCACCTCGGAGCGCAAGTGTCACAGAGCAGGGGAGTGGGCTAGGTTGGCCCGAGAGGCTGCAGCGAGCAGCATAAAGGCATGGAAATGAGAAAAGGGAAATGTGGGATGAGCGTCAGGAAAAACTGTGCTGCAGCAGGGGAGGGGTGTGAATGAGGACCTGATGGTGTCCAGCAGTGACATGGGGATGGGTCTTCTCATGGTGCTAGAGTGCCCCATTGCAGGGTACAGCACGTACCCAAGCTGTGCCACCACATCCCCCCCTTCCCCAGCGGGAACCAGGGCAGTGATTTATTGCTCCACTCCTAGTGCTCTCCCATGAGGAAGCCGAAGCCCAGTGGTCTAAATATAGGGCAGTGGAACAAAGGCAAAGGTGCTGGGAGGGGTAAATGGCCACAGGCAGAATCTGTCGGTGACAGTGGAGGCGGGCAGGGAAAGTCCCCACCAAAGATAATTCAACAAAGCAGAGGGAAATTAAAAAAAGCACCTCATTTTGCAAGCTCATTCATTTCGAGCTGCTCAGAGGACTGCAGGGGAAAGATAAATGTGGATCCAGGCAGAGGGGAGCAGGGCACGGCTTGAGTCTGCAGGAAGATTTAGGGCCTTGAAGTCCAAAAGAAGGGTTTGATCGTCGCATGAGGAAAGAAAAATCTCTGGGAGTGGATATCATGTTAAACAATGTGTTGTAATAAGTGTTTTATGCTTTAGAGGAGGAGAGAGAACAGTGAAATCCCCCGTAAGAGCTAATTACTGCAAATTCCTTTTCAATAAAACAAGACCAAAAAAAATCCCCTCTTAATGGAAAAATCCATTTAACGCTCAGATGAGGTAACTGCAGTTCATGTCCTCACCACGTTGTTAGTGGAAGTCGGATGGGTTCTCCTGGCTCTGGCTGGGGAGCGGGGGTGGGGCTGAGGTGTGGGAGTGTGGGGCAGGGACCCCCCGGGGCGTTGTGGTGCATCCAGGAGACGATGGTGGAGCCAGGGGGAGCCTTGGGGTTTGTCTGCAGTGGGACACGGGCACGGACTGGGGGCATCCCTGTGTGGCGGCACCCCTGTGTGGCAGCACCCCGAGAGCCTCTGACACCACACTGTGGGTCTGACCCAATTAAAATGAAATGAAGAACTGAATTAAGAGCAGATTTGCCTCCTTGCCTGATACTCCGTATTTCCCTCTGACTTGAAATGGGGCCGGTTTGGTGGATTTCTTGCACATGGGAGCAATGTATTGAATTACATGTATGTCCAGTACTTAGGAGAGATACATTTCTTTTCCACATGTTCGTGCAGCTGCATGACCCCAGGAAACCCAACAGTGGGGTCTGTCTTCGGAGACAAATAGGGATTGTTTCGTGTGCGTGTGTAAATGCCTCCCTCCCCCTCTGCTCCCCCAGCCTGTGTGTGTGTGTGTGTGTGTGTGTGTGCACGTGCACGGGGCATTGCTCCTCACTGAACATGTCCTCATCCCTCCCAAGCCAACCAGCACAAGCACAGCTATTCATTCACCACAAGCCCATGGGGTGGAAATACTACTGGCCCTCTCCCCTGCCCCAGGGATGCCCCGGTGCTGGGGCTGCTTTGCTGCCCTATGGATGGAAGGAGGAGCAGAGCACACGATGCTCCTGGGCAGCAGCGCCCACATCCCTCGCTCCCAGCGAACCCATGGAGCAGGATCCGCCCCAGTGGGAAGGAGGAAGAAACCCGTCCTGTAGGAATCAGCCTGGGAGTGGCTGCGGCTCTTCCAGCTGCTGGCATTCAAAGGGATCTGTCCTTTTCATCCCCCATGCCGTCAGTCAGCAGCCGCAGGCCGGCCAGAAAGGAAGGAGGCTTTGTTGATAAGATCTGGAGCTTTTGAGAAAATAAAAGCAGAGGGTGGAATGGATTTCTTTCTTCTTCTTCCGACTTTTCTTTTAAAAGAATAATGTAGGGTAAAGAAAAATGTTTGTAGGGTAGGAACCTGTTTGATGTGGAGCATCGCTCCCCAAACATGTTGCTCCCAGAGCAGCACACCCAGCTGCCTACTGCAGCCCAGGTCTGCCACGGGCCTGGAACATCCCTGTGAGCGCACAGCCCCAGAACCAGCTGCATGCAAAGCCCAGAGCTGCTGTGTGAGCCTCATGGGATCCCAGTGCTGGTGGGTGATGTGAGGTCAGCGATCACATACACCCTTGGGTCCTTCTCCCGGCTCCTGCAGGTGCTGAGCTCTAAATCTCCTCACCCCGTGGGGATTTGATGCTGTCCCCAGGCCCCGCTCGGGGACAGCATCGGGGTTTGGTGCTGTCCCTGTTCCCCTCAGCCTGTGGCAGCAGCAGGAGCTGAGGAGCCACGAGGACAGCCCGAAGCCACGGATTAACAATGGGGTTTGGCTGCTCGGGGAGGGAGGAGCCTGGCCAGCCCCTTATCGCTGGCACTGGGCTCGCAATGCTTGTCTATAAATAGGAGTTTTAAAGCAAGGCAATTAATCATGGTGCATGCTGCTGTCTGGATGGGCTTACATTGGTTTAACAGTGTGGAGAGAAGTCCAGCATCTACTGTGAGATTTACAGGTCCAGCCTACGCAGGCAGACAGAAGTTTAAGGCTCTTTTCAAGTGTCACTTTGAGGATGGAGTTGGGGTTATTCCGGTTTAAGGAGCTACTGTGCATCTGCTGAGCTGCGCCAGCAGACTGCACGAGCTGAGCCATGGCAGCACTCAAAGGCCCCAGCATGAGACCTATCTTACCTGCCTGATCCCGCACTTGCAGCAGGCTCAGAGCCTGCGTGGACTTGTTGTCATCACCAAGCTGATCAGCAGCAAGATGGCAAGCAGTGGTTTGCAGAGATGCGCCCTGCACTCTTGCAACCCACAGAGCTGTGCTGGGGATCCAAACCCAAGATCTCCACAGTCACAGTGCTGTCCAAGCCCTGCAGTCCACCAAAGCACTCTTTTCTGAGCAAGGACAGGGCAGTCTCTGAGCCCAGTGAAGGAGCGGCAGAGCTCTCTCTGCATGTATGGCTATCTTTGCCCCTGCAATGGCAGAAGCCAGTCCTGCAACATCCTTTATTGCAGCCATGCAGACTGAGCATTCCGCTCGCTGTCTGCAGCCTATGCATGCTGGGGAAGGTGCAAGCATGCCAAGGGGCATCTGGGGAGCTGGGAGAGCTGCCTCGTCCCCAGAGCCCGGGGCTGTGCTGGGGGAAGGCGTGCTGGGCCCGGCCCGGTGGGAAGCCACTTTCAGCTGATGGCACAGGGAGGGCCATATTGGTTTCAGTCTGTTCTGCAAAACACTAACCAGCATGTGCAATCTGTGAGCCCCCTGCTTGACGAGAAATGCTAATTGTGTGAGAAGGACCTGCCAACAGCCTGCAGTATTCAGCATGAAGGAGGTTTATTAGTATTATTACTATTGTTCTGGCAGCTGCGGAGCAGCCAGCCTGCTCAGGGATGGCTGAGAGAGTGTGTGGGGCGCGACAGAGCTGCTCTGCGTGCCAGGAGGCTGCAGGGACAGCGGTGGAGGGGATGGGCACACAGCATCCCCAGCAGCAATCCTGCTCTGCCTGCTTTGTGCAGCAGGCGAGGGCTGAGCACGGCTTTACTGCCTGGGAGAAAAGCAAGAGGGCTGAGGCTGTCAGGCCTGCATAAAATATGAAGTGCGGCACAGGACTTTGGTGCCAAGAACAGGGTGAGAGAAGGCGGCTGGGGCTGTGGGACAGCTGGTGCCTGGGCTGGGCTGGCTGCAGCATCTCCAGGAAGTGCAGCCCCAAAGCAAGGGGCTGAGGGTTCGCACAGAGCGTGGTAAGGATTGCAGTGCTGGGGAAGGGTAAGGAGGTGGGGAAACGGAGAGAGGTTCGCTGTGCCCCAGGCCAAGGCTGGGCAGTGCCCAGGAGAAGGGAAGCACTCAGTGCTTGGTCACACCACTAAGCTGAAAAAAAGCTGAAAAGGGAGAATGGTGACTCTGGCTCGGCTGGAATGCAAAGCGAAAGCTCCACATGGTGCAGAAATGCGGCTGCCTTTCTGCCTGGCTTTTGGTTTGTTTGCAGGGGAAATCGGGACTGTGTTTTGCAGTCAACCCAAACTCTCACCCGTGGGCCTGGGCAAAGCAGGAGCTCTGACAGATGCAGTGGTTTTCTTTCCCCACTTTGCAGAAAATCACCCAGATAAAGTTTGATAACTTCGCAAAGAGAAAAAGAAAGAGGAAGAGAGAGAGAGAGAGAGAGAGAGATGTCCCAGGCAGCTAACTGCTCACACTCCCCCTCCTGTTCCAGGCAATAAATGAAGTGCTCTTCATTCCCCGCTCGTCTGCCACCCTCCACTGAGTCTGTCATGGACTCATCTGTGTATAAATTAGCTTTTCACAGTAATGCCGTGTAAAATTATTTCTGTCATCCTTTTATCTGACCGGTTTATCTCGTCAGCTTGTCAGTCTTAATTCCGCAGCCTTGATCTCCTCTCCCGGCATACAGCAGCCACCTGAGCTGCCCGGGCTGCACCCAACCCGCTCTGCATCCCAGGGCATCCTCCTTCCCAGGGCTGCAAGCATCTGCCTGCCCGGTGCTGGGTGACAGCACGCATGGAGCTGGCATAGCACAGCAGCGTGCCACAAAGGCTGCAGCTTTCAGGCCATTTTTCATTGTTGAGAATGAGGCAGTGACATTTATCGGGACTGGCACTCAGTAGGTGACCCACCCACTGCTTGGAGCCTGAGAAGGGCTGTGCGTGGTCACATCAGCGTTGTGGTCTTTTCCCTTGACAGTAACGCTTTTGCGTTCCTGCTCCTGCTGGGCAGGCTTATGGAAAAATCCTTTAAAATCTATTGTCTGGGACTCTTTGTGCTCACTTGCATGAGCACTGCTGGAAAGGGAACCCAAAAGGGATGCAGCTGGAATACATTAATTAGAGATTTCAGATGAATGCTCACCCAAGCCCTTCTCCCACCTTGTGCTTTGCAGCCCCGCAGAGGAGCCGTGCCCATGGGGCTGGCCCCAAAGAGCCCTGACCACCGAGGGACCCCTGAGCCCTGTGGGGCAGCTGTGCACACAGACCCTGCCCCACTTCCTCCAGAAGTGCCCCAAATCCCCACTGCCTACCAGGGGCACCATCTCCTCTCCTTCACCTTATCCCCAGCATGCTTCCCATTCCCTTTCCCCCGGTTTTCTGGAAGGATTGATGCTTTTATTTGGAGGCAGAGGGACAGACCTCTCATCCCTGGAGGCATCTGTGTGCCCTGCGGTATCCTATTGGTGGCCAGGTGCCCTGGTCCCAGCCCCAGCCCCAGTGAGCTCCCTGGATACCCCCATACCACACCGATGTCCCTCCTGTCCCCACACCCTCCTCTGGTGAGCAGCAGGACATTGTCCCACATCCCTGGGCTGGACACAGAAGGGACCAGCACCAAGGAGAGGGACAGACCCCAGGTGCCACCACTTTGTCCCCAGGTGCTGAGAAACAAATATTGCCCCGTGTAGATGTCCTGGTGCTGTCTCTGCCATGGCATTGGATGTATGCACTGGAGGGCCAAGGATCTCATGGCCACAATTCCACAACACTGCTGAGCAAGCAGCCCACTGGTGGCAGAGCAGCCATCTGAAGGAGTGGGGTCACCCTTGGCAGCGCACCTCCTGCTCCTCCCCATGCTGCACAGCGCTGGGACTTGCAGCAGTTGGTTGTGACTTCTGCTTCCCCACATTGTTATCTGTTCTCTTTTTCTCAAAGAAATATTGTGGGTTGTAATGCTGTCTGCTACATCTTGTGAATATTTCTGGACTCTGAAGTTTCCCGGCTCCAGATGTTCTGGCCAGACCAGAGGAAAAGAAACAAAAAACCTCAGCATTAATAAAAACCTTTTGAAAATAAGAAGTCGTATTGCGCAGTAGTGACATCATATCCGTGAAATATGACCTAATGATGTCACAGCTGTGAAATGAAGGATGATTGTCTCTTTTTGGCAAACGCTGGCTGCTTGGTCCAGACCTGTTAAATAAATGCACATGTACTATAAATACGTATATTAAACCCAGAAGCTGTGAACGCTGCCCTGTTGTCACCTGGGTCAAGGAACCTGTCAGGAGTGCTGCTCTGGGGTATGTGATGGCCAGGATGGTGCCTCCATGCCCTGACAGAGAGCTCAGGGCTGGAGCATCCTCTGGGGCCATCCCTGCTGCAGCCCCAGCACCTCTGAACACCCCATTGCTCACCTTCCAATGCCACAGAGTCTCGGGATGGGAATTCTCCCCTCCTCTGTAAACAAGCAATAGGATGGGTGACAGTGAGTAGCACCACTTTCCATTCCCAATGGCTGTTGGGTGGCTTCACAAGGCTGTTTGCATTGGTATAGGGGTAGGTGGCTCCACACAGCCAGTAGGACCATCCCGATGGAGCAGGCTGGGTCCTACTCGGTGCAGATGGTTGGTGCAGCCTCCTGGCCTCCATAGCCTGAGTGAGGGTGAGTGTGGCTATATCGGATGCTTTTCCTGGAGATGAAACACAAGAAGCTGTGGAGATGAGCCACCCGCACTGGAGAAAAATGACCATGAGCCAATGGAGATGACCCACCTATACCAGAGATGAACCACCATGAGCCGTAGAGGTGACCCACCTGCCCTGCAGATGACCACAGCTTCAGAGGCCATAAATTCTCACCAAGAGCACAGGATTCACCGTGTTTCCCAGCCAGACTGTTACACCACAGCTGCTGATAGCCTCCACCAGCAGCAGCCAACTCCTGCAGCCCTACTGGGGCCAACCATTCCCACCCCATAACTCCCTTGGCTGCCCGTGCCAGGCGTCATTGGAAAATCTCCCCCTTCCCGACCCGTGACAAACAACTTGCCCCTTACAGACTGCAGATTCAGTTACCCTCCTCATTACCTTAACAAGATTGGCTGCAAACATTACTGCCTTGGCCATCTTCTCTTACACAATATATTTAAGCCATTTGAAGCAACAGTCTATAAAATATCTGCACCGAATTGCCCAGCTTTCGTAATCTTGGAGCTACCTGGCACTGTGGTGATGCAGTATCTATTACATGTGCGCTTTTCTCATCCTCACATATATTTTACATGTGTGTGCAATCCCCTTTATGAAGAAACATGTTGCTATGCCATGGAAAAGGTCTATTTTTTCCATATGGGCTGTGCTGACAGTGTCAAGCCTCCAGTTTAAGCTCACAGCATGCTTTTTTAATTTGTCCTTTCCTCTTTCCCTTTTAGTCCTATTGTTTGCAGAGAAGTTTGTACTACTAAGAATGTGCAAAGCAGGAGGGTGCTGTCTGCCAAGGTGTCGGTAATTGATAGCCTGAGCAATGGGAAGCTAGCTGGGAATTTTATGATGATTTTTGATGGTTCTGGAAAACGCTACACGATCAAACCAGAAATGTTTATTTATTCATTCCCTGTGATGGGATGGGTTTGGATGGGCCGCAGCGGTTCCAAACGTTACGGGAGAAATCTGCCTTTAAATTTTCCAGAAGGGTTTTTTTTTTTGGTACTTTGAAAATGAAAATTCCCCGATGGGAAGAACTGACGTGGGGCTGCGCCTCCAAAAAGTGCCCGTCACAGCCAAAAAAAAGAGTAGAGGGAGGAAAGGCACAGATGAAGAATCGGGACCACGGATGGTGTTTTCCTTTCCTTAGCTCAATGAAAATGGCAATGTTACTTCTTTGCCCGATGTGGATTTTCTTTTCTTTTTAATCTGAATTTCCAGCAGGCGGAAAGCTGCTTCTTTGACAGCTTTAATCAGAAATAAAAGACTTGATCATGCAGGGAAGCAGAATCTCAATTTCAAAAACACGGACAAGAGATGGATGCGAGCGCTCGTGCGCCGGGATGCCTTGTAAATTCAAACGGCGGTGGGAGGCTGCACCGCCTGCGGAAATCAAATGGGGACACAGTGCTGAGGAACCTTCCAGACAACGAGAAGGAGCCTTTAAAAGGTTCGATCTCTGACTGTACAAAGGGGGAGAAAAGAGATGAGCGGGAAAGAAGAGCATCATGGGCCCGAAAGCCGCTCGGTCATGCAGCACAGGGCAGTGTGGCATCCCGCTGTGGGCAGGCGAAGGGCCTGGCTCCAGGCAGACACTTGGCAGCACCAGGGCTGGAAGCCCAGCTGCACTCACTGCCTGCGAGGCGGTGGCCGGCAGCCAGCCTCAGACATGTGGCACGGGGATGGGAACAGCAGCAGGACCCCGAGCAGTGCCGGCCGCAGCCGCAGCAGTCGTGGGGCCGTCGTCTGCGGCCATGGTGCTGTGGGCTAGAAACCTGCGGGGATCGGCTGTTTTTCCCCTTGGCAGCTGTGTATTATAACACAAGAGTGAAAGAGACTCAGAAGTACCCCGCAGGCTCCCTGTCTTGGGCTGGTTCTGCGTGCTGCATCCAGTCAGAGGCTGAAAAAGGCAGAGGGAGAGCCTGCCTGAACCTGGCTGCAGGACACCCAGCTCAGCCACAGCTGCAAGCACCGCAAGTGATGCAGAGCTCGTGCCCAGGACACCAGCTGCTCTTCCCTCAATGAACTGGAGTGGAAAGTCAGCATCACCTGGAGCCCAGCATCTCCCAAGCACAGCCAGGGGCCGCCCCATCCTGCACCGCCACTGACCGGGAATTTCTTGTTTGTGCATGGAATAAATGGTATTTGCTTGAATGTTGTCCTGGGAGTTGATTTTCCAGTGTTGACTCATTCACTGGAAGGGAAGTGGGTAGTCTGAAACTGAGGGATATTTCACAGTCTGTCCATCTGTCAGTCTGTTGGGCAGCCCAGTGCAGAGCAGAGGAGGGGCAGGGAGAGCTGTTGGGTGAGTAGGGGCTTTCCCATGGATGCCCACCCCTACCCATGCCCACATGCTCGTGCTCTGCTGTGGCACACCACCATGGGCACAGCAGAGATGTGGACTTCTGCAGGGTATACCACCTCAGTGTCTGAATGCTGCTGTTGATCAGCATTGTTCAGGTGATAATTGCACCGGTGAAGTCAGAGTGGAGTGACCTCAGTACTGCCAAACTCTTGACAGAGAGAATCTGGGGGCACCTGGAGCACAGCTCGGCACTGCGGCCCTTTCCCAGCCGTGATTAATCCCCAGGAAATGTCCTGTGGTCAGGCCATTACCACTTAAATCTGCGGATAAAAATGAATCAGAGCAGCATATGACTGTGGGAAAATTGTCACCAAACTTGGACGGTTTCGCTTTGTTTCACCACAAAATTATTAACGAAGCATTGCAAAGGAGAGGGATCTCTGGCTGCACCCTCACATTAACTCCTCTACAGACCCCAGCAGCTCACAGTATGGTGCTCACAGGAGAGCAGTGCCCCGCTTCGGCTCCTGGCTGCGTGGAAATTCTCTAAATGAAGACAGAGAGGCTGAGCTGTGAGTTTTCCCAATGATGGCTGCCCTGTCTGGGTGTCTGCCTTGGCTGCACTCCTGCAGCGCTCTCCCAGCCTGCTGCGAGCTGTGCCCAAAGCCTGGGCTGGATTCTACATCCTCCGCCTGTATTCTCCATCCTGGGCCTCTCCCATCCCTCTGGGGTGTGGGTTTTCTCCTGGGCCCTGTGAGTCTGCCAGGAGTGGGGGCTGCCCAGGGTGGCTGTTCTCCCCCTCCCCCCATACAGCAGCAGCACCACCAGTGCTGTGGCTGCGACCTGGTGTGTGCTTTAAGGAGTGGCTGCCTGTGGAGCATCCTTCCCAGGGAGGACCAGGCAGTGAAACAGGGTGTGTAATGAGATTCTTGGCAGCATTGTCTGCCTCTTGCAAACGCCTTCTGGAGTGGTTAGCCAGACAGATCTACAAGTGCAACCTCTCTCTCTGCTGCTCTGAAATGAAAGAGGGCTTTGTGCAGCCACCTCAACCAAAGCCTTCTTGTGAGGCAGCCCAATGGCAGTGCCACCAGTGCCACCTCCTCCAAAGGGGCTGGGGACAGGTGGCAGCCACAGGAGGATGGAGCTGGATGCAGCTGGAGGGGACTCCCAGTGCTGGGGGAGGAGCTGCAGCTCTGTGGGGAGTGCAGGCACAGAGGGGGCCTCATGGAGTTACTCAGCTCTTATGCATGCATGGATATAACATGTATTTGAGGCAGAAAGAGCCTGGAGTTCATGTGCAGAGCCTCACCTCTGAAATTTCATCTCAAAGCAAATGTATGTATGTAAGTATTTTGAAGTGCATTCATTTAATAATAATAATAGAAAAAAGAGCCCTTAAAAAGGAGCAAATTCCTTGGCTGATTGGATCCATGGGGAAACCAACAGAACCCAACAGCTCTGCAGCAAGATCTGTGCAGCACTGCGAGCATTGAGGCAGGAAGGGGGGGGGAGAGAGGGGGCAGTAGGAGGAAGGGCTCAGGGAACCCAAGTGCCCCAGAAATGCTCCTGGGTGCCACCAGGCTCCCTGAAAGGCCACTGGATGTGCTGTCCTGGTGAAGCTCTGATGGATGCTTGCTGCTCCTGCACGTGGCTCTCTGGAGCCGTCTGTTCCCATTCGTGAGGAGGGCAGATGTGTGATTTGCCTACGGAGTCATTAGTGAGTGCAGGGCATGGGCAGCAGCACTGCGAACCCACACGTCCTGCGGCACAGCCCAGGCAGGGGGCAGATGGGAGAGGGACCGTGAGCGGAGGAATCCGATAGAAATGAGGTGGTTTTAATTTTTGGAGGAAACCTGCCCATTTCTGCGGGTGAGAAGGGGGCTGGAATGCTTCAGTAACCCTATCCAGTGCCAGGCCGGCTGAGCCCCAGCTCCGTGAGCAACACGTGGAAAAAACAGTGAGGCATTCGCAGGCGAGCATCATTCCTGAGCTGCACGGTACAGAGGCAGAAGGAAAAGGGGGCTGGGTTTCCCAGAGCCCTGCTCAGAACCGGCTGTGATCCCTCACTGCTGTATTAACAACACATCACTGCACTGCGCTGCAAATCGATTTCAATAAACCCAATTTTAACTACCGGCCCACTGCTGGCTTTACTCCTCCTCAACGACTCTATTCTCTTGTGCTTTCTTCATTTAATACATGTGCACACATTTGTATTTGTAAGTACATACGGTGCACGCTGTTGTGGTTACTGTGCTGCACGCTGCCAGCTTGAATGCTGTGCAAAGCTCAGTACTGCTTGGGCTGTGCTGCCAGCACTTGGATACCAGCACATCTCCCAGTGGGAGCAGCACCCATTCCCATCAGAAAGCAGAGCTGGGGGGGGTCTGTGTGTGTGGAGGGAGCCCTGTGCCAGCCCTGCAGAGCCCTAGCAGCTCCTCTGTGTGCGGGGAGAGGAAACTCAGCCACGCTCCTAAGAAGCTCCCAGCTGCGTTGGAAAAAGCCATGCAACTCTTCAGACGGATGCTTATCTCAAACCAGAGGAGTAAATGCGTACCTCAGCCTGGATGGAAGGAGGATTCTCTGTTACCTGTTGGCTAAACACGAGGGCAAGGCTGAGGTGCAGCAGTGATGGGTGGAAGCCCCTGCCCAGCATGCACAGCTCACAGCAAACCTCCGCAGGCACCAAGGTGCGCTGCAGCCACTGGGGCTTGGCAAGATAAAGGTCACAAAGCAGATTAGGTGAAATGGAGCTTTTTAAAAACAAGCTTAATTGTTGGACTGGGTCTGAAGCCAATAAAGCAGCAATGTGCTTAAGCTTTCCTGTTATCAGGAGCCACAATTAGGGCTTTGCTGCAAACCCCCAGCCCAGCTCTGAACAAGCCCCAGTCACCTCCCACACAAATTTAACATTTCCTCTCTCCATCAGTTTCTATCTCAAGAACAAAATTGGCCAGAGCTGCACTGAAGGGAGGAAATCCTGAGACCTTAGGCTATGTTTGTACATGGAAATCGATCTCCTCCTGGGCTGGGATCGCGATTCATCCAAGCTATGGAGGAGTAAAGCCAGTGTTTTGTAGCTAATTAGCACGGGAAAATCCTGGTCAGGTTTGGCTTTTTACATTTTCTTTCACGCTGTCATCCAAGGCTCTGTAAAACCAGAGCCCCTTCAAGTCCTCTGCAAACTGGGAGGAAGATGGGAATGGAGCAGGGCCTGTTGCATGGGGTGGGTTCTGTAGAGCTCAGCACCCAGCCTCACCCAGGCAGTCATAGAGCCCCATGGCTCTGTAATGTAATGTCCACATTGCCTTCCTTCTGCCCTGCTCTTTCTGTGCAAAAAACGCATGAAGCACTGCAGGACTTTCTGCTTGTTTGTTTACTTCTGCATTCTTTCGGTTTGACTAAGCTCTATGCATGCTGGAATACATGCTCACCTTTGCAGCAGTGCCCAGAAGGCATTCTGCCCCACACCTGTGGGCAGAGCTGAGGTTTCTGCTCGTCTCTCATTCCGGGAATGCAGCGGAGCTCCATCTCCTCTCTAACCAGCACTGTGCTGCGGGTCCACATCTACAGAGCACCTCCGGAGGTTTGGGTCTAATAAATAGCTTTGGAATTAAGTAGATTAACAAAGCTGCCTTGTAACACAGGGCAGTCAAGTGGTGCCGGTGGTTCACCTTAAAATGAGCAGCACAACCTGCCAGCCCTTCTCCTGCACCCTGTTGAAGAAAGCGCTGAACTTTTGAGGCTGCAAATAAGTTAAAACACTTCAGTGCTGACATCTCCATCCCCAGCGAGCTGCTGCATGGGGCCGGGCTGCCCCCATGGCTGACCCGTGCTCCTCATTGCAGCCTGAGCCCTGCTTTTCACAGCTTAATCTGACAGAATCACTTAATTACTCCTCTGCAATCTATACAGATGAGCAGCGCGCCAAGCACTCACCACAACCCTGTGTTCTACCTTTCCCACTCCTGCTCCTCTCCATGAGCTGCTCCAGATCTTGAGGCCACGGGCACTCAGCTGGGAGCTCTAGGGCTGGATGCAGCTCTTGGACCAACCTGTCGGCATTCAGGTGCATTTTGCCACACGCTGCAAATCAGCACAGGCACCCTGCAAGAGCAGAGCTGCCTGTTCCTCCTGCTGGGAGGATGGCAATGTGCAATATTTCCACCTGCGGTGCCTCTCACCCACAGCACACAGCCCTAAGGCCTCTCCCTGCCTCCATCCTGCTGCACCTCCCTGCTGCAGGTAGGGCTGGAGCTCTATTTCCATGGTACAGATGACAACCCAGGGGATTTGGGCAGCCCTGAGCATTCCCCCTTGGCTCCTTATGGCCAGAGGCAATGTCAGCACACCGCAGTCTCTGCGCTGCTTATTTGGTCATTTTGGGGACGTGGGGAGGGGTTGAGGGTCTGATTTTCAGCAGCCTGTGACAGCGTAATTAGGTAAATATAAATGAAAGAAAAACACACTCTTGAAGTCCGGGGACTTGCACATATTTTCTCTGTTATTCCATCCTGCTGGAAAAACAAAAGCTACTCAGCATGCACATTTATTAGCAATTAGTATCCGGGGCACTTGGGGCTCCTGGGACAAGCTCTGTACTAAGGCTTCCCACAGCCTCCCCCCGACCCAGCCCCGCTCCCCCCAGCCCCAGCTGCCTGCCTGGGCAGAACATGAGCAGGGTGAGACCTGCTGGGCTGGTGCAGGACTGCCATGCTCTGCCCACACTGAGCCTCCAGGCTGTCCCTGCGCTTACCAGGCATGGATTTTGTTTGTTAGACAACGAATGAAGCAACTTCCCTTGTAAAAAGGAAAAGAAAGCAGAAAAGAATGTACAGTGTGAACCCACCGGGACAGGGCTAAAACCCTTATTATGTTTATGCATTCTATAGTTACATGCTTTATTTTTGCCTTCGAGAATGAGAGTTCAGGGTTTTGGTTTCCCCTCACAAAATAGAGCAATTCTGTATAGGTAAACCTTATGCACAGTGTCCTGAGAAACCCCTGTCTGACAGAGGAAGCATTAGAACTCCGGTCTCATGGAGGAATTGGGGAGAAAGAAGTAGTTTTCACTAACTTTAGTTTAAATCTGCTATCTAAGAGTCACAAACGGAGCCGGCGGCAGCGAGAGATCAGAGGCACGCTCAGGGTTTTCTGAATGGCTTTGGAGGGTCACGGTGATGGTAGAACTGAGTGCTAGGAGGGAAGTACTTTTACAGATGGTGAAATGAAAACAGAAAGAAATTAAAGCTGAGATTAACTTGTCACCATGTGTGAGAGCTGTAAGCACTGCGGTACCCCAGGGCGGGCAGACCCCAGGGGCTGCTGCCATCAGCAGCACGGGGCTGCACCATGGCTCAGGTCCAACTGCAGGTGGGGTGGCCCTGACACATCACAGCCCCCACCTCAGGTCTCCTTTCCTCTGCTGAAGCCACCACTTCCCCTCCCCTCACCCTCCCAGCCCTGTCACTATGCAGCCCTGTATGTGGGTATGGGAACCATTAGGTCATGGCCTGAAGCAGTGATTGTGCACCTGGTGAAGGGGCGTAGCCAGCCCTGGGAGCACAGGTGGAAGCAATACGTCAGAGTCCACCCCTCTCTAACCTCATATAAGGGCTGGCAGCTGCAAGCAAAGCATCTCTACATAGAGACTGCCTCCTCTGGAGTGTGTGCTCTGATCTTTGGAAGGGAGTAAGTGACTCCTTTATTACTGGATTGTGGCTGCTACCCCTCTTGGGTGATCTGAAGCTGGTTTGAAGCATTTCTGTTTGCTGCCTTCTATCTTTACAGCTGGTAATTCCTGCTTGCAGGATGAGTTCTCCCTGTTGTGATTTGTGCCACTCTGGAAAACAGTGGAAGACAACGCTTCAGCTGGGCGTTCATTTCTTTTTTTAAGCATTAAAAGCTCCTTGATGGTGTGGCTCAGTGGGAACTCACTGCTCAGAGGAGGCCGTGCCTGGGTTTGTTCTCCAGAAGAAGAGGAGTGGGGCTCAGTGCTGCTGCCCCTAGGGCAGAACCCACCTGCATCCTCCAGTGCCCGTGGCTCTTGGCTCTGAGTGAGCGCATGGACCCGAAAGGCTGGACCTGTGCTGGGGAGCTCACAGCCAGGCTGGGTTTGTACTGCAGCTCCCCACCATCGCCTTCCACGCAGCACCCAGGACAGTGTGAGGACAGGACTGAGTGCAGCCACTGCATCTGAGCCCTTTGAACATGACTGCTGGCTTTCAATCTGAAATTCTAGCTTCCAACCAAGTAAATAATTGTACTTGTCACAGTTATTTACTGCCTTCAATAATTCTTTGCTGGCCCTTTTGGTTTGGACGTAAGTGACTTTTTAATATATATTTCTCACGCTGGTGGCACATAATAAAGTAATCGTGTAATTACTCCAGCCATAAATTTGTCACCTCAGTAAGTAATTTTTATGACTTAGAACAAGAAAAGTGTGCCTCCTTTGCTGTAGTGATGTGGTTTGTGGTCACAGGCACTTTAAGGGGTGGGTTAGTTTGTGTCATTCTCTTGGTTCAGGCACTTAGAATTTGTTTATACTCTGATCAAGTCTTTCCTCAGCTGCCTGCTCGGTGATATTCCAGCACTTTGAGCAGCCCTTGCAAACCACAGGAGCCCATCTGGGAAGAGGAGGTGGGAGCCCAGGGCACAGTGCAGCCCCTGCCCTCAGCTGTCCCTAAGGGGCTGGAGTATCCCACTGCTTCGCTGGGCAAAGAACATCAGAGTGGGTGCAAAGCAGCATGGAATGGGACCACAGCAGCCTCACCCCAAGGCAGAGTTGCCCCTTCCCTGCTAGTCCTGGCTGGCGTTGTTTGCTCCCTCCTTAAAGAGGCACAGTGATGGAGAAGCCAGCGTGACTCTAGAGAGAACAACCTGGAATTTCACTGTCTCCCCCGCTACGAAGACTTCCCTTTCCTGTAGGATTTATGGCTCCTCCTGCCCTCCTCTCCCAGCCCCCCCAGTGGCAGAGCTGTGGCCACATCCCCAGTTTGCAGAAAGCTCCAGCAGTTTGGGATTTGTTTAGACAGTGATACCTCTGACTTATGGAAGCGCTGCCAATAGCTCGCTTTTTAAGAGCAGCCTCTCGTAGTGACCTCACTTCATTATGGTAATGTAACAAAATGCAGTTCAAGTGATGAAGTCACAAATGGAAGGAGAATATTAATGCTCATTTTGACAAATTAGATCGGAAGCTTCCAGCTGTGCAGCACTGCTTCATTAGGACTATTTTTGTTTGATCTGTAAATTAAATTTTCCTTCTTGCAAAGATTTTATTTTGGATAAAATGGTGTTTTCCAGGAGGTAAACATTTCATCGGAATGTTCATAATCACTTGAAGCCCTATGTCAGCAGGGCTGATCTCCATGTCTTGATGTTAGGTGCAGGCTTGAGCGCTTCATGGCAGCGGAGCTGAAATCTTCAATTTGTTCCCATCCTTTTTTCCAGCTCAACACGCCGCATCCCTGCAGTACCAGGCATGGAGACCCAGCCTCACCGTGCTGCCAACCCACATCCCAGGAGCTGGCAGTGTGCATTTGTCCCATCAGAAACTTCCCACCTGAAAGTCCCACAGCGTTTGAGAGAAGAGAGTTGTGGCGCTGCAGATCTGTGGGTAAAGCAGTGCTCACAGCAGGTATGTGATGCTCCCCAGTACGGCACCGCTGGGCAGTGGCAGCGCTGGTCTCACACCCCACACCACTGCACTTCAAGCTGAAGCTTTCAGATCTTTTCTGTTTTCACTTTGCCCCAGTGGAAAGCAGGATGCTGCTGGCTATGCCTGTATTGCATATCTCAATATGCATTTCCTAGTCACCTCATGAAGACCTCTGACAAACGGGTCATGACCCTGCAGGGGATCTAATGGCCCCCGGGGGAAAATGCCTCCCCAGGGTGGGTTTTACCATCAATTCCAGATGATTGCTGCAGAAGAGAGAAATCAGATAAGGGAAGTCTTTCCTTGTCCACCAGCACAGACTCCCCGCCGCAGCAGGAGAGGAGTAATTGTTGTACTGCTCCTGAAGGCAGCTCAGACAGCGATTCCTTGAAAGACAGGCTCACACGTTTTGCCCTGTCATAGTCAGGGGCTCTTCCAGACAAACTAGTTGCTGCTGCTACTCAAGAAGCATGTTTTATTCATGCCAAAGAGTGTTCTTTTGGCCGCGTCAACATCAAGCAAATGCAGCACAGAGTGGGCCAGTTGGGTTCATCCCAGGAAATCATTCATCTCCCTTAGGGAAGTGCTGTGCAATGCCCTTAAGCCCTCACCGATATTTAATGGTGCGAGCCTGATGCTTAAGCACCATCCCTGTGCTGAAGCTGCCTTGCTTCTGCCTTGCTTTGAGGAAACAATCGCTAGCGTCTGCAAAGGCTGAGGGGAAGGATTTGCTTAATGCAGCCCCAAGCCCCTGCCCTAATGGGTTGTTAATCCATAGCCAGTGCATCAGATTTGCCAGCTGACTCCCAGGGGTCCCCGGCATGCCTCCATCCTCGAGACGTTTGCTGGCAGCTTGTGGTTTCCTGGCATCCCCTAGGGAAATGGAGCGGTGACTGTAATAATAACCCCACGCAGCCCCCTCCCTCCTGACCCAAAAGCAGTTGGCAGCCAAAGCGATATGCACATTACTGGATTTATATGAAGTGCTGCTGAGCAAGAAAGATTTGAGGGGGTTTAACAGCTAGATGGGACCGAGAGATGATCTCAGTGCATCGGCTTGTGCTTGGAAAAATGGTGAGAGCTTTAAAGTAACAGAGCAGAGCCCTGCAGAGAAGGGAGGTGCCTCTGAGCCCTGGGACAGCTGACAGGGCAGTGTCACAGTGCCAGCTCTGCGACACACAGTGGGACCAAGGCTGCATGGGGTGGCTGAGTGTGCAGTGCACAGAAGTGACCTCAGATGACAAGGCTGCTGGTGAATGATGCAAACTGCAATGGGGATTATACCCAGGTTCTGACAGGCATGGATAAACTTGGCTGTTTTCTTGCACAAAGTCCCATCGCTCTACGGTCTTGGAAAATGTAAGGGCTTCCTGAAAGTGGAAGAGAGCTTTATCTAACCATCAGGCTTGTAAGTGATTGAGCCTGGAAAGTTATCTTGCTGTGGGACTTTCCTATCTCCTTGGCTGCTGTTTAGAGAGGACGCTTTGTGTTAATCTGCCCTCTAATCACAGAGTGAATGGCTGTGCATCTGCAGGCCCTGATAATGCTGGCCAGAGATGGCTTCACCCACAGGGATGGCGTGCTCTCCCTGCACATGCACTGTGATGCTGACCAGAGGCACCTCCTGCTAGCAGCCAATACACCACTCTGGCAGCAGCCTCAGACTCATGGTGATACACTGCTGCTCCTCTGGTCCTGCTGATATGAGCTGTGCAGTGGTCCGCTCTCTACTTTCTCACTTTGGGTTTCTCTCCCCAGGCTCCAGCTGTGCCAGGCTATTTCTGTCCAGCTCTTGTGGGCCTTCATGGATGAAGTCCATCAGCCTCGTGGAGCTGGAGCTCTGTGCAGAGCATCTCAACAAAGCGAAGCAGCACCTACCTGAAAGGCAGCTCAGAGCATCCACTGATCCCCAGCCGAGTGATAGAGACTTAAATCACGTTCATCAGGGGTGAGGAGCTGTGGGATTAACCCCTTTATTTGCTCCTCACCCCCTTCAGACAGAAAAGCTTTTAATGGGTCAGCAGATAAAAAAGCAGCAGTGAAAACATTCCCTTATCTCCTCTGCCATGCCTGGTCTCTATAATACAACTGATTCCTGCGATGTGCAGACCTACTCAAACAAGTTTATCTTCATTCGAGGAATAGTCATGCAGCAAGATTGCAGTGTAATTACCTTCTCACAAACCCTAACTGGAAATCTTCACATTCAGTCATTAGCTCTAAGACAGGCAGACAGGCAATTACATCTGAATAAATGACTGAGAAATGAATCTGGGAGACTCTCACGCCTGGTCCAAGCCCAGTTCACAGCTGTGGATGTAGAGCAAGCTGCCTGTCAGCTCTACCTGCACTCTGCAGGATGCTCTTGGCTTGCTGGATGTCCTGAGGTCCCACAGGTGACCCCAGACCAACCTCCCTGTGATCCTGATATGGGCAAGCTACCTGCTCACCTCTTCCATGGGCTGTGATGGACCTGGGTGACCCTGGCACGGCCCAGCCCAAGGCTCCCACACCTCCTCAGCATTTCACTCTTGGCTGAACTTCTCCTTCACCTCTTCCCTTCCTCTGTTTTCCCAGTAGGTTTATAAGCCTCTGTGCTGAATGTGTGAAGTCTCCTAAACAGGTGAGCAATAAAACATACGAGACCTCGTGGCGGGGAGGCAGCAGCACTGCAGTCTGGTGGTTGGAGCACACAGGCAGCACGCCAGGACACTCAAGGTCAATGCTTGGCTCTGCCATAAACTGTTCGATGGCCTGGGGAAGGGGCAGAAGGCAGAGGGTTTCCCTGGGAGCTGAACTTTTCCACAGCAGTCAGCTCTTTTGGAGGGTCTAGTGGTCGCTGGGACCCATAGTGGCACAGAAAGCCCCAGGGACAATTAGGAAATGCTCTCCTTCCACCAGGGCCATCTACCTTCCTCTTCCTCAGTGCTCTGTAAGACTGGAGCAGCACAGCTGGCTGCTTTCCAGGCCTTTCCCTGGGTGAGTTGCACTGAATACATTTCCCAGCCATTCTCTTTGTGAGAGCTATTTTAACAAGCTAAATGCAACATTCCCCCTGCTCCCAGCCCCTCGCAGAATCACCTCTTCTGAAGCTCTGCGTTTAATTGTCCTCTGGTGGGTGCAAATGTCACCATCTACCTGCAGGAGAAAGTCCAGGCACACAGTGGCACTGCCACCCCCCTTGTGATACGAATTCAGGGGATGTTGTCTGGTGCACACCGGGTCTGCATCCTTCTTCCCCCCCTCCATTTTACCATCAAGACAGATATTTTATCTTGTGTGATTATTTACTTAACGAAACACAGGTATTTGCAGCCCAGAGGGTATTCCCCACTGGGAGGCTGGAATAACAGTTTTGCACTGCACAGCACATCAGGCTCTGGGAGAAGTGACAGCATCCTTTGCAGGGGGAGACGGTGGTGCTGGGAGGAGGAGGAGGAGCCGAAGCAGCTGAAGAGGTTGTTTGATTGTTTCCTGGTTGTGAAAAAAGTCAGCTGGTTACAGAGAGAGGAGAGGAGGAGGGAGAAGGCAGGGAAGGTGGGGGGGGAAGGGGCGGGTGGCCTGCTGACGATGGGAACGACACTTCTGGCACCAGCTCTGTACATATGGAAGCCTGGATTCCTGGCGAGCCACGGCTCGTGGGTGGCCAGGTCTCCCTTATCTCCCTGGGGAGGGCGCTTCCTGGATGTGGTGCCTCCTCCCACCCTCAAATAAAACAGCTACAACTCTCCCTTTGTCTTCTGCAAAGGCCTTGAATTAACGTCCTCTTATGATGCACAGGGGAAGGAGCCTCACTACATGCTCTCCTTCTCCATGCTCTGGAAAAGCAAGTTCATGCAGCAGTGCAAAGCCCCAGATGGGTCTGAAGAGCTTTGGCTCTGCTGACCAAGGGTGACCAGGGGAGGATAATTCCCTATCGTCTCCATGGGCAGAGCCCCTTCCCAGCACTGGCAGCAGCTAAGTCCAGGCAGCAGGCACACTTTTTCCCGGACTGTGGGGAGATGAGAACCAGAAGGCGATGGTGCATGCCCTCTGTGTGTAGCCCTCACAAAAAGACAGCACAGGATATGGGTTTATGGAGCAAAGAAGGTGGGGAGCACATGAGGGAAAGGGATGGTTTGGTCTGGAGCAGAGGATGCTCAGGGAAGACCTCATCACTCTCTCCAGCTCCCTGAAAGGAGGTTGTAGTAAGGTGGGGTTGGCCTCTGCTCCTGGGTAATGGTGATATGATGAGAGGTGGTGGCCTACAGTTGCGACAGGGGAGGGTCAGGTTGGATATTAGGAATGATTTATTCTCTGAAAGAGTGATCAGACACTGCACAGCTGCCCAGGGAGGTGGTGGAGTCACTGTCTCTGGAGGCGTTCCAAAGCCATGGGGATGTGGTACTGAGGGATGTGGTGATGGGCATGGGGGGGTGGGTTGTGGTTGGGCTTGGGCATCCGAGGGGGTTTTTCCAACTTGAACGATGCTGTACTTCTATGACTGGTTGCAGCCCCATTATGTGATCCAATCTGATCCAATCCCACTCCACAGTGCCCCTGAGATCCCCCTCACATCCTGATGAGGCCATTGGGCCAGTCATATGCCTTGTGTCCTGCTCCCTGGCTTGCTGCTGTGGCTTATATCAGCCTGTGCTCCCTCACTAGCTGCCATCGCTGAGGGATGGGAGGGCTGTGGGAGGGGGACCTGATAAGCAGAATTAGGGGTTTTGAGCATGCTTAATTTCTCTTTTTCTGGACCACACAGGCCTTCCCTGAGGCATCATTCCTTGCAAAATTAGACCACTGCAAGATTTATTGGCTGAGGGGAGCGCTGGATTTCAGTTGTCTGTCAGCAGGTTCATACGCAGTAATTCCAGGGGCCTGGGCCCCCGTCCCCTCACTGGTCCCCTCTGCTCGGGGCCTCTGTCCCTCATGGTCTGCCTGGCTGCCTGCTGCTGTGGAGAGCAGCCCACGCAGAGAGCACAGCATTTATACTGCGAGAGGAAGGCCTGGCCATGTGAGCAGAGCCAAGCTGGGTGAAAGGAGCACATCCTGACCGACCACCGAGCTGTGAGAGCAAGGAGACCTGGAAGTGAACCGCTCCTGTTTGTCGGCCATCTTCCAGAGCTCAGGAAGTGAGTCCATCTCCTGGGGCTCCTCTGTGGGAGCCCCAGCAGGATGAAATGGGAGGTGGCTCTGTTCCCCGCAGCCACCGCTGGCACAGGAGCACTCGGCTCAGCTCAGAAGAATTGATTTTAGCATGCTGCTGACTGACAGCTGCTCGCTGGTCTGGCCAGAGGGTTTGGGCTGACTCATTAGGGAGCTATCCTCCTTCCCCGACTCATTAATGACGTGCCTAGACCTTTGCTTTCCATGCACCGTGCTGCAATGCTGTCTTCCAGCATGCTTCCAGTGCAGGCGCCTGAAACATGTCTTCTGTACCCTTGGGCAACTGAGAAATATGTAAATGTCAGTCTTATTTGCAATGCAATAATGTTTCGAGACATTGAGGTCATTATGTATTAACCTGGCAGCGACACTATTTAATCTTCCCAAGAGGTTGGAATCAAAGAGAAAAAGTATCAAGCCCATTCCCAGGAGTGTGTCCTGCATTTGTGGTTTTATAATCAGAAGAATGTAGCCTGTGTTTGTACTTTGCTAGGTTAGGAAAGGGCCTTTCTTAGTCGTTTGTTTATTCAGAGGTTAATGCATTAGCTGTAAGGAACCTGCCAGCAAGAGCACAACAGGAGCTCTTTCTCTGTCCATGATGGCTAACCTGTCAAAACAGCAGTGGTTCGGGTTAGCACCCAGAAGTGAAGCCCAGCACTTCTTTCCTATTACTTGAACATCTTCCACTGAGTAAACAGGTTGGAAGAGCACTTCCATAGGCCCACTTCTGGACAGCATGCTGAAATACAGATGCGATCCTCATCATTTACAGTTTTTTTCACCTTGGTCCTTGCCAAAGGGTGAATGAAGATTTGATGGTTTCGGGTTTGTTTATTCCATACTTACTCATCTGCGGGCCTCCCTGCTGGCTCTCAGTTGGCTGCAATGACCGTTTTTGTTCAGTTCTGTCAGGATTTGATTTGATATCTTTTTCCGATTCAACATCTTTAGTATGTTATCTGGGCACAAACCTACTTACAAAGTGTTTTGGCTGCCCTAAGTCCGAGAGTTATCTAGAACACTTTGAGTGCACCCAATGACCTCTTCAAAAAACGTGACAGCTTGTCTCTAGCAATTGTTAGGAATTGTTTGCTAATTGTTTTCTGGCATGGCAAATTTGCAGAGCGACTGCCACTGCCAGCAAGGATAAAGGAGGAGAGATCTTAGCACCTAGGTGCAAAATCACCACTGAAACAACTGTTGTGTGGTCAGATGTTTCCATTTCCTTCTGAGCTGGGATGATAGCCTGTGTGAGTGCTCTTCATCAGCTCTGCTGCGAAGTCAGCAAGGTCCGTACCACTCTTTGTGGGGATCTGAATGAGCATAGTGGACTTAACCGGGTGATACCAGAGTTGCCACCATCCCTATGAATTTCCCCCAGGGGCCGGCAATTGGAGTAGGTAACTTCTATCAGAGTAGATAACTTACACAGTGCTTCCAGTAGGAACATCTCTGTGGGACATGGAGGGTGCCGAGTGCAAGCAGGTCCTCTGGTTTGTGAGCTAGACCATACAGATGTCTGATCCACATTCTGCCTGAGGATAATATCACATGTTGTTGAAGGCAGAGAAACAATGAACAAGTAGCCTATCAAACTGTACACCCAGACTGGAGAAGCACCAAGTCAGTGGCCACAGTCCTGCTGCATAGGCGAAGGCCTCTGCTCCTCCATCCCCGGGCTGAACGTGATGGAACTCATGCTGTCCCTGCATTTTGCTTTCCTTTCACCAGAAGCTGTCAAAGCATCAACATTTTGTACAGGAGTTGGCCACAGAGGGACTTCAAGTCTTAACATACCTAACGTGAACAACTACCACGAGCAAGGCAGCAAGAAAGCTGTCTTTCCGCTCTCCCCTTCTGTATAATATAGTATATAAAATGCTGGAAATTACCGTGGAGATAAGACAGGCCTTCAGCATGGCACTGCCCGCATCTGCAAATCCACGCTAAATTAGCTGTTTCCTGAAGGAGACTGTACCAATATTAAAGGGATGGAGGACACGATCTTTGGCAGCTTTTCTGCTGCCCTTTGTTGGTCGCCTTCTGTAAGCTCGTGCCTGCTTTTAAGGTCTGAATAGAAATGATTCTGATCCCATCTTCCCCATAAATACCAAGAGGATTCCTCTGGCTAATGTGATTACAGGGGAGACCAAACAGGGAGATGGACTCTGAGAGACAAAGCTCTTGGTTAAACAACATAGATGTCTCAAATATTTGCCAACACTTGTGAACACAAATATTTACACCAGCAGCAAGAGACAAGGCATATTTTTACTTCAAGATGTATTGAATGTTTCCTTGAGTGTGCAGAATTCGGAAGGAGCTCTTATATCACTTGCCGGCTCATTTTCCAGGCCACTGAATGCACTCACTTGGCAAATCTTACTGTTAACGGGTTTTTTTCTCATCTGATTTCACTGACATTCCTGCTTTCCCTGAGAATCTTGAGCAGGGAAGGAGAACCGACACATTATTACTATTTTTCTTCCTCCAGCAAGCAAAACAGTGTATCAGATTGCAAAATCTCACTGTCAAAGCCGATTACTTGTGACCTTCCATCCTCCCTGTGACCTGCTGTTTCTTGCTGCAGGAGGGCAGGGCCGTGAGCAAGGTCACACACCCCAGGCCATGCAGGGACCTCGCTGAGCCTGATGAGTCTGCCTGAGCCACAGCCCAGCCCCAGCTCGTCCCCAGACCCTGTGGCAGAGACACACCTGGGTGGGGAGTTGGCTGCTGCTCAGAGTGACCAAACAGAAGCTTCTGCATCACAGATAGCCGGTCTGTGTATGTGATGAAGGGCACCTTTTTGGAGGTGTGCCTTTACAAGTAAGTGCAGAACACCCACCAGGGCTGCTGCTGCCATTACTGCTGCTTCCAGCCTTCTTCGTGGTCCAAGGAATGCCTGTGATGGTAGGACACTGCGGGAGAGAGCTCTGATCTTTCTCAGACAGCTGCGTTCCCCTTATAAAACAGTATATTGTGCTAATAATAAATGTGAGTCTTATTTACAGTCTCGAACACTGGCAGGCTGAAAAAGGGAAGCGGCAAGCGGTTCCCTCACAGAGGATCATGAGGGAGGAATCGGTAGCAATAAAACTTCAGTCAGTCCATTCCCCAGATCAAAGGGGATCCCATGAGGCACCGGTCAGTCGGACTTCAGCCATGTAACAAGGATGTTCATTCTGGGTGAGAGTTTCTGGCCCGTCAGAATGGTAATTAAGGCAAATTAAGCCTTGGTGTTGTGCAACTCTGTGGATGAGGATACAAGGGGGAATACTGTGAATGAATGACAATCACAGTCCTTTTCCAAGCTGTTTCGCTTGTATAAACTTCATAAAAAGTGTGCAGATGTGCTTTGTGTGGGTAATAGAGGGCAGATGAGGCTGTCCTTTGTCCACAAAGACAAAGCAAGTCAAAATGGTGCCTCCTGAGCCCAGAGACTCAGCGGTCCATCACACCAGGCAGGGAGCAGCAGACACCCCGGGTCTGGCACCAACAGGCCCAGAAATTCTCTGCTAAGAAAGAAATTGTTAACACTCCGGCAGTGGGGAACATCCTGTGTGAAATAGGGTGGAAATGTGGGAAGCACGAGTAGGAGCACCGTGTTTCAAACACCAGCAAAGCAGAAAGCAGCAGGGGCTGCTGCTCTCACTGCAGGCATTTCACACTGCTCTGCTAAAAGCCCCATGGCACTGCTCTCATGGACAGACAGGGCAGGGGCTGAGGGATGGCAACCACACAGCAAAGCCAAGACTGAAAGTGGAAAGAGGATGTTCTGGTCCAGGGAAAGGTGAGCGGGAATCTGTGGATGCTGGGAAGGTGTGGTGAGGCCTGCGTCCACCAGGAGTTAGCAGGGACAGATGGAGCTCGCCTAACGTCTTCCCGCTCTGGCTGTCTCTGTCTGGCACTATCAGCCCATTGCTTAACAACATAATTCATATTGGCACTCAGCTTCACACCCACATATCTACGGGGGAAAGCACAGCCCCGACCTGTACTTCCAGTGTGGTTCAGCACGTGAGCCGTTTCTGTACCTCAAAGAAGAACTGGAACACGGTACTCCCTCAGTGTCATTCCACGCTATGCACTTAATTAACTCTTTTTGTGCATGACTGAGAAGCAAGACATAAATCTAGTAGTGAACAGAAGATACCAGGGTAAATTAGTGGAACATCTCTATGGTCTACTGCCTGGGAAAGGCGAGGGAGGAACGGACACACGGCGCTGCATTTTGGGCTGTGGGGCTATCTGGTGCCGCACTGCCTACAACTAAGTCAAGGTTATGGCAGCCAACATCCCTTCTCGAGACATGGGTGTTTCACAAGTTGCTTGCCTTTGTCCCAGGAGTGTTTGTGTGCATTCTTAGTGTGTTTGCTGTCTTCATGCAGTTTTGTGGTTAAAACCAAGCAGTGTTTCCCGGAGAGTGGCCTTTTCCCAACCTCGAAGATGGAGATGTGGGTCGCTGTACTGTTCCTTCCTGCGTTTGGCAACAAAAAATGGAGATGTTAAGAGGAAACAATGTAGAGAAACATTTCACATCAGTGAGACGCAAAGTATTTTTGGCAGCATGGTGTGGGAATTTGGCATAGACAGTTGCTCATAAGCTCTAGACTCCCTCGTCTACAGCAACAAGTGGCACCTACATCTATTGTGCCTGCAGTGTTCGTGGGTCCTAGAAAGGACGGTCTCATAAGAGACTGATAAAGGAACTAATGGTGCTCCAAGATACTTTCATTAAGGAAGAGTCCTTCTGTGTCCCTAGAAGTTGTTAACTGCACGAGATGTGGATGTTGTCTACAATTTTGCTGGCATAGCGTTTGTTTCTCGTGCTTCCTGGAAAGACAGGGCTATTTCACACCCAAATGGGACTACAGCAAACCATGTGCTCTCCCAGTTTGTTGAAGTGTCTGTGGAGACAGCCCTTGCTGTGGCTATTGCTGCATTTAGAGATTCCTTTGCATCAGCGTGGAGCAGCTTCTTGCAGCATCCCCTGGGGATCACGATTTCCAATGAAAACAAGAGCCAAAGGGATCCAGAGCTCAGTCCTTGCACCAGAACTGCGGGGTCTGTAAATTAACATCTCTATTGTTTTCTCCTTGATTTTGGAACTGAAACAAGCGTACGGACCCGAGTCCTTCCCTTGCCCAGAGGGGTGATAAAGAAAGGGTTATTGCCGCCAAAAACATCAGTCCTTGACGGTTCTTATTTAACTTAGGAAAAAGGAATAAACCAAATATCCATTGATTTCCCTGTCTCCAGCTCAAGATACACCTTCAAATCTGAAAACTTGGGAATCTATGGCAAGGTTTCTTTTTGCTAGAAAAACAAACAAGAAAATGCTGTTTTCTGGCCAAAAAGCCCAAGCTGTTCATTTCTTCCCTCTCTCTGTTTTCCCCTTTCCTTTTTTCTTTTTTTTTTTTTTTTTGTTCCAGGGCTGTTTCTGAGCAGCTCAGCGAGGAGGACACGCTGTATAAACATGGTACCAGCGGGGTGTTTGGAATGCTTCTCACTCTGGACCTCCTCCCCACAGAGGAGGAGGATGGAGGGGTGGGGGAGGCTGGGTCACGGAGCAGAGGGTAGAGAGGAGACGGCTTCTCTTTTCTGCTTGCGTGTCCAAATCTTCCCAGCTGAGGAGAGGAACTGGCGTGCGCTGGTCCTTTTATTTAGAGTTCTCATCTCTGCTTCCCCTTTCATCCCCATGTGTCAAACAGCTTGTAGGCTTTGTTTCAGGGGGCCAAGGAATTTGAACTACAGGCCTAAATACCTCAAACATCATTTGATATACAGTCTGGAAGTGAAGTTCAGTGGTGCCTAGAGCCAGCTCCCCGGTGCTGGTAGCCCAGAGGAGGGCCTGGGGCACGAGGCGGTCTGCAGCAATTTCTAGATAAATAAGTGAGTTGTAGAGAATGAGGATTCTTACTCAGTGGTGGCAAGCGCTCCTTCAGTCTGAATTCACAGATTTTAGTGGTTTCTAGGGTGTGTTTGGCCATAGGCCAGCCGTCTCTGGACTGAGGTATGGGAGCACGAGGCAGAGTCCTTGCAGTCTGCCCTGCTCTGGAGAGTGAGGGGGACTGTGCCGAATGGCAACGCCGTCCCCAGGAACCCAAAGAGGCAGGATTCCAGCTGTCACTTTCACCTTCAGTGTACCTGTGCCTCTGACACAGCTGGTTGCAATGAACCTTGCAATGAAGCAGAACACATCTGTGCCACCACATAACCCAGGCATTTCTCTTTCTGCTTAGATGAAAGAGCAGCAGCATCCGTTTTCTTCATGCGTGAGCCTCAGCATGGCCAACTACTTCGTCAATGGCTAAAGATGGAGCACAGCATGCTGGGAAATGCAGTCTCTATGGGACGGGCCATGGTACGGCTGAGGACCACGGCTACGTAATGCTTTGTTCCACCCGGATTTAGATCCTCCCTTGGTTTCCCAGTAAGTGGCTTCTCACAGGGAATAATGGTCCCATCGAAAGCCCATTGAAGTCAATGGGAGTCTTTCTGTTGACGTCAATAAGTTTGGACCAGGTCCCATGCATACGGCCCTCCTGCTGAAGAGAAATGAGCAGCAAATCTATGTCTGCATGAGGTATTCTGTTGCATCATTCATTGTCTATAACCACAATTCAGCTGTTTTTTTTATTGCAAAACTAACAACTGGGAACATTTAAAAAAGAGGAGGAGAAAGAGTTGACCATGCCCTCTCTACCCAGGGACATGGCTGTCACCATGCCACATGGTCATGGAGGGTCTGGCTGTGCCCCCAGCAGTGCTGAGCTCCTCCTTCTTGGAAGACCCTCTGATCTCCCAGGACTCCATGGTGACTGTCCATCTGGGGAGAAGCAGATAAAGCACCTGATGCTTGCAGCCTTGGGGCAGGAGGCAAGGTAAGGAGCAGCGAGAGCTGTGTGATGCAGTTGTGGCAGCCCTGAATGTTCTCTCAGAATAAAACTGATTGTAAGAGTTGGTACAAAACCAATGATGTTTATTGTGAGAATTTTTGGTATCTTCCAAGAGCTCGAGGACTGGCAGACTTTTGGGTATGGTATATCAGGTGGTGCCAGCCCTTTCCAAATTAACAAGCTCTTGAGAACAAGTCTTTGAAGGAGGCAAGCTGCTGCCCCATCAGCTGATCAGTGAAATGGGACCGTGTGCGTGGCTGTGCTCCAGCACCCTGCTGGTTGGATGCTCAGTAAGCCTCGAGCACTGCCACCTTCTGCAGGGACCTTCCGTCTCGCGCCATGGCTGTGGGCTGCCTGTGTGCTGCTCTGCTCCTGCGTGCCGTCCTCCACACCTGCTGGTGACTGGCTTCTGCTGCACAGCCCTGAAATCCCTCCAAAGGAAACAGAGTGAAGAGGCAGAGCCCAAGCTTCCAAGAGGGGTCCTGGGGCTGGCTGAGGGCAGAGCAACAGAGGAGCTGATCTGTGCCTGATGACTGTGAGAGCAGGGTGCTAAAAATGTGACCCAACTCGCTGCAACTCAGCACATCCCTTTTGAACTGCCAAATGGATTTATGTTTCGTATGTTTGTTTGTTATTTCTTTTGTTGCAGGAATGGGATGCCTTTCACCTTGAGTTGGCTGATGAATCGAATAAGGGAATGCTCCTTTGAATCACTAGCAATGACCACAAAAAGGCAGAGGCTGGCTGTTCCAGCCCCGGCATGCCAAGTAATAATACATTATTACACCCCTGCTTCACTCCACTATCAACACTTGCTTTTCTTCCTTGAACCAAGTGCTACCTTGTGGCCATCAGTGGATTTTAAGTTAACCCTGCCATCACCTGAAAGGCAAAACCCACCAAGGAATAAATACGAGTTCACTTGGCAGATGAGGCAAATACAGAAGCTGTAGTAGAGTTTGGAATAATTGTCTTTTAAATATCTACATGTCTATGATGTATATGCATGTGTACATACACAAATGTGTATGTAGGCAGGGACATGGTGGATGTGTGCGTATGCATGTGTGTGTAGAGACGAGGGGAGGGGGTACTTTGTACAAAAGGCAAAGGTGTAGAATTTGAGGGTTGCCATGGATACAGGTCAGATGCCTTTGTTCTCGCATTGTGGTGTAGCTTAGGGAGATGAGAGATGCGCCAGCTACAGAGAAAGATGAGGGAAGAATTTAAAAAAAATAAATTGGTACGTGAAGGAAAATATCCATACTTTATATCAAAGTTGGAAATAAAAGGCAGTAAATGAAGGCAATCTACAGATGCATATGCGATTGAACTCACAGAGAGTCTGGGAAACGACTCAGTTGAGTGGCATCAAGGGAAATATCATCGTGGTATTGTCATGGTCACAGACAGCCCCTCTGCGGAGCCACAAAGCCACTTGTCTGCACTCACTGTAGTGGTACAGAGCCTAATGGCTCCGTGCACAGCCTGAGCACACGAATGTGCACCCGGACAGGCATGTGTGAGCGGCTAGTGCACTTCTGACTTTGTCTTTCCCTTTTAAAGTCTTCTCCCTGGCTTTCTGTAGTTCCAGACTATTTGATTTGGTGCTGGGGAGGAGGTTTCAAACCAGGATCCATATGGGGCCCGTCAGTTGCGACTGGATTCATTTTAAAGTTCTTGTTAAGCCCAACAAAAAGCCAAAGATTAGAGCTGATATGTTGGCTCTTCTCCAAATGCTGATCCTTGAAAGGCTGCCTTGAGACCGCCAGGCGACTCTCTCATTCCCCTTTTTCTTCTTGCTCTTCTTCTCCCTTTCTAATTGCTTCCCAAATTTAGGTTTATTACCATGGTTTTGAAGCCAGGTAATCAGAACCATGTATGTTTTTTGTCTCCCCTATCACTTTCTGGTACCAATCAGATCATGTCTCTCTGTTGGTTCAGAAAGTCCACTTTAGCATCTTGACCACCAACATCAGAGCCTTGGCAAGGCTGTGGCCCTTCGGGATCGTGCTTTAAAACCCACCGTGAGCCAGACGCTACGTTCCTGGCAGCCTAGCAGCCATGTCTGAAGGAAAAGCAACATGGCTCTCATCCGCAAGCTGGGAGCGCTGCTTCCTGCTCTGCAGTCTGAGCTGCAGCCTCCCCTTCCCTGTCCCTGAGGCGCGTTGTTTAGGGCTTGCATGGTTGCTGGGCTCCACCTGGATCTCTGCTTTCACAGATATAATCGCCAAGGCCACACCTCTGCGAGCAGTGCGAGGACAGCAGTAGCTGTCATGGTCAGTTCCTGTTGTCTCCCACAGTCCAGCTGCACTCCACCACTGGAGATCTCTCTTCCAACCTCAGTTCCTCCCAGGCTTCCGCATCCCAGCACTGACTGCTCCCTCCGGGAACAGCTCTGACAGTCCAGGCTGTGCGGGAAGCAAGAGGCTGCCAGAAGGAGAGCAGAGCTCCGTTAGGAACTGCATCTGATCAAGCGAGGAGACAGGGAACAGAGATCAGGAGGGGGATGGATATAGGTGACACCTGGTGCCAAAGCCAGGAGGCCAAAAGCAGAAAGGGAGGCAGGCAGGAGCTGGGGCTGTACGAGTCCACCAGCCCACACCAAATCTCGCATGGCAAGGACACTGCAGCAGATGCTCCTGCTGTGTTCTGAAATGTGCCTGATTTGGACGACCCTCCAGAAGCCTTTGTCACCCTTGCCACTGCGTGTGCCTCATGGGCTGGCTCTGGAGAGGTGCTTACAGAAGGCAGCTTTGGGAAAAGCACTAGGAGGGCTCAGAGCTAGCAGGGCACATCTCAGAACCAGAAGCAGAGAGAGGCTGAAGGTGTGTGAGAGACTGCACAAGGAGAGCTCTGCTCATCGCCCTGCCTTGATGGCCCCATCCTGCCCCGTGGGGGATGGCAGCCCTGCAGGTTGTTCTCACTGCTGCATGGGAACAGCTGTTCTTGCTGCAGAGGGGCAGCCCGTGCTTTGTTGGAAGTATTTTGAACTGCAGCTGCCACGGGGCCTGTGTGCAACAGGGGGCATTAAAAAACCATCACGCATTGTATTGTCCATCCATTAATTTAAAATATATGCAGCCACATATAAAATATTACCTAACACGTAATATTCGTGCAGTTTAAATTAGACAGTAGGCCAATATATTTTCAATATGCGCCACGCAACCCAGTGTGTGCTCTGAGCATGTCAGATAGATGTGAAATGTGTGTGAGATGCATCTGGGCCGGGAACAGCTTGCAAAGCCATTCAGGAAAGCGGTGCGAGGGGTGAGGGGAGGGAATGGGCTGGTGATGTCCCTGGGTTTGTGGCTGCTCTAACTCCAGACCTCCTGTCCTGGGAGTCCCCCAGCACGTGTTGGTGGCCCCAACAGGTGGCCAAGAAGGAGCCAGCCTGCCCTGCTGCCTGCAGCCCATCATCTCACTGCTGCAGGGGCTGCGTGATGCGGAGAGGCAGTAAAGGAACCGACATTTCCATTCACTTCTGTTGCTGCTGGACTTGCTGGTGATTCTTCTACACAGGCAGGGTTGGGGGAAGTTTCCAGGCCATCCTGCAGGAGCTCCCAGTGCGCTGTGTGAGTGCATGCAGGGTGGGAAGGGACAGCACTGGCTTAGTCCTGCACTGCACACCTGAGGAGATGTCCTTCCCTGCAGCATACGCAGTATCTGTTGCATTATCTCTCTGGCTTTGTAATTGCTAGGGAGTGGCTGTGCCCAAGGCCCTGGCTCTGAGTACCCCAGATCTGACACACACACATACCTGTACTTCTTTCCTTCTAATCTCTGCAAAGGGAAAAATCCCGTTAGCCATGGGCACTGCACAGGAGGATACCTCTCCCATACTTCCGCCATGCAGGACTGATGTAAGTTAAAAAGCCATAGCAGAGGCAGAGGTGGAGCAGATGGGGAAGTTGTTTGGTTAGGAGACAGATGCTGGATTTGCACCTCAAACCCTGGTCTTATCGGCCCTGTTCTTTTTCCTCCCTTCTTGGTCACTCTCCAGACCCAAAAAGAAAGCCTATGCAGCTCCTGCTCCAGAGAGACCACAAGGCTGGTGCTGGAAGATGCTTCGTATCTCTGGAAACACCTGGGGAACTTTTATTTAAAGGTTTTAGTACATCAGAGTGGAGAACGCTGTTGGAAGTGGCCATTACCCACAGCCCTTTTTGTCTCAAAAGAGAGCGGAAGCTCCTTCTTTTGGAAAAAGAAAGTTCCAGAGTTCTGCTTGCAGCCATCTGAGCACTCAGCCCTGCTCGTGGCCAGCCCCCGGCATCCCCTCTTCCTGCTCCAACGTAAAGGGAGCTCAGAGGCCAACACAGAGACACGAAGTCAGCACGCTGGGAAATCAGAGGGATGTGTGTGAACCGGCTTGGATAAAATCCACCCCAAGCACAGCCCGTACCATAACATCACCAAGAACAGTGAGGCTCTGAAGTCTGAGAAACAGCTCTTCATCTCTCCCCATCCCCCCGTTGCTTTTCCCACTCCCACTCCTGCCGCTCACACCTGGGCTCCAGTTGCTGCATCCAAGGACCACGTTGAGCCTTGCTCTCGCAGCACCGCTAAAGCCAGGATTCCAGCTAAACCTGGGTTATTCTGAGCTGAGGTTTTCCTCCTTGTGGAGGGACGGTGACTGTACCAGGCTGGATGTCCAAGCTGGCTGTGTGGCTCAGCACGGGGAAACACCCAGGAGCCTGCAGCAAGCATCTCTCATTCCAAACTCCCCCAGTTCAGAGATTAGGCAGAAATTCAAACAAATGAAGGCAGTTGCTGGAGAGGACAGGAAGCAATTACAGACCACCCTGTATAGGCAGGACAGCTCGCAGCTTGTGTGGCTGCTGCTGCTGTTTAAACAACAACAACCCCTGGGCCGGGGAGGGCAGGAGCATCTCGGAAGAACAATGCTGGAGAGAGGTGCTGGAAGAGTCGCAAGGAGGATGGATGCAAAACACTCCAGCCCAGGGCCCTGGGTCTTTGTGCGTGGGTCGGGAGGGTCCCGCTGGCAGGAGGAGCACAAACAGGATGGGTTCACGGACCCAACAGGAGCAGGGACCTCCTGGTACCGCGCCAGTGAGCAGACCCACGCAGGTCAGGGGATGGGGCCGCAGGATGCCTTTTCCATCTGCGGGGCCATTTTGCAGCAGGATTTTTTTCCTTTGCCATGAGGGAGGCATTTTCAAGCTGTTTTCCCCAGGATATCCCAGCTCCGCCTGACAGCTGGTTCCCATTGGGCTCCTGACCAAAGGCAGGCTCCAGAACGGGTGGGAGTGGGCGGGAGCGGGGGAAGGGAACCTAATAACGACGAAGATGAAGAAGAGGAAGGATGAAAGGCACTGAAATGTGGAGGGTGGAACCAAAGCAGGAGGACACTCAGTGGGAGGGGCTGGCGAGGCTTTGAAGCTTCTCGCTATGGGGAGCCTCCTTTAAACCCTACACCATATTGGTACAAGGTGGGGGAGGAGGGCCTGCCTCTATTGCCCTCTGAGATATTGCAGGGGGTCGTGCCCCCCACGTAGGATGGGCTGCCTCTGTCCATTCATCATTGTAAAATGCTTGTCCCATCTCCCATGGGCATTGCCAGTCCTGGTGTTCCTTGTGGGAAAGGGCTGGGAGGGGAGTCCTCAGAGATTCTCTGCTGGGAAATGACCTGGAATGAGGGTTTGCTCATGAGGGCTGGGCTGGATGTGGGATGGAGGACTCAGTGGCAGCACAGAGACAGTTCCATCCTTGTAAAGGCAGTGCTGGTGGAAAGGTCACACCCCAGCACGGCTGATGATTGGGTGAACTGGAGAGGGCTGCTCGGTATCCTGGGGCCATGTCAGCATAGTTATCTTCAGCAACTGCAAGTACATTCCTACAAGGACTGAAGGGCCTCATTCCCAATCTCTCACCATTGCCCAGATGTCAGCCAACGCAGTGGCATTAAGGGCCTTAAGGCTTTGAGGAGGAGATAGTGAGAAGTTCCCGAGCCAGGAGCTCCATTGGGCGGGCAGTGCCAGCAGGCTGCATGGTGTGCACAGCAGCTCTCCCTGGAGAGCCACTTCGGTTCTGCTCTGGAGGGAAAGCTCAAGGAGAAAGCTGCCCACCTTTGTCACAACCATGGGGTGTGATGTTGGGGTCAGACCCAGCTGAACACTGCCTGCTGCAATCCAATAGCATAGTTCTTGTTTGCAAAGCACTCACATGCCCGTGGCTGGTTTCTGCCCAAGAATTTGTTATCCTGAAGCGTTTGCTGGATAATTTGGACCTGATTGCAGTCCCCTCATACAGGGAGTGTACACAGTGGTCAGGCCATGAGCATCTCACTTGAGTTCGTGATCTGTCTGGGTTTGCATTGCAGACCCCGCAAGCAGGGATCCTGCTGCAAAGCACGTGGTGGCTATTTCAGATTGTGCCTTGTTTCCAGCCTTCGTGGGCTCATCGCAGCCAGCATCACCATTCCTTTTCTTCTTCCAGCAGCGTGGGACTCGCAGGGACATCTGATGACATTGGGCATTGCTATTTCCTGTGTGTCTCATGGCACCCATCAGGCTTTGGATGGAATTCATCCAAAAGATGGGCAGAGAAATCCTGCTTAAGGAAGGTGCTAGGAGGACATTCCCTCTTCCTTCCCAAATCAAACCCGAATGAAACTCTCCATGGGAAATTAGAACATGACAGTTTATTAGATCACAACTGACTGAACTCAGAGCATCAAGAAAGACCACAGCAGCCAAAAAATAAAGTCACACAGACCACAAAAGAACACGCTCAACTGACACCTGCCTTTGGAGTGCTGGAAATGTTCCTTTGTCAGCTGCATGACCTTACAGCATGGCTGGGAAGTTATTCCCATTGGATCCAAGGTACCTTGCCCCAATCTAATACTGCTCTGAAGCAATGAAAGCAAAAGTGTCAATCCTTGATGTTGCCCTGCAGGGTGCAGAACAGTGTCCAGAGCTGTGCTCAGACCTGGGACTGAGGGAGAGCACCCCAACCCCCCCTGGGCTGTAAATCTCTGGAGGAAAAAAATACTCTGTCAGTGCATTGTTTGGCCCAAGGTTGTCAGGAAATCAGCAGGGGGAGAGGCACGAGGTGACACAGAAAAAACAATGGAAGGAGAAAGTTAAAAATAACATGGGGTTTTTTTGAACAGCAAGCTATTTCTGACAGAGAACTGGTGGAAGGTTCAGTGCACTCGTTGGTGAGGGAACACAGCCAGGCCCTGGGGGTGCAGCCAGGTACCCCAGCCCTGTGTGCTGCTGCGGTGGGTGGTTGGAGCATGGGGGAACACTGAGAGCAGCACAGGGCTGCAGCAAAAGCACTCAGGGCAGCTCTCAGGTCCTGCAAAGCATCTCCATGATGAGATAGCAGGGTGGAGCGGGTGAACACAGCTTCCAGTTCCCTACAGGGCAGGGAGGTTCTTCCCATGCACAGGTAGGCTTGAATGGACCCAGGGGGGCAGAGTGGTTATTATTATCCTAAAACCGGGTGAGAAGAGGCAGATGTGTGGGTAGGGCATGAGGGGATGCAGGTAGCTCTGCTGCAGGGCCAGAACCTCCCTGCACCACCCTGCCCCATCCCACCCCATCCAGGTTTGTGTTGGGATCTGCAGGTGCCTGGTATGCTGGAACGAGTTGGAAAATTGAATGTGGTGTTAAGTTAATGAAAACTACCCTCTTTGTGTTAATCTTGTCAACTTTTAATTGAGTGCTGATAAAAGCTTAGCACAGGGGAGGTGGTCCTAACCTCCCCCAGCCAGACAGCCTGTGGTGTGAGGCTTCTTGTTAGCACATCACTGGGTTACTGGGGGTATCACTGGTGTTTTGTGCTTGGGAAAGGAAGCCTGGATGCTGAGAGCACCTATATGGGTGTGCAGCCACTTTCCTTTGAAGAAAGGATGAAATGTGGCCATTTTCTGGCCTGCACTCCCTGCCAGCCTCAAGGGGACCCCTGTCACTGCCCCCAGGTGTGGCTCTTGGTGCTGCTGACCTTCTGCTGTGAGGTACTGTATGTCAGGCTCATCTCAGGGTAATGGTCATCTCCTGCTGCAGGGATGGGTGTGGGAACACTGGGGTGGATTGGGGGCCTCCAAGGATTGCTCTGCTCCTCCCTGGGAGCATCTGTGGGTGGATGCTGCTGCATGGGCTGGAAGAGGGAAGCTGCGAAGAACAGAGGCAGGCAGGGCATAAGGAGCTGGGAATATGAAGTGTGGAACATAAGGAGTGTGCCTGAAGTCCTGATGGATTTGGAGTCGGGGTTGGAGTGATGTTAGCAGCCTGGTGTGCTCACATCAGCAGGGCAGCAGTGGCAGAGCGGCGTGGGACAGTCTTTCCTTTGCATGGAGCAGCAGCAGGGTTAGCAGTGCCAACCCCGCCTGGTGAGCGCTGAGGGCAGCTTCCCTGCAGCAGCACAGAGCTGTGGGGCAGGAGCACGCTTTGGGCACTGCAGTGCCCCCCAGGAGCCTTCTTCAGGATGGGCAGAGCCGCTCCCACCCCCTTTTTTATTTTTTCCCTATAAAATCCCCCACTCCAACACTGCAGGAATAATTTTTCCTCCTTCAGAGAAGCTGCTTGCCTGGATAATATCTCCCTAAAGCGGACAAGGCGATCCCCCACCAGGTCCAGCCATTCCTCTCCTTGTTAGTTAACGAGCGCAGGCTGGATAGCAGCATTTCTAGCAGCTCAGCTGTCTCTTATGACCCTTTTTTCAATGCCAGACAATCTCATTTTGCAGCAATTATCTCAATCATTGACCATAGATTGAGCCAAATAGTTCCTTGCTATAAATTCCTGTAAATATTTCCATTGCGGAGTTGACATTTCCCTCTGAACTGACAATTAAACCATCTTTGCACAGATATTACCATTACATCTAACCTCTATTGATTCCTTTTGTACATCTGTTTCATAGGCAGCATGTTTCCTACTCTGCATACAAGTCTCACCTAAGCTTTTCATTGTGTTTTTAAGGTCCCTAACCAAAATTAAAGACATTTCCCATTTTAACTTACAACACCTTGTAACGCCTCTAAAGCACCACAGATATCCTTTGAAATATCTCAGGACCAGATCGAGTGCACAAATGGAATTAAAGGCTCCTGTTTTAGAGCCTGAGTCATTAAGTCGAGTGGCCAAAGTGTTTCTCCTGCCTCAGGTTTCCCAGCTCAGCACAGGTACAGCACCTGCATTTACAATTAGGAAGTTATTAAGTGATACTGCTTTTAAAATTGATGATGACTGCCTGGTGCTCCCGGAAGCGCTGCTGAGGAGTTCTGACCCCCCNAACTGCTCAGACATGCTGATGGTAGGAGACTCTGCTGAGCTCCAGGCAGCCTTCCCTAGCACCGTCCTTCACACCAGGGGGTGTTCCTGAGCCCTTTTGGGCTGATGGAACGGGGTCTGCGTGTCACCCACCTATGGACCGATCTGGCTGGGTCCGTGGGTTTCATAACGTGGACCACCTCTTGTGATCTGACCTGGGTTTGTTTTTATTAGAGTCATGTGAACTCATTTGTGAGTGTCCTGAACTGCTGCCCACAACCTGAGAGACCGTTCTTACCCCTCTAAAGCTTTCACTGAGATGCCAAAGCCTTTCACTAAGCTGGATGTTATTTCCTGGCTTGATGTTGATTCTCTGCTTCTTCCGAGCTTTGTCCAGACCCAGAAGGGCCCCCATGAGAATGTGTTCTCTCAGAGCAGGGAGCTGATACTGAGCTCCTGGGGTCAGCCAGCTTTGATGCAGCAATTTAGGTGCTGGGTGTGCCCCTCGGAACCCCACTGTGGCTGTGCCCAGCTCCTTGAGCCCAGTGTCCTGTGGCTGTGGGTGGGAGGGGCGCTCCCATTGCATCCAAACTTGTACTGAAGGCCAAGAGGCCACTGCCAGGCTCTGGGTGCTGCCTGGGTTCTGCGGGGTGAGCGCTTCCTGGCCCACAGCACAGCCCCCAGCCCTGCCCTGTGCTCATCTGCACTGTGAACCTCTTCATGGAGCACCCCTCTCTCCCTGCATTTGGTTAGAAGTGCTGTCCCCACTCGAGGTTTATCTCCAGGGGCAGCAACAACGGCCACCAACAGCGATAACAGCCTCTTTGCTTCGATCACCTCCTCGTTTAAAGGTTTCCGTAATCGGAACCGGAGCTTCTGTCTCCTCCTCCGTGCACAGAACCGGTGCTCTGTGAGCTCTGTGTGGACCTGTGGGTGTCGGCTCGGCGCCGTGCGGGTGCTGCTCAGCTGCCACTTGCAGGATGAAGCACTGGCAGGAACTGAAGGGCAGCAGAAGGACGGCTCAATTATTCTGTGTCATCTGCAAGGAGCTCGGCTCCTGTCGGAGTCCCAGCGGAGAGCAGTGGAACAGTAACTCAGCTGCAGGAAAAAAAGGGAGGTGGGGGGAAAAGAAGGGAAGAAAAAGGAGGGGAAAAATGGCCCACGAAGTCTGCACAGAAGCTGAGGTGGAAGGGATTGACAGCTGCTAGGAGATATCTCAATTCTTGTGCGGAAAATAACAACTCTCTGCACCACAGATCTGCGTTTTCAATTAAATATTGGGCAGTGAGGAGGGGAAAAAGAGCTGAGAGAAAATTTCAGAGGAGGGAGAGGAAATGGGAAGCAGGCTTATAAAGGAAGTCTCTCTTGCTGGTCCCAGTAACCTTATTCCCTCGCGTTTGTCCCGTGTGTTTCTTTTCCTCACCTCTTATCTCCAGCTCTGCTTTTGAAGCCCTGGGAACGTGGAGGTGTGGCCCTGAGCAGAGGAGCTGGACAGGAACACTTCTCTCACATTGCCCTCAGTGAGGGAATGACATCTAATTGCTGCTGTTGCTCCCAGGCACGAGCCTGCACCAGCATCACCAGTATTAGTTGGTAATATGCAACACTTTGCATCAAGTGCTGCTGTTGCTGATGTAATAGTGATCAATAAATGGCTGTGACCTGCTTGCTGTGCCCAGCCAGGGATGGGTAGGGACATTGAGGGTGTTGTGGGGCTGTGTTGGGGTTGCGCAGCCTCTCTGCCCAATGTTCCCTTCCTCCCTTCTGCATCCCACACCCAGCAATGACTGCAGCTCCTGTGCTGGAGCCTTTGGCTGCTTCCCATCTTTGCACAGATATTACCATTACATCTAACCTCTATTGATTCCTTTTGGATGGAATTCATCCAAAAGATGGGCAGAGAAATCCTGCTTAAGGAAGGTGCTAGGAGGACATTCCCTCTTCCTTCCCAAATCAAACCCGAATGANTTGCGCAGCCTCTCTGCCCAATGTTCCCTTCCTCCCTTCTGCATCCCACACCCAGCAATGACTGCAGCTCCTGTGCTGGAGCCTTTGGCTGCTTCTGCCCATGTGCCCATGGGGATGTGTGCTCTTGAGATAAGACACAGCCCCAGCCCCAGCGTGCCCATGTATTTTGGAGGGCTGGGAGGTACCACCCCATGTCTGGGCAGACAACTGCGTCTGCTGTGCCAGAGCCACTCCCCAGACACTTGCCTTCCAGGAGCCCAGGACAGAGATGTCTCTGTCCTCTCCCTTGCCCCACATCTCTCTGCAGGTGGAGAATGAAGCAGGAGCCAGAGTTGTCAGCTTTGTAAGGAGACTCTGCTCCCTTTCCCCCAGTCCTGGACCTGTGCACTGGGAGTCATGCTCACACACCATAAATTGTATCTGCTGTTGCACTGACAGGCTTCCCTGGAACACGGGCCTGTTTATTTTATATGCCGAGAAACATAAATGTTTGCACTAAGCAGCAGACACGATGGGAGCAGATGCAGGTATTTCACCTTTGAATCCCAGCCTTGCCGGCTTGCTAGGAGCTGAGCAGGAGGCTGACGAATTGCAAACACATTAAGACCCCAACTTGCTGGCAGACCTCTTGCCTGGCTTTCTCAGCTGTTTAGCTGATGAGTTGTTTAAGTGGTCTTTTTATTGTGCTTCCTTTCCAACTGCTCAGACATGCTGATGGTAGGAGACTCTGCTGAGCTCCAGGCAGCCTTCCCTAGCACCGTCCTTCACACCAGGGGGTGTTCCTGAGCCCTTTTGGGCTGATGGAACGGGGTCTGCGTGTCACCCACCTATGGACCGATCTGGCTGGGTCCGTGGGTTTCATAACGTGGACCACCTCTTGTGATCTGACCTGGGTTTGTTTTTATTAGAGTCATGTGAACTCATTTGTGAGTGTCCTGAACTGCTGCCCACAACCTGAGAGACAGTTCTTACCCCTCTAAAGCTTTCACTGAGATGCCAAAGCCTTTCACTAAGCTGGATGTTATTTCCTGGCTTGATGTTGATTCTCTGCTTCTTCCGAGCTTTGTCCAGACCCAGAAGGGCCCCCATGAGAATGTGTTCTCTCAGAGCAGGGAGCTGATACTGAGCTCCTGGGGTCAGCCAGCTTTGATGCAGCAATTTAGGTGCTGGGTGTGCCCCTCGGAACCCCACTGTGGCTGTGCCCAGCTCCTTGAGCCCAGTGTCCTGTGGCTGTGGGTGGGAGGGGCGCTCCCATTGCATCCAAACTTGTACTGAAGGCCAAGAGGCCACTGCCAGGCTCTGGGTGCTGCCTGGGTTGGGGGAGCAGGGCTGAGCCCCCCCGGGGCAGGGCTGGGAGCTGTAGGGGGAGCAGGGAGCGGCAGGATGTCGGGACACAGCACCTGGAAGGAATTAGAGCTTACCCTCAGCCATGGCTTGTAAGGAGAAAGAACAAAGCAGGCGAGGAAAAACCAGAGCAAGAACAAAATGGTGCTAGTGGGAAAAGGCATTCCTGCTGCTCTGCAAGGGGGAAGGGGAGGCCTGAGCAGCACGATGGGGCTGTGGGGGCAAGGCTGCTCCCTGCGAGGGGCTCTGCCTCTCTCACGTTTTCTTTTCTGTTCAATTCTGCCTCTGATTTTTTCCTCCTCTTTGTCTTTCCCTCTCTTTCCAGCTTTCTCCCATCCGTCTTTCCTTCTCCAGCCCCTGCTCTTTGTATGCAGGCCTCTCACTCACCCCCTTTTCTCTGCCATTGCAGGCAGTGTTCCTCCTGGTGCACAGCGACCATCCCCTCCTCGCAGCCTGGGGTTGTGTGGGGTGGAGCCTGGGTGCCGACCCTCACCCGCAGCCCTCTGCCACCTGCAGAAACGGGAAGACAGAGTCTGACCATTGCTGTGTTTGGGTAAATTAACAGGCGTTCCAGAGACTGCCGCTGTTTTGAAATGGCCCGTTCTTATAAAGGGACACTCTGCACGTGGTTCGGGGGGGGCAGAGCGGTCTCATCCCCTGTAGATTATGTGGTACCTGCCCCCCTAAGGTCTTTGGTTAAGGCAGTGATGACTATTGGCCTCCTGACTGACTCCCGCTTGCAGCCTACAAGGCCTGAGCACAACAATTACCCAAACAAAAGACAGCGATTGCTGCTTTTCACGAGGGACTTTTCTTTCTTCCCCTCTTCCTGGAGCATTCTGTCCAGGGTGCGGCTTCATCGCCCCACCGAGGTCCCCGAGCTGGGAGCAGAACTGCAGCCAGTCTGCTCCAGCTGACAGCCCTGGATGCACTCTGCAGAGGAATTTGTTCCTAAGCCCAGTGTGCGCAGCATTAATAACATTTGCAACCCTCCTTGCTCTTCAAATGTGCCAGAGGTTTGGCTGAGCACAAACCTGGCTCTGTTATTGTGCAGAATTCCTGGAGCAGAAGAGCAGAGGTTGTAAACCAGAGCTCTTGGACCCAGGGAACTGCTGGACTTAGCGAGGTAGCAAATAAATGAACCCTCCATGAGCTCTGGTTCTTCTCTCTAAAGCGCTGCAAGGATGGGCCTCAGGGCAGCTGGGAAGGATCTTTCTCCCCTTTTTGCCCTCTTCTCACACTGGCTAGGCTGGCTCGTCCCCTGGTGCTTCTGGCCAGCTGCAGGCAGGAGTCACGTGTGCTTCTCAGCCAGGTTTCCAGCCGGCAGCGTTGGCTTGGGGCACCGGGCAAGTTTGGAGAAGTATTCAGACCTCTGAGCTCTTTACCCACAGCTGAACTCTAGCAGAGCTGGTGACAGGAGGGGCCTCCATAACTCATCCACCCTGTCTCCCTCAAATTCCCAACTTCCTGAGTTTCTCCCACCACCATCTTCTGTCCCTACAGAGCCTGATGTAATAGGGTAGCAGTAAAAAGTTACTAGGTATAAATGAACTGATGGGGATTAAAGAACCAGCACATGCCTCCTGGAAGGCTTTAAAAGCATCCTGTTTAGAAACAGCTCTGTTTCTGTGTCCCACATTCTTTGTAATTTTCTTTCCCCTGTTTTTTCACTCATATGGAGGAGCTGCAGATGGAACAGGCTCACCGAGTCCCAGCTCACGCGTCCTTGCGGGGCAGTGTCCCACACAGGGCCTTCCCCAGGCATTTCCTTGCCTTTTCTTTTGGTTACAGATAGCTCATGCCTTGCCCTGGGGACCTCATTACACCCAGGAGTGCAGGGGCAGGGTGCAGGCACTGCTCATGGGGTGATGTGAGGGGTGGAGCAGGGATGCAGCGGGCGCTGGGGGTCAGCTCCAGCCATGGCTCTTCTGTGCCATACAGTTTTGCACAGAGCTGCTCCTCACAGAGCCCCACTGACTTTGTCAGAGCCATGTGCCACCGCCGGGCTGCTCGGGGAGGAGGTGGCCAGCTCTGTGTGTGGCTCTTCGAATTTATTCCTGGGGAATTTTGGTCTTGTCCCCCTGCTGTGTCAATGTGTTCCACCCCACGGATAAATACCACATGTGCTCTGTGGCAAACTCCGTGGCTGGCTTTTCTTCTTTAACCTCATCTATCCGTTGGGTTGTGGCAAGGGTCCCTGGCAGAGCTCTGGGAGCAGTGGGCAGCTGCCCTGTGCCCACAGCCGGCCCTCGGAAATGCAGTGCTGGGAGCTCCCAGTGAGCAGAACGGTGCACAACAGGCTGTGCTGGGCTTGGCCGGCGCTGATTAATTTGTGGCTGTTGGATGCATGTTCTGGCATTTCTGTGGTATTTAGAAAGTCTTAATGGCTCCAAAGAGCAGCCTGGCGTGGCTTAAAGGAGTCCATAGATCTGGGCCATGTTCCTCAGCAGGAGTTGCCCCGGTGCTGCTCACAGGTGCCAGGTGGGGCTCCTGTGCTGAGTCCCAGAGGTTGATAGGCTGGAGCCACTCACCCGGAGGGCTGCAAAGATCTTTGCTATGAGGACTGTGCTGGAAAACATTAAGAGACCTCTGCTCCCCTGGGATTCTGTGTGCTTCTGGCTCTGCCTGAACTGCACCCGCAGTGCCAGAACGAAGGGTTTTCTCATCACACCTTGCTGATGGAGATGGATGCAGAGCCAAGGCAGGAGAGGGGCCATGGATGTGCCTTTCTAAATGAGAGCAAACCAAACATTTTGGACGGTATCAGCTGAGGTTTGATGCGAGATGCAGAGTGGAGTCCTGGGCCAAAGTGTGGGTTTTTTTCTGAGTAGTTTGGAGAAAACAGAAGCTTGGTTCATGCCTACCTTCAGAAAACCCTCCAGCTGGGAGGTGATCCCTCTCGCTGCCCTTCTGTGCTGCATTTGCATGCTGGGTGGCCTGGAGCTTTTTCCCGTGGTGACCGAGAGAAACCAGAACCGGGCTGGGCAGAGTCCCAATGACAGCAGAATACTACTGAGGCGATGGCTGAGCGTTCACACACCCACATGCAGCCAAACACAGCTCCCTCCTCCCTCGGGCTGAGCACAGTGCCCTGTCTGAGCGCTGCCATCTCCCTCCACCTGTTCAGTGCACGTGTAGGTAATGCTGGCAGCCTTTCTCTGGAACGAAGTGTGGGAAGATGGTTTGTTCTTTCCCTGGCAATCTGCAGCTGATGAGGTGCACGTGTTTCTGCAGCGACAACGGTGGTAAGGGAGTGTATCATCACGCATCCCTCATTTTGAGGAAAATCTGGCTTTTTGTTCCGGACAGTTACAGCATTTTGTAGAGCTCTCCACAACCACAGGGCAGGAGCAGGGCCTGTTTCCAGCTGCTTTACACGAACCTTGCTGAACAAACCCGCTGTCAGAGCCCAGTGCCCACCCAGAGCCATGAGATAGATAGATGTATGTGAGGGGAAGATTCCACATTAGAGCTGACGTTGATCCAATTGGAGGTGTCTCTTCTGCTACAGCGGGTCTCAGTCTTAATTTCTCTCTGTCATGCCTCCTGCGTCTGCCTGCATGCTCCCCCCTGCGTGTGCAGCTTCAGCCTCAGCAGAGCTGGCTGATCGGGGCCTTGCATTACACTGAAATGCCTTTTGCAGACAAGGTCCCCAAACAAGAGCTATATGAGACGTCATTCTGGGCTCCAAGGATGCTGTGCATCTCTTCTCCCTCATTTCACAGAGGATGAGGGCTCAGCCATCGCTGCCGCAGAAGTTGAGAGTGGCATTGGATGAGGTGAGGGTACCCAAAGCTGCTCTTGAAGGAGGAGGCACTGGGAAAAGTGCATCAGGCTGTGATGAGGCTCCGCAGGGTGCTGAGGGCCCTCCTCTGCCACGCTGATAAAGCTACCTGAGGGCAAAGGGACTCCTTGAGGCAAAGCCCTTCTGCAGCCTGCACTCCCTCGCAGGACACAGCTGCACAGCTTCTCACCACAAGCAGCGGGATCCATTCCAGCCATGACATAGCTTTGGTTTCCCTGGCCTCTATGGCTTGCATCTGATGTGGACCACCGCTCTCCCAGCCAGCTGCTCGCCTGCTGCCATTGCCCTGCTCACACGTACTGCGAGCAGAGCAGGACCCTGCTGCCTGCCATTCTGCACGCTCTGCTCAGCCCCACAGCGATGCCCAGAGCAGGTTTCCTACAGCTCAGCATAATCATGGGTATGCACAGGGAGCACTCCCATCCATCTGCTTAACTCTTCGGGAAAAATATAAAGAAGCCAAACAATGAGTGAGTACAAAAGCATATGTGAAGAATTGGCAAGGAACGTTCCCTGACTCACAGCATCCATGCTTCTGCATGTCTGCTCCACGCACAGATCGTTGCCTCTCCTTGCCTTTGCTTTAATTAGTAAGGGCTGAGCACACTCTGGGAACATGCTGGAAGAGGAGTGATGAACAAAACAGCAGCTCCAGAGGAATGCATGCACCGAGGAGTTTAAGACGGAAAAAGGGGCCGTCTGCATTCTGCGGCCGTGCGCGCATTGCGGATGGACAGGGGCAGTGCTCGGGGCAGGCAGCTTCCACCCGTGGGTGCCTGTAGACACCGTGGGAAACAATTCCTGGCCACGGAGCTGCAGGGCTGGGACTGCTGCATGGTGGCTGCTGCAGCCTGCAAGCACCGGGGCTGCTGGAGCAGGCAGAGGTACAGCCAGGCAGGACTGCCTGCACCTATTACCTGTGCCAGGGTGTGTTCCTGAAAGCATTATTTCTCCAAGTGGTATTTAGCTCATGCTCTTCTGATGCTGGATTAGGGGTCTGGAAAGTCTCCCCTAGGGCCTTGGCCAAGGCTGTGCTCAGATACCTCCGGCGATGTGCTGCTGGTCCCTCCTGCAGCAGCTGAGAAGTGACCTGCCCCCATTAGCTCTGCTCTGTGCAGCACCACCCAGGTGCCCCGACCAGGTCATTACCTTCCCTGGAGATGCACAATTCCTCCCCTTCATCCCACCATAGATCCACACAGACCATCTGTCTGTGGTCTCTTTGGCCATAGCTAGAGCTTGGCTCTGTTAGACTATCCCTCTTCCTTGCAGCCTCGCTGAAGAAGCCACAGACTTTCTCAACAGCGCTCCAAGAATGCAGCCTAGTGGCCTCGCCGTGCGCCCCAGCACACGCTGTGCTGTCACCGCTCCCAGGTGACAAACGAGCGTGCCGGGAAGGGGAAGGCTTCCACGGGCAGCATGAGCCCCTCCTAATCCCTCTTCAGGAGCAAGATCAGGGCAGTGATAACGGCTTTGTTTTAAAGGAAGAAGAGGAAGGAAAATGGAAGTGATGTCTACAACAACAGGAGTTGCCTCACCCAATATCCCAAGGACCTTGGCTGCCAAACCTGCGTGGATATAAACGGTTCAAACAATGCACGGCCCTATCTGGGGGCCGCAGGAACCCCTCTTTCCTTGCAGGATCAGATACGGTGTTGGCACGGATGGGCACTCCGGCCATTGTCCCACAGCCACCGGCCGGCAGTGCCTCCCCAGCTCAGTGCCGGTGGCCTGGAGTGGCAGAATCACAGGAAATCAGACCAGGTCACATCCCACATTAAATGCATCACGCCTCGAGGCATTATTTTTTCCCCACTGTTCTTGGTGGCTCTTTCTGGACACGAGGAGCAGTGTGACACACAAAGAGCTGGCTTCCCAAAATAACTCTGCGTGCAGTTGCTGCTGGGCTGATTCATGGGCTACCCATGGCCACATCCTCCCTCTGACCAAAGCCGAACGCAGCTGGTTAAAAAGCATCCGGTAGGGCTGGGACTGCTCCTGGGGCCAGGAGGGCAGCATCCCACAGTACTGGCTCATGGGGTCAGCACCTGCTGTGCTCTCCTTGCCCTGTGGTGAGCAGAGCAGGGAAAGCCCCTCTATTGCATCCCTCCTAACGCACCTGCACCATTCAATGCAACTGCTGCTCCCTGCACGCACTGCCCTCACCCTGCGGGGCCATTTCTCCCCATCTCCCAGCCAGCAGCGTGACCCAGCAGCCTTCTGCCTTTAAGATATTACCCTTAATTAATTTGTCTGTACAGATACTCCTGCTAATACTATTATTTGTAATACCTCAGTGCATCCCCGGGGAAGGGCACAAGTCTTAATTAACATCTGTAAAGCTGCCTGAGCACCATCCCTGGAAAACGTGAGGCAGGGAAGGTTACTGCGGTACCAAGATGGTTTTAAATTCTTTGTTCTTCCCCTTTTTTCAGACCCCTTCAACAGACACTCAGAACTCTGTCTACCCAGGCTCATTTACCAGCATAACCTGTGCCAGCACAGAGCCCATTGCTCCCTGCCCCTCCCCGCAGCACAGCCCCACTGCCCCATGCAGCAGGCAGGAACCAGCAGTGTTCATGGATTTTTTCAGCATGTATCTGCACAGCTCTCACCCCTGTCTACACGCACAAGCACACTCCCTCACTGGATACACAGAAGTCTTCCTGCAATGCTTTGCAGCCCCCAGCAATGTGCAGGACCACATTCCTGCCCTCTTAGCAGCAGCCCAGGGGCTGCCCGGTGCGCTCAGCGTGCCGTGCAGAGCCTGAGGCCCCACTGCTGCTGTGCTGAGGCTGCTCCGCCAAATCTCCCACATCTTGGCCGAGCTGAGCTCCCAGGCCGGCCAGATTTCTTATGCTTAACAAAAATATTCATTAACGACTTAATCTGCACACACACAGGGGAAGCTTTTAGCGTATTTGTTCTAGGTCCGTGAAACAGTGATCTGGCCACTGCTTTAAACTCTGCCTTGATCTGTGATCTCAGAGATGAAGAATTCGGCAAAATGCTGTTGGGGGAGATGTCCTGAAGCATCCCCTGTGCTCACACAGCAGAGTAGCCACGGACACGCACCGCTCGACCCAGAAAGCGCGTGTTGCAGGAGTGTGCTTTGAGCCACAGCTCACGGCCGGGGCCATGGGACCAGCTGTGCTCTTGGTATTTGTTTGCCAGCTCTGGGATTTGTGTCACAAACTCCATGTCATTTGTGTCCCAGCTGCTGAAAGCACGGAGGAAGCAGATGAAAGCCCTTCACATCTGCTCCCTGGGAGTGCCGAAGTTCCCCAGATGCCACCCTTAACCACCCCTCTGACGGCTTTGGGTCTGAGGGCTCTGAGGTCATCAACCCTGTGGAGTCCTACACTGGGGAAGGATTTGGCATAGTGCAGAGGGTGAGACTCTTGGCCCTGGCTTACATGGGGGGGAGAGTGGGATGGGAGCACATGAGCCCATGCTGGGGCAGTATGTTGATGCCAGCTCCACACAGGAAGATGGCTCTGACTCCAACATCCAGCCACGCCAGTGCTTTGTGACTGCCGTGTGAGCACAGCCAGGGCTCAGGAACATCCTGCTGTGTTCTCATGGGATGTGCTGGGAGAGCTGAGATGTTCCTATGGGGCAGCATGGAACCCATGGACTGAAATAAGGCATGACAATTAATGTCCTCCTTCCCGCTCCCCCCACAGACTCTGATATGTCTGGCACTAACCTGTTACAGCTGATAACAGCCACAAATGCTGCCGCTGCTTTCATAAAGATTCGTGGGATGCCAGATTATTTCCACGCGCAATGGGAGCCCTGGGGCCACATCTGCACGGGCTTCTTCCCAAACGTCTCCCACCACAGCCACTGTGGGAATGGGGCTGGGAATGCCCTGAGGCTGGGGCTGCCCGAAACACTGACCGCTGGCTGAGGACGGATGGACAGATGGACACACAACTCCTATAGGAGATTCTAAGCAACAGGGGTACTCTGTGAACCCGTCCCGATGGAAACTGAGTTCCTCAGTCCCATGGGAACATCCGGAGCGTGTCGCAGCCAACAGCCCCGTGCCTGTGCCCCGAGCAGGATGTGCTCCCACGGAGCAGCACAGGGAGGGCGCGGAGAGAGCAGTTGGCAGGAGCGCAGCTGCGGCTCGGTGTGAGTTTCTGGGGGGATTTTTATAGGGGGAAGGCTGATGAGTAATAAACAAGGTGCTGCCTGATTCTTGTTTGGAGGAAAAAGGGGGAGGGAGAGAGGGGCTGAGGGAAAGAGAGAAGCACAGGGAAGAGGAGAAGGAGAAAGAAATGACCTTGGTGAGCTTTTCTGGCTGCTCTCCAGGTCGCAGGCTGATGCCAAAAAAATCTCCGAGTCCCTTTTGGCTGGAAGTACGCTCCCTGCGTTAGGTGAATCACACACACATTTCTGGAACATTACATGTTCACAGTTGCAAAGCTCGCAGTAATTAGAAAAACTACAAGACCAAGGCAGGGGGAAAACTGTGAGTCACACATGGAAGCAGTGTTACTGTGCTGCAGGAGGATCAGCGTTGCAGACTGCCGAAGGTAAGCGTGCAACGGCTGCACCCTGCCCTGCCTGGGGTGTGCAGGGCTGTGTGTGCACAGAGGGGCTGAGCTGCACCCAGGTGGGGTGTGAGGTTCACATGGAACGGCTCCGAACAACGGATCGCTGCTGTGCTCTGAGCTCTCTGTGGGGATGTTCTCACCCGCAGTCGGAGCTCTGCCCGTATTAAGCATCATCCACATCCAGCCATGAGTTTCACCATTTCAAAATAAGCTCTTCTTACTGCAGATTGAGAGCTGTCATGCCAGGAGCTGCTCACAGGGAGTTATTTCAGTGCAGTACCCTGCACTGGTGGGTCCACAGCTGCCACCAGGCTACCTGTGACCAGGAGCCCGCTCTCTGGCATGTACCTGCAGCAGGGGGTGGCCGACCAACAGCCCCCTGCCGCTCTGCATTGAGTTGCTGGGAGAGCCCCCAGCAGCCCCCTGCATTCAAGGGGGTTTCATAAATCACGCAGACAGTCTTGTTTCAAATGAACTGATGGATGGAGCTTTCATCCCTTTCTTTGCATGACCCTTCTGCTGCTATTCATTAACAGCACAAAGGGTGCTTTAACCTGGGAGCAAGCCGGGCTCTTCTTTGTTTAGTTAACTCTCCTCCTGAGTCCTCCCATTTGGCACAGGCAGAGCCGTGCTCCTTATGCGCGCATTGCATTGTGTTAAATTACCTTGCATCGTGTTGCATTGTGTTGTACTGTATCGTATTGCCTTGCATCGTGTCACATCACGTCACGTTGCATCAGATCATACTGCGCCGCATCCTATTGCGTTGCATTGCATGGCCTTGCGTTGCATTACATCACAATGTGCCACGTGCCGTTGCACCTTTGGGTGAGCTCTCAGCTGTGTCACTGCACGTTTCCTGAACGGCAGGAGCTCCTGCCAGCCCAGGCACAGTGCTCCCCGATTAGCCCTGTCCAGCAGCTATGGGCAGCGAGGGCTGCCAGCGGTCAGCGGAGCCTCCATTCAGGGAAGGCCAAGGAGTGGATTACGCAGCAGACGATGAAGCGATGCTATGGACAAACCGCCCAAACGCGAAATCTTCCTGCAATACTCCAAGACAGATTGTTACACAACTCTGCCAAGAAATCAAACATTCCTGCTAGAGTCAGGGCTTTCACAGAAGCCCCCTCCGAGACATCAAGTGAGGCTAAGACAACAGTCCAGAGCTTTGCTAGCAAATCATGAGTCCCGAGTGTCTCTCCAGCTGGCAGGACCATCATTGACCTGAATGGCCTTGTCCTCCCCGAAGCAGCTCTGTCAATTTGGCCACAATCCACTTAATAATGTAGCTAGAGTATAAAGATGTATCCAGGCCCAACCACAAAACAGCTGGAGTCTGTAGGGTTGACTTAATCCTGGTAGAATAAAACAGGGAAACTAGTGGGAGTCAGCGAGGATGTTGCTGGCTGGGTTTGGAGCAGTGCTGAGTAATAAAAGGGATCAAATGTGTTAGGCGCAAGCTGTCTGGAGCCACAGTTGTTGTTGTTGTTTTAACTAATTGAATTTTAGTGCTGGTGAAAGGTACCAGATTGACAGCTCTGGGGAGCGGTGTCTGCTTCTCACACCAGGTACAGCACAGCCAGCCCCCTCTTAATTCCCATCTTGGCCCAGACCCTGTGCTTTCCTCTCATGGGGAAGGCCCCTGACATCTTTCCCTGTGCAGCTGGGACCTGCACCAGGGACTCTTTGCATGTCCCACTGACCCACTTGGCGGTGTGGAGGTGCTTCAGGTCTGGGAGGACTGAACAAGCAATGGTCACAGGGATCGTGCTCATGCCTGGAGAGGGCTGGGCAGCTGCAGGGGCTGCCTTGGGGTGGAGTCGGGTTGAAGGGAGGTGCTGCTCAAGGTGAGAAATCCGCTTTGGCCAGCTCCCAGGAAAAGCCATGCAGGGGAGAGCAGGGCTGTGACTGGGTGGAAATGCTGGAGCTGGGGCTGGAGGGTGAAGGCAGGAGCAGCATCTCCAGATGGAGGCTTTGGGCAGGGGTGCAGCTGCACGCAGGTGCAGGGTGGCACAGGCAGGAGCACTGCAGGGCTTTGCTCCCCTGCTGCAAGTCAGGGACAGTCCTTGCCCAATCAAGTGCTGCAGGGTCAGTCACTCTGTGCTTTTACCCAGTGGGTGTACAACAGCCAGAAGACACCTGCACTATGCAGGGCTCTGCATGTCAGAGTGAGTCTGGCCCTGAGGTATGCAGGGCCATGAGCAGGCAGCAGCAGCACCAGAGAGACCCCCTGTTCCAGCAAACACACTTAGGGCAACAGCTTCCCAGGGCTGGCTGCTTGCAGGACACCTTGTCAGTCCTGCTCTATAAATAGCTGGGAAGCAGCCCAGCAGGAAGCTGCAGGATTTTGGAGAGAAGGGAAGGGCCGGGCTTCAGTGCTGCCAAGTCCTGGTCAGAGTGAGCTGGTGGGGCTGGGTAAGGCAGGGCCATGCTGGCAGTGCAGTGCCGTATCCCTTTGCATGGCTGTGGGCTGGCACACAGCAGCTGGCAGCTCTGCGGGCAGCACAGGGCAAGGCCTGCTCTGCCCGGACGGAGTGCTGCACTGCTCCCATTGCGGGGGCTTTGGAAGTTGTTTAGCAGACGTTGAGGAGGATAAAAGCACAGAGGTCTGCCTGTTTTCAGGCATGCTGTGACCATCCAGATGCAGAATCTAGGAAGCATTTTCCTGTGATCCTGATGGGCACAGGACGTTAATTCCCCAGCGTGCAGGTCCCCTTCTTGCTGGCTCTCTAACTTAGATTAACAAAACAGTGATTTCAGCACTGAATGGAGCACTGCTCTGCTTTGCTGCGTCAGTTCCTATATTCTGACCCACATCTTGCAGGCATCTATTGGGAGCTGGCTCTGGTGTCAGACTCAAAGGATATTGGATTTCCAGCTGGGGCAGCTGCATGGGAACTGTGGCCCTGCTAACAACATGGTGTGCCCCATCCCTGCCCATCCCAGGAGGAGGGAGTTGAAAAGAAGGAAGGATTAAGAAAAGCCATTGCTTTACTGTAGTGTGCCCTGGATTGCTTTAGTTCAGTGTTTTCCTAGGGAGTTGAGATGGGTACATTTGTACATTTTGAGTGATCCCAAATTTTGAGTGCAGCCGTGCTGTGCTGTGCTGTGCCACAAAGGGTGAGGCTCAGCATGGAGCTCACGTAGTGCAACAGCTGAGACTCAGCATCCCCAGTGCAGGGGACATTGCAGCTGGTGCAGTTGCTTCGAGCACCCAGCATGCACAAGCACAGGAGGGGAAAGTCAGCACCGTCTCTGCAGATAGCCGTGTCGGGGGACAGGCACCCTGCTCCATACACGTTTTGGGTAATAAAAGGATAAATGCAGCCTTTCATATCTGAGCTTTTCCTTTAGCAGGGATGTCGGGGCTGGAGGACGTGGGGATCTGTTGTCTTTCAGTGTCACTTCAGCTATCAAAGCTCCCCCAGCTCTTGCTTTAAATGCTGAGGGCTCTGGCTGGTGGCAATGCACAGCGCTGTCTCCCCACTCATGGCCAGCCGCTCCTGCTAATTACCGAGCTGCTGCTCTCCTCAAACCCTGCCTGCGTCAGAAGCCCAGCATCAAGGGGAGCCAGCATGAGTCAGACTGGAAAGCCCTGAAAAACACCATACAGGGCCTGGGCGCTGCTGGCGCTGAGTGGATCTGTGGTGCCCTCCTGCCAGCCCTGGGCACGGCACGTCGGAGCACAAGTCCTGCTGCTCCTGAGCTGCTGCTGCAGCCCAGGTCAGTGCTGCTGCCCACGCTGCCCATCTCCTGGATCCAGTGCTGCTTTGACACTTCTCGCTGCCCTGCAGCTCCTTTGTCCGTATAGATGTTGGGTGCCCCGTTGTCCTCTGGAGCTCCCCATGGGATGCAGACCACCTGCCCTGCGGATTCCGTCTCAGGTTTGCACAGAAGCAGCAACCACAGGGACAAGCAGAACAAAGCATGACCAGTCCCCAGGGGAAGGGAAGGGCTGAGGCAGACCCCGTCCCCCACCCTAAGCCCAAACCCCTTGCTTGAGGTCCTCCAGGGGCTGGCTGCAGACCGAGGTCCCTCCCAGGTCCCGCCCGGCACGGTGACAGCGGTGGCGGCGGGAGCGGCGGTGCTCAGCCAGCACCTGGCACTGCTGCTGCTCGGAGCCCGGCGTCATTGAAATGCAGACAGCGAGGGCTGCACGACAAAGCGGGTGGCGGGCGTCCCTGTAAGCTGGCCTTGCATGCCACCTACGGTTCTTTCGGTGGAGGTGATGCGTGCTCTTTGTTTGACGGAGGAGCAGTTTATTTGCAGTCAGGCTGAGGCATCAGTGGCAGACAGAGATTCCCCAGCGGCTGTCTCTTTATCTGGAGTAAAACTCCAATATAAAACCCATAATAGGCAGCGCTGACGCCTGGCCACAGCTCAGCTGTGCTGGAGGGCGGCACACACTGCCCCGCTCATGGTGGGCATGGAGCTGGTGAGCATCTGGCAGAAAGCAGCTGTAATAAGGAATGGTTAAGAAATGAGCCACATGCTATTAAGATGCACTATGGGAAGTAAGAGGGGTCTCGTGTGGCAGCACAGGCCAAGGAGACCGTGTAACTGGTGCAGCAGCTGTGCTCTGAAGCTGCCACTGCATGGCTGCTGCACACTGGGCTCTTGGATCCAGCAGGCAGCCGGCCCCAGTGCCTTGCGCTGCTCCAGCCCCAGCCCTGAGATGCCTCCTCCCGGAGGTGAGTTTGAGCCTCACATTCTGACGTTCCAACCCCAGCTTTCAATTTTGGACAGCCTTGGGTTTCCTGTGTCCAGATTTGCAGCTGTCCACGGTGGTGGGGGCATCTCAGAGTCCTGCTGTCCCCTGAGCTGTGTGGGTCAGGGGCTGTAGGATGGAGCTCCAGCAGGTGCGATGAGCGGCCACATCCAGCATTACGGGGAGGTGACAGCAAACAGCAAAGAGGATGGGAGAGACAAATGGCTGTGCCCTGTGTGCCAGCACTAATGGGGGAGGATGTGCTCGAAATGCTAACGGCGCGGTCACTGCTGGAGCAGCAATACGGAGCTGATGGAGCTGAGCTGATGGGGCTGAGTGCAGGTCACAGCCAGGGGAGCCAGCCGGGTTTGTCTGATAGTGTCTCACCTTTGAAGCTCTGTGTGAAGATGCAGTGACTTGGAAATCTGCACCGTGGAGCCTGAGCTTCATCAGCCAGACTGCTTCTGCCTCATTGCATTTAAAGAGAATGGCACCTCAATGCCAGAGAGGAGCAGTGCTGGTACCCCAGCTGGGGCTGACGCTGACTGAGCTGACTGCTGGCTTATCTGAGAATTCTTCCCCTAAATATGGGGAGTGCTTCCAAGTAACCTCCCTTTTCTGGGGATGCAGGGCACACGATGGATGCCGTGGCAGACACAATATCTATCAGAACCCCATCGTGACATACCTGGAGGTGAAGAGCAGCCATCTCCAGAGGTGACCACAGCCCGGGACCTTTCCAAAACACCAGTCCAGTGCCTGGCACGAAGGGCTGACAGGGCAGAGGCTGTCCACGGTGTGCTGTGCCACCACGTAGCACTGCACCACGGCCGGGAGGTGACACCCCTGCGGTGCCCCTGCTCCTGCCTCTCAAATCCAAACGCGAGGTTGCCTTGGAGACAGTGGGACACGATCAGTCCCCGTGGCTCTGATGGCTCCGAGATGCAAGCTCGTGCCTCGCAGGGAGCCGTCCTGGTACCATGGCAGCATACAACATGTTGTGCTGCCTTGCTGCTCCCCTGGGGCTGGCAGCCCATCACCCAGCGAGGTGCTGCACACAGTTCGATTCCTATGGGCTCCTGTGTGTGAATCCACCTGCGCTGAGCATGCGGTGCCCAGGGCAGCTCTGTACCCACCGTGGGCAAGCAGAGCTCTTCAGTGCTAGCACTGGCGTTGCTGGTGATGGGAAGCTGCCCACTCCTGCTGCTGAGCCCCGGAGCCCCCAAAGCCCGCTGTCCTGAGCTGGAGATCTAAGCTCAAACAATGAGGGTAATGGACAGGAAATTAGAGATAAGTAGGTGGTTTGACAGGATTAGGGATAAGCAAAAGAAACATAATTATGTGATAGCTGCTATCGGACAAGGGCTCCTATGAAAGGGAATGTAAATGACCTAAAAAAAGCACTACACCAGATCAAACAGCCACACTTTGCAGATAACAGCCCAAAAACACGGCGTATAAATATTTATCACAAATGAATTCTCCAAACGCTCCCTGCTCACAATCACGTTAACAATAGATGGGATTGAGGATAATAAAGGTTTTCACAATCCTTTTTTTTTCTCCCCGGGGCTTCCATGCCCATCCAGCTGTGCGGAGGGGTGTGAGATAGGAAGAGGGGTGAGCACCCAGGCGGGTGCTGCAGTGGGTGCTGGGGGTGCTGTGGCTGCTGTCCCCCCATGGCACTCAGGGTCCCATGCCGGCAGCAGGGAGCAGCCGGCAGCCCTGGGAGCAGCCCAGCCCTCCGGTGAGCTCCTCTGCTTGTTGTTATGTATTTGTCAAGAGGGAACACAAAGCCTCCATAACCTGGGCTTGCAAATTACTGAAGCCCAGGAAATGAAAACTCCACGGCAGCATTAATTGGAGGGCTTTTTAATTAAAATCAGCTTGTTTCCCGATCAAAGATTAAAGGAAGGAAGAGGGCTGAAAAAAAATATAATAAAACAACTCCCTCTCTGCCCCTCTCTGGCATTCATGAGGTGCGGGCTGAGCACCCTGCCTCATCCCCGCTGCTTTGCTCTCATACCTTTTGATTTTTTTCCCCACTAATGTCTTTTTTTGTCTCCTCTTTCTACCTGACCTCATCCTCAGCTGCTTTCCCTCTGCATGTCGGGTTGAGCCTGGGCAGCTCCTCCGTCAGTGCTTGCTGGGCTCAGTGTTTGGGAGCAGGGTGCTGTTCCCCCAACCCATCCCTGTCTCTGTGAGTGCCCCTGCATGGTGAGCAGAAGCTCCCTTGCCCAGGGAGGGGTTATTCTGCTCTGGACTTCCTGATCTGGGAACTGAATTCTGGCACAGAACTTACTGGTGCCCAAGGATTTAGCTGCTGTGACTAAATGGCATTTGATGAGGCTAAACAGAGCGCAGTGCTAATGAAGCTGTGGATTTGTTGCTTCAGAAGGACTGATGTCCTCGTGACTGCCGACAGTTGTGGAGGAGGAAAAATCAGAATGAAATCAGGAAATTCTTTAAAGAAAATACATGAATTCACCAAAAAAGCATTATTTCAGCTCCAGTCCCAGAGCAGCCACCAAGGACATCACAGCCTCAACACCAGATATGTAGGGGGGCTCGGAGCTGGCTGCAGAGATGGCAGCCCTAGGCCCATGCTGCCCGCAGAGAGAGCCAAAGGGGAACCCAGCTTCAGCAGAAGAGGGGCAACAGTGATAAGGAATTGAGTTGAGGGGGAATTAGTGTCAGTCAGCATGGTTTATAGAAATAGATCTTGCCAAACAAACCCGATTTTGCTCAGTAATGAGATTAGGCTTGCAGCGGCGGAGGCAGCGTGTGGCTGCAGCATGGGGCTGCCAGCTCCTGCGCACCCCGGCACCCCCAGACCACTGACATGGCCGTGGGATGAGAAGGGGCAGGGGGATGCAGGACTGGGGATGCTGGGGTGAGGGGTGCGGTGACCGTGTGAGCCCCATCCTGCCCACTGCCTCCAGTTCTGCTGCTGGGGCTCTGGAAAGCCGCTAGAAAATGGAAAGGGTCCAGAGAAGAGCCACAGAAATGGCTGAAAAAATACCTTTGTTGTGCAAGTACCTATTAGTGCATGAGCGTGGGTTTAGGGAGATTAGAGGGGATGCTAAAACTACTTTTCCAGTGTGGGAAGGAGTAAGGGAAGTGCTGAGCAGAGGCTGAGTGTGGACAAGGTCACACTGAAAATAACGCTCCCTTCTGGATGGGAAGGGGCCCTCTCACCATCCCCTGGGGGTTCCTTTCAGTTCCAAATCTCTCCGCAGCCAAGATGTTTCCACAGACATCCCATCTGCTCGGAGTGAAGGGGAAAGGACCGGGCATGGGGCAGGAGCAGCCCAGCACCACGGGATGGGAGGTGGTGGCACAGAGAACTGGCCAACAGAAGTGCTGCTGCATCCATGGGGACCCTCTGCTCCCTGCCGCTTTGCCCCCACTGCACTGGGCACCTCCCTGCCTTCTGCACCATGCAAAAGTCATGAGGCACATCCCCCGACCAGTATGTCCAAAGACCCATTAGCCTTAGATACTGAAGATGTGCAGAACTCACTGAGCTCTGATTCCCAGTGGGAGCCACGCAGCGCTCTGGACCTCCCCTCTGCAGGATGCAGCATGTGGCCAGAGGTCCCCATGAGCCCCACAGCCCATCCCAGCCCCAGGCAGCCCAACCCTGAGCCCACCCCAGCATCACAGAGAGGGGAGCAGGGCAGGATGTGGGGGTCCTCCGGGTAGCTGCTGGGAACCGGAGCTCTTCTCCCCATCAGAGATATTCCTTATGTGCACGAGATGCGGGCTGAATATGAGAAACACATTGATTGAGGTTTCGCAGCTACTGAACGCAGTAGTTATATATCAGTTACACCGCAGCCCAAACCTGTATCAATGTGTTTCTAATAATCAGCTGGCATCTCATTAACATAAATAACTGTCTTCTCCCATTTGGGAGAGCGGCTCCATGGCTTGCTAACTGCACATTACCCAAATGCCAATTGCTTATTAGAACAATCTTTCTGCAGGTCTAAATCCCAGGGAATGGTGGTGTAATAAGACATCACTTGTTACATAGTTGTTAGACCTTGGTAAATATGTTTCTAATCAGCAATTAGTACTCAATTAACACGCTGAAAATATCATTTTCAATCTAAATGAAGCTTTTACAGGAAATCTGGAGAGAGGGGTGGGAAGATGGGAGCGAGCGGTGTGTGGGCAGTGAGCAGAAATCAGGACAGGTTGGAAAGAGGTGTTCGCCCCGTGCCCGGAATGAGTCTTAGCTCTCATGTCAGTACAGCTCCAGGAAGGGGCTGGGCTGGGTGGGTGCCTCCAGGTGCTGCTGCCGTCCCGTGGTGCAGCCAGGTGCCAGCCACGTGTGCTCAGGTGGGTGGCTTCACGTGCTCCTCAGATGCCTTACGTGAAAACAACGCCGTGATGTGTTTCTATTTTCCTCCAAGGAAGTTTCTGCACCCCTGCCACCATCCTGCCTTCCTTCTATCAACATATTCCTGTTAGGCTTTGCTCCCCGTTTTGCTTGCTGCAGTATAACCTCCTTTGCCCTCGCTTCCCTCTTTTCCTAAGGACAGACACAGAGATGGGAATAGGACGGGGCTGTGCGCCACCAGCTAGGTGGGATGGGGACAGAGCAGCCATCCCCACGCCACTGCGATGCGGCACACAGGACTGTGGTGCCTGCAGGCTGTCCCAGCGGTGCTGGCACACACACAGGTGTAGGGATTCAGGGCTTTAATCTGCAGCGCCGCGTGTTTGTCCTTTCATTTCTCAAGTGGTTCGGAGGGAATCTGTGCTCAGCAGCAGGATCGTTAATGCAGAGCAAACAATGGGCTCTTTAGGTCCTTTCCAGCTAATCATCATTGATCCAGGCTGACCTTTCTGTCCCTCCCCTAATCCCCAAATCTGGATTCTGCTTTGCATTAAGCCACCTCAAAGGAAAGGTATCAGGAGATAAACCCTCGCTGCTGCAGGGCTGCAGGCCACACCATGCCTCGCAGCACGGGCTGGCAGGGGCTGACCCTTCTGCTCCCTCTCCAAAAACCTCCCATCACCACCCTGCTATGGGCAAGGACAGATCCTCCTGCTGGGCTGCACGAAGCCTGGCAGTGGATGAGGCTGAGGAGCTCCTGGGTCAGGGTGCGTTAGGCTGAGCCTGACAGCTTCTTCTTCCCGACACCAAATTTGCTAAAAAATACAGCTGCGATGTGAAATAAAGGCATTTGTGAGTGTGACTTAAATTCCAGTAGTTCTTACCCTGGTGGATGTGACAGAAACGTTCAAACAACCAAAATGTTTTGAAATGCAATACTGGAAGGTTTTTGTTCCTCCGTGTTAAACCACTGGTTTTATTTCAAATAAATGGCCCAGATTTTAAAGAGGAAGAAAAGTAAAGTAATTTTGCAGCAAGCAAAAACTATGGCACCATGTACAAACACGACAGCAGGGAAGTGCTTGTCTGTGTGCGTCTAAGTCTTGTTTTCCTGGGATAAATATGTGTAAGAAATGCAGAGATTATCCATCCATCCATCCATCCACCCGTCTGTCCGTCCATCCATCCATTCTTCCACACGTCCATCCACCCATCCATCTATCTATACATCCTTCCTTCCATCCATCCATCCATCCACACATCCTTTCTTCCATCCATCCTGCTATCTATCTTTCCATCCATCCATTTTTCCTCCTATCTATCCTTACTTCCTTTCTTTCTTCCTTCCTCCACCTGGAGACACTCCCCAACCTTTTCCACTCAGGCCTGATGAGAAGGTGGTGTAACTATCTTAATTAATTGACGTAATTAAGTTCCCAGCTGGTAGGAAGCTGGATTTCACAGCAGCTGGGCTGTCCATGAGGGAGGCAATAAAAGCTTCAGTAACCAGAAGGAGAGCAAAGTGAGCAGTGTAGAGCTGGGGCAGCTGAAGGTGTGCAGGGCTGTGAATGCAGGTAGGGGCTGGTGGTGGTTTTTGCTGTGGTCCCCTGCTCTGGGCACAGTTGCAAGGTGGCTGTGCCTTTACCAGGCTCCCGCTCCCCATGCTAGCCTTCCTGAAGGACCCTGCCTTAGGAGAAGGCTTTTTTAGTTATGTGTGTATGTTTTTATTGTTTTTTTTTTTTCTTCCCCCCACTCTTCTAACACGCTCCCACATGGTTTTCCTCCTTTTTTCAGATCTGAAATGGTGACAGCCATCTGTTTTCCTGGTGCAGCCCAGGCCCTGTCAGTGGGTAATGCTGAAATGAGTGACTGAAGCGGGCAGGATGTGCCAGCGCATGGCTGGCTGCCGCCTGCCTTCCCCAAGCATAGGGACAGCTGCTCCCTCCCTTGAATGGCTGGAGAGTGATTTTCCATTCTCTTTTGCTGAAACTGGTCCCTGATGGACTCATCCCTCATTTCACTGCATCCTGAGCGTGCTGCTTGGATACTGCTTTAGCAATCCAAAGGAGAACACAGCCAAAGTGTGAACTGGCACTGAAACCAGATTGGTGCAGCCCTGCCATTCCCCCCGTGATACCCTGACCTGTGCTGGCAGAGCTGTGGGCACAGGGCATTGGTCCCCTCTGAGGCCAAAACTCACTCTGACTTTCCCAGCCCCAGCTGGATCTGCCCAAAGCCCAGAGATGTGCGCAGATGATGGAGGCTGCAGGCTGGCAAAGGGGCCATGCTGTGGGGCAGGGACTGAGGCTTTGCTGAGCCACCCACCTCCTGCCATGCTACAGTGCCAGCTGCCACCTGAAGGTAGGAAAAATAGCTTAAGAAGAGAAAAAAAAAAATAATAAAATCCATCAAATGGCTCCTTTCAGGGCAAAGCGTGGGGGGTGTGACCCAGCCATTGACATACAGTCCATGATAAATAAACAGCAATTACTCAAACATCATAAAAACAGACTGTAAAAGCTATATAAAACTCTGGCGAAGTAGCTATAAAACTGCATGTGAAGGAGAGATGAGCGTGGATGTCCTGGGTGGGAAGCACGGCCTCAGCATCCTGAGCTGCCTCCTTTCCTCCAGCAAGCCTTCGTGCCTCTTGCAAAACCCAATTCTTGTTGTTGCGCAGCTGAGGCTTACATTAGGAGTAAATAAATAAACAGGGAGATGCGGCTGTGTCAGGAGGGACAGTCATTTGTCCCTCAATCTGGAGCTTTCTGTCAGCAGAATTAACTGGAGTGGGCTTTTATCAGATTTTAATAACTGGTGAGAGCTGCCTGGAGTGTCCGCTGCGGAAGGCTGCTGTGACTTCAGCTGGAGAATGAAAATCAAAGGCAGAGGTGTCCTTCCCCTCACAGACTGTGTGCGCAGGCCTTAATCCCTTCTCCTCTGCTGCAAAGGCAGAAATTTCCCCCCTTGCACTACTGCCAAAGCTGTCGGTGTCTCTGGGGCCACCCGTCCCCTCGTGCAGGGTCCCCATCCTAGCAGCAGGCAGATGAGCAGTGCTGGCAGTGGGGCAAGGCACATCCATCCACCTCCAGCTTCCATCTGCTGGCAGCCCCCCCAGCTCCTGGGGCTCCTGAGCTGTGTTGCCTGCACTGCTGGGGTAGGAGCCCTCCATGGTGGCCGTCCCTGCGGATCCCGTGGCGATGCACAGCTGGGCTCTGTGTGACAAAGGGCTTCCTCTCATTCATCTTAAATCTGCTGCCGGGTAACTTTATTGGATGTCCTGGGAGTTTTGTGTTCTGAGAAAATGTGAATAATGGTTTCTTGTTCACCTCATCTCAATTGTCCACAATTTTATAGAGCTCTGTCATATTTCCTCCCCTTTCCGCTGCAAGCATCTCGCTCCTCCTGGGATGAACCGCTCTGTTCTCCCAGTCATTCTTCTCTCCTTTCGATCCTTGCAGAGTTTTTACAAGCCCTCCTCGTGGATCCCTGGCACTGGAACACCGTCTGCCCCTCACCTCTGCTCTGCTGCCTGCCACACTGGGGCTGCCTTCCCCTCTTCGCCTCATCCCCAGGCAGCAGCCGCCTGCCTTCCCAGCACCTTGCTGCCCTCCGTTATTTCCTGCTAGCACAAGCCTGGAAGTTCCCCTGTTGGTACCAGCAAACTGCTTTGTACTCCGTAGGTGGGAAAATGTCTGTGAGACAGGGAAACACTTTGGAGGAAAAAAAATGATTATACATTTTTTTCTGGTGATGGTGTCAGCAAAAGCAACAGAAACAAACTCCTCTCCCAGCACAGGGCTGAGCTCACACTGTCTGGCAGTGTCTGCCTGCCTCCCGAGGTGCTGTGCTGTGGCACAGCCAGGAGCTGGGGGCATCTTTGGGACCGATTGGTGCTGCACGTCCCAGGCTGCCGCATCCCAGCACTGGCAGATTCCTGTCACTGTGGAAACGCACCGTTTGGTACCCAGGGATGGGGTAGCAGAGCTGAGAGGAGAGCAGCTGTGGCACGTGGAGGTGGCAGAGAGCAGAATATAGCACTGCTCTGCAACACCTGAAAGGGAGAATGAGAACGAAAAGAGAGGAGTGGAGGAGAAAACTGGGAGCATTCATTGCACCATGACACGTGACTGTAAGTGCTGGCTTGGGCAGCCTCAGGACTGAGCTGCTTAGGCTCTAAGAGCTGAAAACAAAGGGTGGGAGGAAGAGGAACTTGTGTCCTGATAATCACGAGGCTGAAAAGGTGGGAGGTCGAGGGATCCGGGCTCTGGGAGCTTTCTCAAACCGTAAATTTTCAATAGCAGTACTGAATCCAGGAAACCCAAACCGGCCTTTGGTGATACGTTATCTTGGGAGCAGACAGGGTCAGTTCTCAGCCTCCTCCTTGTTCCCACCTTGCCTTTGTCGCAGCTGCAGTCTGTGCTCACACAGCTGTGGTACGCGCTGTGCTTGAGTCGGGTTGGGATGTGCTGGGCTGAGCCACCAAGCAGCAGGGTAACAAGCTTAGAGTGATGAAGTGATAGATTTTGGGCTGTTGCACAGCACTGGGCAGTGGCCCTGGGGCAGGTTGTGGTGTTTGCACCCTGCTGGGTGAGCAGAGGAGGCGTTGGTGGTTTTTCAGTGCCATTGGGTTGCTCAGCAGCATGGCAGCATGGCGAGATCAGCCCTGACCCCTCCGTGTCTGTGGTCCCATCCAGGCAGAGCAGCGATGGAAGGGGACAGGCAGTGAGCTCCGTCCCTGCATGCACCACAACCAAAAAACTGCTTGTGAGCAAATGGCAGCAGCTGCTGGTCCTGCAGCCCCGAGCTGGGAACTGGCAGAGCTGGGTTCATTCCCAGTGATCCATCCCTTAATGACCTGAGAAGGAAACTGCCATCCATCACCGCCCTCACCAAAGCTCCTCCGTGGTGCTGCACAGCTCAGCCCTGTGCTGTTTGTGTTGGTTAAACGCTGAGCAGAGAGGGGTGAGAACCCCACTGCAGAAGTCCCCTGGTGTTTCCTGCACTCCATTTCCCTGCATCTCGTGCCCTTCTTGCATTTGCTTTCCATGGCTTCTCGACAGCAAGTTCTCTGGCAGGAGCATGCACGGAAACAGCTCATTTAAAATGTAATCTGGCCCAAGAACTAGTTATTGAAATTATTTGATGAATAATTTAGGATAACAATTAAAGTCAAGAAAACCATAAATAGCTCATGAGCAATTCATGAACCGGAAGAGAGGCTAAAGTTTGCCTGATAAGTGATTTGCCACCCATTAGTCAGCCTGCTATGCGCGGGGCTGGGCTGGCTGGGAGGAATGCAGCCATGGCTGCACTCACGTAGCTCTGTGCTCCCCAGGCACGGGGATGGAAGGATGCTGGCACCTTGCTGCAACGGGTGGCACCTTGCTGTAACACATGGCCCTGCAGGTGGTGCTCAGAGCAGCTCCATGCCCTGGCTGCTCCGAGCCCTTTGCCGGCCGTTCCCATCCTCGCCTGCTCTGCTGCTGCCTCCCTTCTCCCTGGGGCGCCCAGACAGCAAATGCAGCAACAACAATAACAGAATTAAGTTTTATTTGAGCTGAAATGAACTGTTTCCTGGCTGCTGAAATGACCCATTCTTCCTCTTCCCCCCTGAAAAAAAAAAAACACAACCCATGTTCATTTTAGATCAAACAAAATGCTCTGCTCAAAATGAAACAAAATGTTTCAATTCCCACTTGGGTCATTTTTAGTGGAAGAAACGAAGGACGAGTGAGCTAGCAGTGTGATTAAAAGGCTCGGTGTTCACACGCTGTGCCTTTTCCAGGCAGTTTGAGGATCCCTTCCCAGCGATTCCCCCCTCTCTGGGTGTCCCAGCACTGAGGGGTGCAGGCAGGGGTGAGGATGGCCCCAGCCCACCCCACACAAACCTCCCATCCCGGCAGAGCTGCACCATGCATTGTTTCTGGAGAAAACCAGCAGCGTTCCCACCACAGCATCATCCCAGCTCCTGCTAATGGGAATGGGACGGGGTTTGCTGGAGGGAGTTCTCTGCTTTTCCCCAGGCTGCTCACAACTGCCTGGCAGATCCCACTCAGCTGCACAGAGGGACGGTCCCCAGAGGGGGGGGGTTGGGGTGTGGCTTGAAGTGTAGCATATATGTTTTAAAGGGATGCCCATGGCGTGGGATAGGGATGGGACGCATGCGCCCCCAGGACCCAGTACTGGCTGTGGCCAGGACCTTGGTGCTCTGCAGGCCTGCCTTCCTTCCTAAGGGGAGTTCTGCATTAAATCCCCCAGTAAGCAGAATGTGTCTCTAAATTAAAGAGTGGGGCCTGCACCAGCAAATCTCTGCCAGATGTTTGTCCCAATTAAGGTGGAAGAAGTGGAAGAGAAGAGGCAATTAATTGGCTGGGAATGGCAGAGGTGCGGCAGGGAGTGAGCGTGACCTCATCCCCGGCTGTGGGGGAGCCCTGGGGACCATCCCGGGGGGGCTGTATCACACTGCCCCTCCCCAGTGCTCTCCCCGTCCCCAGTGCTCCACATCCCTTGTCCCACAGCTGAGATATATCACAGCAGATGGAGACAGCACCGCTGGGCCTCAGTTTCCCCAGCTGTAGCCTGCAGGTGCTAACAGACATTGGCATCGGGGTGACACCACCAGCAGCAAGCCCACGGCAGAGAGCGTGCTGCCTGAGAGAGGAGCACTCTCTGGGATGGGGCTGATGGCCAAAGCTTTAGCAGAAGCTTGCAGAGCTGTATAGAGTGGGTATAGACCACAACGTTTCATCTTTCCCAACTTTTCCTGCTTGTGGTACATCTCTTCCAAGGTGAGCAACAGAAACCTTTGATGAGCATTTGATTTTCCAGTCTATTTCAATGCTTTTGCCCTGATGTGGCACTTGAAGCATCCACATCATCGCAGTGACACCGAGGCATCGGTGCACCTCGTGCTCACACAGTGGGTGCCTGGTTGGACATCCAAACAGCACCTGCATGTGGGTCACTGTCTCCCATAGGGCTCTCTGGTGTGCAGGTTGAGCAGTGCCTGTCTCCTGTCCCCTGCTCCCCATCCCAGGCCGGGGCTCAGCCCCCTCGATGGCAGCCAGCAGCCGACACGTGCACAGGCATTTCCAGGGTAAGGGTTTATGCAGATTTATGTTAAAATATTCCTGCGTCTTCACTCCACATTTATTTTTATTGATTTGCAAATGCAAACCTTTGTTCTGTGTGCAGACCGTAAGCCTGACAGTTTGTCAGTAACTTCAGATGGAACATTTTAATATCTCCTTTCTCTCTTTCCCCGGTCTCCCCACCCTTCCTGCAGGCAGCTCAAGCTGGCACTGGGGAAACATGAGACGGTCCCCAGCACTGTCCCCTGCATCCCAGCACCAACCCTGCCCACTGTCCCCTCCCTGCACCCGCTCTGCCTCCCATTCCCTGGCTGTGTCCACTGTGCTGAGCTGCCTCCTGCCATGGGCTGTGTGCAGAGAGAAATCTGGGAGCCCAGCAATGGAACCCCCTCTCCTCACTGCCGTCCTGATGGTGGCTCAGCTGGCTTTCTGCCTGTCTCTTGAAATGGATGTATTCAAAGCAAATGCAGAAATTGCCATTCAGAGCCAGATTTGTAATAAAGGCGACATTTCCAACATATATTTATATGTAGTTTGGGTTCTGTCTGGAGGGGACGTGGGGAACATCACGAGAAATGCCAAGTGCTGACATGTGAGGTAGGAAATAGCTTGGTGACACGGTGCCATTTACCTGCAAGAGGCTGTGGCAGCGCTGGGCAGCACCGCGTGGCTGCCCCAACCCCGGGCAGCGCGGCTGGGAGGGATGCCCAGGGAAGGACGGTGAGGAGCGAGCTGCTGGCATGGCGGTGCTCCCATGCCCTGCAGAGCTCAGCGCCGTGCCCTGCAGCTGGGCTGGTTCCATCAGCCTGCTCCTGCGCCATCAAAGCTCCTCCGCCGGCCGGCAGCCTGGATGCATCCACTTAATGGAGTGCTGCGAGACACATCCTTGCCGCGTTACCTCATTATTTACAGGACGGGGCTGAGTGCCGGGCTGCCTGCCTGCGTCCCCCACTGCAGGCTGAGGGAGGGCAGCCCCATAGGCACAGCACCGAGACCCCAGCGCCCTGCATTGCAAAGCCATCCGCCAAGACTGTGTTTAGAAACTTTAACTGAAAGCATTTAGATCCGGAATGAGGGATTTACACTCGTTTCTACTTTTTTTTTTTCCCTGCCTGATTGCTGTATTTTTCTGTAAAATTGGGCTGATGGCTGTGTTTGCCAGCTGCACGCTGGCACCACCAACACGAATGCTTTGGGGCAGAGGGAGAAAAACAACAACTGCCAAGCAGCAAGCACATAGGAGGGGGTGGGGAGGGGTGGCTCAGAGCTCTGCAGGGCCTCTGTTCCTCAGGGGCTTCCTGGACCTCTCCTGGTGCTTGCAGAGGGCTCAGCAATTGGGTGGAGGCTGTGGCTTCCTGGTCTGTGTTTCATCACATACATAGATCATCTCCTCAGCTGGCAGCAGGCAGACCTGTCCCTCCTCAGCCACTGGCTTCTTTGGGCCTCATGGAGGTAGAACATCTATCAGTGGAGTCACTTTGTATGCCTTCTAACCTGGGAGCACAGATGGGTGCTGGTGGCCTGTCCTCCCACTGTGTCCAAAGGGAAACATGGAGCAGAAACGAAGGAGCAACATCCCAGGAGCATCATCGGAGGAACAGCATCACTGGAGCAGCATCAGAGGAGCTGCATCGCGGGAGCTGCCTCAGTTCTTGCTGCCCTCCTTCAGTACGTTGAAGCAAGCCCTTGCACAAGCCCAGGCAACCAGCCCCAAAGGAGCCACGCTGCACATGGAGGGCTGGGGACTTCTACTTCCCCAGAGCCCTAAATCTGCCCTTCACCTCCAGCTGGTCCCTGGGGCTGATCTGTCCTTGGTGGAGATGCAATACTTTGGAGAGCCCAGACAAGTGGGACTGTGGGAAGGCCTGCAGGAGGTCACTGTGACAACCAGCCTAACCAGGATCCTTTGATGACCATTAACAACCTAGTGCAGCTGCTGGGTGCTGTCTGATTTGCAGGAATAGCCAGACCTGGTGCTTCATGGCTGAGGTTGGAGTTGCAGGGAGCACTCTGCTCCCCATGTAGCAGCACAGAGGTTTGGCCAGGCACAGCCCAGCCGAGCCCACAGGAGCAGGAGCTGCAGGAGGCAGGCAGGGATGCAGAGCAGGGCTCTGCTCTGCGTTGTGATGGGAAGGGCTGCATGGCCTCCAGCCCTGCTCCTCACATGCCAAAGGGGAGGGCGAGTAACAGTTTTCCAGTCAAATTCACTTTGCTGCTAGTAGAGTTAAGATATGCTCCCTTTGCTAGTCCTGTCAAAGCCTCCTGTCTGTCCGTGTATATATCTATCTATCTATATACATACACGCCGTTCATCACACCAGAATCCAAGTGACCTGGAGTAGCACAGTACAAACATTGTAGATCCTATATAAACAGAGGTTATATATATTTTCCTCATTTATTCCTCTCCAGCAGAAAAGTGGCCTCTTTCACAAGGAAAAATAAACGAACACAATGGCAATCCTGAGTTCAGCAAGTGTTTCCTAGCAGATTTTAACCATGTTAAGTTAGGTAGTTGTAAACAGACTGACAGCACGCCTCCCAACCTTTGAAATTCCTTACAGTCAGTTTCCTGTCTCAAATTCACACCATAGCATTTCCACCGGGGCCTTAAATTAATGCCCGGCTGGGGTGCATAATTACCAGCTCCCTAATGGGCCAAAACATCCTGAAGGGCTGAAGTTTCCTTTTTGATTTGTGGCTCTGAGTCGGAGTTGCAATTACCAAATTGATTTTAAATGCAGGCTTCGCTGACAGACTATTGGCAAACGGCATCTCAGGGTCTTCAGCCATTCATAAAAAAGGAGGAAGCCCTTGATGAATATACCTTGATCTGCAGCTGCTGTTTATTTAATACAACTTATGGGCAATGGTATTAGGTTTTATCAGGGAGCTGCAGCTTTGGAAACATTGCTTTGGCAGAAGTGGTTGAGCTGAAAAGTTGGGCCATTGCTGTGAGCTGCGGAATCGCTTTCTCACACGAAGACCCCTCTGCTCTGCTTTGCTCTGCTCTCCTTTCCTTGACTGCTCTGCCCCACAGCCTGGGCAATGGGGCCATGCTGGTCTCTCCCTCCCAGCTCCATGGGCAGTGTCTGATCCCTGGGCACAACAGATCCATTTCTCTCTGAATGTTCAGCTTCCAGCACAGTGGAGCCCAGACCTCCTAGGGAGGTTCTGTGGGGTGATCCTCTCAATATGATGAGGGTTTGCTGCTTTGGTGCCCCTCTTTTTTTTGTGTGGTCTGTGAGAAGGATGATAACCCAAAAGTAGAAGGAACTGGAGCCTTCCATGCTTGGAAGGAGAACCCCAGAGATAGGCAGGAGGGGTAGGAAAGTATTATCATCGTCTCCTCTATTGTGCAAGTGGGACAGCCTGCTGAAAGTGGGAGCTGAGAGGCTGCGTGCAGAGAACTGGGCAGCACAGTCCCAAAGCTGTGGAAGAAATGGAAGAGCACAGTCACTGTGACCTGCCCAGCAAGATGAACATTGGCTGGGTGGCCAGGATCACTGCTCTGCACATCCATCCATCCATCCATCCATCCATCCATCCATCCATCCATCCATCCATCCATCCATCCATCCATCGCACAGGGCATTAGCAACCCCCAGAGAAGAGGAATGCTCTGAGAAGTGCCTCCCTGTTGGGGTGAAAGCTCTAGGAGCTGGCATCCCCCAGCCTTCTGCTGAGAGCCTGAAGCAGTCACAGGATAACCACGAGGTCCTGGGAGACTCTGTGCTTCCAGACAATGCTACGTTGCAGTGGAAATGCTAAGTCAGCCTGAAGCAGTGATGGAGCACCTGATGGGAAGGCAGGGCCAGCCCAGGGGAGCTCAGGTGCATGCAATGTACTGAGTGATGGAAGGGATGGAGCCAGGATCCACCCCTTCCCAGCCCTCACTTAAGGGTTGGCGGTGGAGGTGAGGGCATGTCTTGGTGGAGATCTCTGCCTACCTGAGGCCTTGCAAAGGTAAGCAATTTTTCTTCCTTTTGTTTCTTTGTCCATGGCTGCTGCTTTTGGGCTTGTCCCCATTTGTTGCAGCTTAGGACTCTGCCACTGCACTATTATTGCTGAGCTTTCCACCATGTTACAGCATTACATTCATAAACTGAGTGCTTGCTGTCTCTCCCCTTCTGTCTAACACTAACTTTGCATCCGTCCTTCCATGAGCCTACTGATCTCTGCAGAGTCTGAGTTTCCCAGCACCCAATCAGAGCTCCTTAGCCTTGGGGTCATCCTGGTGCTGAGTGGACACTCATGCAGAGCTGAGCCATGAGAGTTCTCTCCCTCTATTTGGCACCCTAATGCTAAATGATATTTTTTGAGATCTGGACACCTTTCTACAGTGGCTTCATTTCTTATTTTGGAGGCTCTCATTTTGGTTACCCAGCTGCAGAAAGGCTGACAGAGTTTATCTTGCCTTCAGCCAGCATTGGAAGCTGCTGATTAAGGCAGAAAATATGATGGATCTTAGAAGTGAAGGTGCTTCACTGCTATCAGCCGCTCCCTTTCCTCTCTGGAGATGGGAGGACAGATGACCCTGTTGGCATCCTGCTGGCTCAGACATTGGGAATCATCCAGAGTGATGTGGGGGGGCAGAGCATGGAGGAAGGGTGCTGTTAAGGGGTCCCCAGAGAACTGCTTGGGTCAATGTGAAGGACTGGGGGGGATAGTGATGGTTGGAAAAGAAATGTTGCCTTGGTGGCAGGAAGAGAGAGTGCAGGCAGGGATGGGGGGCACTGGGGCAGATAGGGATAGAACCCATATCCCCTGTGAGAAGTGCAAAGGGTGGTTCTGCTCTGGGTCTTCCCTGACCTGTGGATTTGCTGCTAGTGTTTCAGGAGGGACAGGTGTCCTGAGCTCTGCTCAGTGTTTGGGGTGTATCTGAGGGTCCCTGCTCCGCAGCCATGGCTCTGGGGTGGTAGCAGGAGCTGCTGCGTGTCCGTGCTGCCCTTCTGTTGGGGTGAGACTTGCAGATGAACGGTGTCTGCAGGGTCAGGCAGCCCGGGGAAAGGTGTGGGAGAGGCTGGCTGATAGGGGAGCAAATAGTTTGGCTGCCTCTGTAGAAAAGTACCCGGTCTGTTTTGTTTCCTAGATTAGTGATGAAGGATAAGGATTTGGGAGAAAGGGAGGGAGAGCTGCAGTTAATCCACTGATTAACCTGAGGACAGATAGGCAGAGGCTAAATCAAAGCATAAGGGTGAAAGAAAGAAGCCAGCATCACCTGCCCCAGCCACAACACAGAACTGTCATGGCCCAGCGTAACTGTGGCCATGGAGAGTTGGAGCAAGGTTGGGAACAACATGAAGGGCCAGGGGAGAGCACAGATGGAGGGGAGCAGGGCCTATGTCCTGCAGGGAAACACTGAGGCTGGCCTCTGTCTTACTGGGCCTGTGTGCCTAAGGCTGGGGACCCGGGGGAAATTGCCTGGAGGTGACACAAGTGGAAGTGGGATGTGTTCTGGGGATCATGGTGGGTGGTGGCTCCTGCTCTCACACCTGTATGCTGTGATGTTATCCAACTGCTGGGGGGAAGAAAAGGGGGGGGGGAAGGACATAGGTAAAGGGTTAACCCTGCAACAGCCATGGGCAGGATGTCCTGCCCCAGAGCTGCCCAGCCAGGGCTCCTGAGCCTCACTGTGGGCTGCTGGGAATTGACACTTGCAGGAACCACCCTTTAAACAGGGACGAGACAAATCCTGCGCTCTGCAAACTAAACGCATCTGATTTGGGAGGCATTTGGAAACAGATCTGAATGTTGGGGACAGGGTCCGACCTCAGCATGGAGGGACGGGAGGCTGGGAGATAAGGGCATATCCCATTTCGTGGGATCTGGCACAGCTCGGGCTGCTTAAAGCCACAGAGTGTGATTTGGGTTCATCGCTGCCGTAAGCAAAGTTCTCCCCTTCCTTTCAGAGCGGGGGCCTGGCAGCCCCATGAGCTCTGTGGGGAGCCCTGACTCTGTGGGTCCCTGCAGGGGGGCTCTTTGCATGCCATGGTTATGAGTACATGGATCAGGACTGAGGTTCAGGACATGCAGTGTCAGCTCAGTGGCCAGGAGTCCCGACTGCCTTCTGTCCCAGGCCACCAAAGCTCTGTGGCCACATGGGGCTGCTCTGCTGGTGCCCTCCAAGCGCACTGGGGATGGCTGTGCTCTGATGTCCCACTGCCCTGAGCTCACATGCTGAGGTTTGTATCGTTAAATAAGTGTCCAAACAGAGGGGGGGAAAGAAAAACACATGCAGAACCCATCCTAAATCAACTCATCCTCTCAGTGGATAAAGCTCTTCTCCCCCTATTGTGTTGCCACATAATTGCAAGCACATTGCTGTCCAGTATGTGGGAACGTGTGTGAGATGTGTGCTGCAGCTCTGCTGTGTGGCACAGCCTGGGCTGCGTGGTGCTGCACTGGGGAATATCTGCAGGGCTCTGCGCTGCATCGGGGCGTGACTGTGCACGGTGTGGGTGCTGCTGTGTGCAGCTCATGGGTGCACACACTTCTGCTTTGGTTGCTATCATTACCACGTATTTACAAGGCACGAGGCTATGAGTTTCTTGAAGAGGGTATTTATACACCAGCAGCATGTCATGCTTTGCATTAGTCCGGCCAAATTACGACTTCAAAGCTCTCAGATTCGGAGGGGGCTCCCGTCTCTCCCTGGCGGAGGAGCAGCCACAGGTCTGAAAGGTTTCTTATTTGTTTTTTTCGGCGTGGAGCTGAGGAGCCGCTTTCCATCTGGAACCGCGCGGAATTTCTGCATTTGAGATATTTAACCTGACTTTAATTTGAGTCGAAACGTCTGATATTTCTGATAGTAATACCATGCCCGGGGTGGGGGGGCCGGCAGCGCTACCCTCACCCGCCCCAGCCGGTCCCTGTTAAGCGATTCCTGGCATGCGAGCGGCAGACGGGGCCGGAGCCTGATCAGATCTGGGCAGCCGCCGGGCGGTGGCAGCGCGAGGGGGTCCGGAGAAACCCAATCGCTCCCGCTGCTTCCTCCGGCCCCGTCCCTGCGCTGCCCTGGGGAAGTGCTGCTGGGGGCTGCCGGGGTCCTGCGGGCTCTTTTTTTTCCCCTTTTTTGTTTTGGAATGCCACTGTTGCAAAATCTAAATGTGAAGTTCCCCCGTACTGCGGCCCCTTCTTTACGATTCATTGTTGTCTTGGAAGAAAGCGTTACTTGAAGAAATACTGTGTCAATGCAAACGGCACTTTCTGAGGACGGCTCTGTAATCCCAATGCAGGCCCTGAGACCAGGACCAGCCCTTGTCCTGCAACGGGCTCAGATGGTGCGGGGTCTGAGGAAATCCCCTACTTCCACCCCACCCCCATGGGGATGGGCAGGGAGCACCGGCTGTGCTGGAGCACAGGATCCCCATAGAACAGGGCCAGTGCTCAGGCACCGAAGTGGGGGACACTGCATGAATACCTGAGGAGGTGGGGACAGAGATGCAGACCAAAGCCAGGATGGGGCTGCAGTGGTGGGGAAGGGCCTCCAGCCTGCAAAGTAGGGGTTCGTGGGGCTGCTTCCTGGCTCAAGCATTAAAACCTCACTGGGTTGTTATAATCTGTGTTAGATTTAAACTGTGCAATAAATGCTTCAGTTTATTGATGCCAGACTGCAGACAATTACAGCTGAAGTCACCAATGGATTAGTGCGTGATGAGAGCCCAAATGGCTCAGGGAGAGATGCTGGGGGTGGTGGGGAGGAGGGAGTGCATGCTGCTGTCTCACCCTGGGATCGTCAGACCTCTCCTAAGTGGAGACCTGGCCCAGAAAATAATGCAGGTGCAGTTTGTTTGCTTCCTGAGGAGCCAGCAGCCTGTTCTGCATGGGATACACGGAGCAATGCCTGCCTGATGTGAGAGTGGCCGTGTCCCCATCAACCTGAGCCAGTGGGATGGAGAAGATCTCAAGCGTCCTTCAGGAGAGCATTCCCTGCTCTGCATTGTGCTCCACCTGGGGTGTCCGTGTATCTGCTGGCCTGGCAAGAGTAGGCTGGGTAGGAAGTGAATGTCAGAGCCAGAAGGATGCAAAACCCCCTGCATTTCCAGGGCTCCTGCCATGGGAGGATTAGTGTAAAACCCACAGATTTCTCAATATTTTCCTGACCCGAAGTGCTGAGTTCGTGTTGCTGTGATTTATGGGCTCCTGTTACTCGCTCTCTGTGAGTAGCGAGACGATCACTAGGGATTTATTAAGAAACTTTCACAAGTCCCAGAACTCCGTCAAATTTTTGCATGAGCAATAATTGGCCTAAAAATTGGGAGGAGGAGGCAACTTGCTTGCTCCCTGCTGGTGGCCATGTTGGTGGAAGGGCACGTGCCCTGGCCACCAACCCCTGTACTGAGCAAAAGCCAGTGCTCTGCAGACACCCCAAGGCTGAGCTTCCTCGTTCCCAGCTATTCTGTGGGGGGACCAATGGGTCTGCTACCAGAAAATCAAGTCCAGGTGCCAACAGTTTCCCTGCTGCTGCTGGGTGTGCTCTGCTCACCGATACCAGTGTTGATCCTCAGTTTGGCTCAGAGCTGATGCCCAGCTGATTTCCCACCACCTTCAGCTCCAAATAAACACCAAACAGATTTGCATTGAAACAACATTAAGAAGGAATCCAAACCACGAGGGGGAGGAAATTCTTTTTTTATTTATTTTTTTAAATTCAGACGGAGCTTTTTTTGGTATGAGCCCTGGCAAACAAACGGCTGAGATCAGGTCCCAGTTAGGCTCTTTCAGCCTCTGCGAGCGATGAGAAATGACCTTGCTGATTTCACTCCTTTCCCCGAGCCCCTTACAGAAATCTTTTGCAATCCTGAGGTCTGGGGTTGAGATGTCACGTGCTGAATTTCTCTTTGCTGCTGCCCGTGGCAGTGATGGGTGTGAGCCAACCCTGTGCCCCCACCCCAGTGTCCTCTCCAGGCTACTGCGGGTACCCATGGCTGGGATTCCTTACTCGGCTCAGTGGGGCTGAGCCAGGCTGCTCCAAGCCTCAGAGAGCTCCAGGGGTGCTCTGGGAGCTGAGGTGGGTGCCTGGTAGCTGCTTTCCTCCTCCATCAGCACTGAAGCAGGCTGCTTGCACAGAGATATTAGTATCAATATCAGTATCACATAGCCTCTTAATGGTTTTAATGAGACTGTCACATGCTTTGTTTCTCCAGGAAATGGGCACTTGGCATTGCCCTTGCTAAAAGTTACCTGGGGTAAGAATAGCATCCCACAGACAAGGCCCTTCTCTTAGTCCCTTTCCACTCCAAACTGCAGAACACAGTTGATTTTAAATAGCAGCTGCAGAAGGGATGGCACTCTGCTGGTATATAGATCGACTCTACAGGGAGGAATGTGAAGGCAACTGGATGAAAGGTGCCCGAGAAAGGAGGATGTGAGGGCTCGGCACTAACCAAAGCTCACCGGTGTGCCCACACTCCGTGCAGAGCTGGTGGCTGCCCACGGCACGCAGCCCCATCCACACACCGTGCCAGGGAATGCTGCGAGCATATCGCAGATTCCTACCGGCAAAACAGGCCAGAGAAAGGCTACAAAATAAATAATCACTTTCATCTGAACTGCAGCAGAAGAGGCAATAAAATGAAATGAAAGCACTGAGCAAAGCTGTTGTGTCTAACAGGAATCCTGACCCCTGATCTCAGCTCCCCTCTTTTGTGTTTTTCTGACTTCAGCACTATTGTGGGTAGATGCCTTGCAATATGATTTATTTGTTTGTCTTGGCATCCAAACAAGGAGCCCTGGGACCAGAAAATACGATGGAGAGCCCACTTCCGAGTTCCCCTTCCCTTTCAGCCCTGCTTACACTGCCCCGTGTGCCTTGGAGAGGCTTTGTTACGCAGCACAGTGTGGGGAGAGGAGTATGCAACAGTCGATAGCCCTAGAACAATGTGCTGGGCTGGCCCTGGGCCCGAAGGGTTGGACTCCATTACTCCAACTGTCAGGGAAATGGGGCTGGACTCAGGAGAGGGACTTGCTCTATCCCAGCCCGTCCGTGCACACACCACAATGGGCTGCATTCTGCTCCTCTCCGAACCCCCTGGGCTGTGCTGATGGGAGCAGAGGCAGCGTCCCGCAGTCCCCGAGGAGCTGGGCTGATGCTGAGCTCTGCAGCACTGAGCTGCTCAGCACCGAGTGGGGCGAGCGCTGCCGCAGGCTTTGGCCACGCGATGCTATCAGAAAGGACTCCAAGAGCTTTTTGGTGCACGTCCAAACGTCTTTGTGTTTCCCAGCTTTTTGCTGTTGGATTGCAGAGGACGATTTAAAGCCAGAGCCAACTATCTACCAGAATGAAACAGTTTCACAAATTGTAAGGCCAAAGGGACCATTAGATTACGCAGTCCAACCTTCTGTACAAGACAGGCCAGCTCTACTCTGTCTCATTAGTGCCTTAATGCTTGCTGCAACCGCTTCCTTCTGCTGAGAGCCTCTTTCCCTTCCCAGCCCCTGCGGCCCCACTGCTAGCTGGGCTGGGGGAACAAAGCCACCTCAGGCTGAGCCAAATGCTCTGCTCCACAACAGCTCCGTGTGCAGAGGGCTCTGCCGTGGGTCTTTCTCCCACCCTGGGTGTTTCTCATGCTCATCACATGGCCCATTGCTGATAACTGGGGTGGAGATTGGCTCTGCAGTGTGATTTGTGGACACAATGAGCTTAGTGCAGGCAGAAGGTTTATGCTATTTAACCTCTGACTGTGAGGAAAACCTGGAGGCTTTGGGGAACTCATGTTGTATTGGCTGCAAGGCAGTGAGGCAGCACATCTCCCCACAACAAAGATATGAGCCCATTGGAGTGCCTCAGCACTGCTCAGACAAACTGCCCAATGCCCATCAGCCCCAATAGCAAGCCTGCAGCTGGAAGCTGTGCCACGGAGCTGGGAAATGTGTATTTATTTCTCTTCCTCCCTCCACATAGCGTCCCCTCTCAGCTGAGGAACGTGACGCTGAATTTTCTGCCTAGAATATGCTGCTGTGTTTGAACAGGTTTTTCTATTCCCCGATCACTCACCATCTCTGCTGCTCAAGATTTATTGACTTTTATTTATTTATTTAGACTCAGTCATTTGTCATTTGGGACAGAGCAATGTGCCGAGTGAAGACGGCCTGGGAAGCCCTCTGCGTGAGTCACGACCCTAAGCCTTTGAGCTGCCTTGTTTCCTTTGGTTTAATCTCGTGCCTGCAGTAAACACATTGGACAAAGCTCTGCTTGTTCAGGGACGGCTGGGGCTGGAGCTCCGTGGGGCCGGATAACGGGGCTGTGGGTGGGAAGGAGAGTGGGGCAGCTCTGCGCTCCTCTCCCACTTCTCCAGCATTATCCGTGCCCCGGTGCTCCTGAGTTCCAGCTCTCCTGGCACTGTGGGCACGTTGGCCTACTTGAGGCACGGCAGATGAGGAATTCACACTCACGAGTTGTACCCGATGCCGATCATTCATAGCCCATATGGGAAACACGAGGGCTGGCTCCCCGAGCTGCAGTAGCTCTCCCAGCCTTTTCCTCCCGCTCTCAGCCATGCGTTTCCTTTCACGCTCGAGTGCCACCAGCAGCCTGCTGCTGAGCAGGGCTGGTGAGGGGGCTGTGGGGCTGCAGGAGCCCTGCAATGTCCCGTTCCTCAGGCAGCAGAGAGGGGCTGGGAATGGCCCCATTTCTCCCACTGTGCGTGGCTCCGCTCGCGGCTCTCTCAGCTCCCACAGCACTTGCCAGCCCCTTGCACAAGCCTCCAGCCAGCACACTCCACTCCCTTCTGTCGGAGCAGCTGCTGGTGGGGCTCTTCCAAAATGGTTGGCTGCTGGCAAGGAGCTCGTGCTGGAGGAGCCTGCTCCAGATGTGCACAGCTGTGTGAATGCTGCTGCCACGCCGGCCTCGTGCTGTGCCAGGCTGCCTATGGAGGAAAACAGAGCAGGTCTGCCGGGCCGGTGTCACCTCCATCCATATGGTGGGGCTGTGGGGACAGAGCTACTGTGTGCATCCCCCAGGTTTGCCCTGCCTGGTGCTGACTAAGTCCAGGCAGTGGGACTGCAGTATTTCCTTTGGCAGAGGAGCCTCTGGCCCAATTATCTCACTCTTACGTCACTTTTGTTTGTCTAAGCTAAGATTTCCCTGACTGCTTCTCACTCTGGTGCTTCTGGTTTTGCCCTGAGTCTCGATGTGCAACTGTTCTCCTGTCAGGCACCTGCAGGTACACACTGCCCTCCTCTTACTTCCACTCAGCCCTGGAGCACTCCAAAGCCATAGGACTTTCATGCACTGACCAGATTGCTGACCCTGCAGGGATTGTGCTGCAAAACATCTTTCAAGTCTAATGCTCCAAGTGAATGTTCCCATTGAATCCAGCACAAACTGAGATTGAACCAAAAGCAGCACACTTGTTGGAGACCAGGAGTGTTACCACGAAGTGACTGCTGCAGACAGCCCTTCCAGAAGGGAAGATGCTTTCACAGAGCATCCCCCAAGGGCTGGATTCTGCGAGGTGTATCGTGTGGATGCACTCTATTGCCTCAGCAAATGCAGCACAAATCCCTCTGGATCTCTGCTATCTGTGCAACCGCTTCCCCAGGAGCTTTGCGGAGCACTGAGGGGTGCTATGAACAGCAGAGCTTTGCACCAGAGTGCAAGTGGTGCTGACTTTTTCTCTCCCTGCATCAAATTGCTCTCTACCATGAGGCAAGCATCAACGCCTGTCTCTTCTGCTGCCAGCTGCCTGCACAGAGCACAGCCAGCAGAGCCCTGCCCAGTGAGAACAGCTCTGGGTGCAGCGGGCGTGGGTGACCATGGGAAGTCCCAGCTGCTTTCTGTGGCTTCTCCTCCTCCACAGCTTTGATCTATTTTGGACAAGAAGTGCTGAAACGCAGGGAACTGAATTGCTGGCCGGGTGATGGGAGGCCAAGGGCAGCCGGGGCAGTTCCTCCAGCCTCTTCAGCCAGTGACCAAACAGGACAGGAACCCATCCACTCCTGGACCCCTCCTGCATTCATCTCGCAACCCTCCAGCATCCCTTCTCCATGCCTGCTGCATCCCTTCTACAGCAGGAGGACAGCTGGGGGGGGAAGAGTCACCCCACTGCTCTACCTTGCCCCCTTGGCCCACTAGGGTGCATTGCTCCAATGGCTTTTTTGGTTTAATCGCATTAGAGAAGGATGCGTTTGTTTTTTCATCTCCGGTTGTTGTGTCCCTCAGGGCTCCGCCTGCAGCTCCTTTGTTTGTGAGCAGAAAACACTTCCCCAGCCCGAGCTTGGCTGAGAAATCCTGAAGCAGGTTGTAAATCTCAGCGGCCGGCCGATCGACACACACCTGCTGGCTGCTGCCGTGCAGCTGGGGAGAGGGAGAAAGGGGGAAACTTTTTTCCTCTTAATGAAACTAGCATGATTCTCATCCAGATTTTCAAAAGAAATTGCATTATTGCAAACTGAGGGGCAGCGGCAGCCATCAGCTGTGGCCTTCCCACCTCTTCAAAGACCGGCAGCAGGGGCCGTGTCCCATTCGCCTCTATGGGCAACACCAAATCTGGATGGTGAGGAGAGGATTGGGGGCCCTTGTGGAACAGGGGGGCCAGCAGGGGCTGCACATGGGGGGTCCCCCCCGGGATGTGTGCAGGTGGAGTCCATGGGGCAACACTTCCTGCCTGGGTGGTGGGTCCATGGGGGCTGCTGGGGGCTGATGGGACCACAGCAAAGGAAAACGGAGCTCACAGCAGCTGTGGGAGAGGGCTTTGGGGTGGCTTTGGGGTGGCCTTGGGTTGAGCGGTTGTTTGTGACCACCCTAAACAAAAGGAAAATTGGGCTTTTTTTCTTTCCTTTTTTTAATTGTGTGGGGATAAAACCCTGCTACAGCAGTAGGAATAGGTTTCAAGCAAAAGAATTTGATTTAATTGACATCTTTCTGCCACAGGAAAGGAAAAGAAATCTGTGCCGAATTGCAGGCCCTAATAAAAGCCCCGTTCTTGGGAGTGATTCATTAACTTTACTAGGAGCGCGTTTAAAAAATAATTTAAGAAAGAAAAGAAAAAAGGGCCAAGATTTCCTGTGCCTGCCTGTAATATTAAACCTGCTTAAGCTACAAGGAGACGCCTGTGGATGTAATTGCACGTTTCCAAAAGCCTGCGTCCGCACAGCCGGCTCCAAACGGCCTCCGAAGCTCCAGCGGTTTCCCCAGCTGCAGAAGGGGCAGGAAAGGGGGGAAGAATCTGATGGGCAGGCAGTTCTGTCCCTTTTTATTTTCCCGGTGTGTGGAGGACATCAAGCCATTCCTTCGCCCGCCGCTCTCTTTCCTGGATGAGGATTAAAACAAGAAATGGCCACAGCCCATCTGCTCGGCGGTCTCGGCACGCAGGCTGCTTGCTGCAGCTGAAGTTCTTCCCCTCAAGCGCTGCCACCCGGGGCTGCTGAGGTCTGCTGGACATCCCCAGCCCGGGTTAATGAGAGCAGAGCAATTAGGAGGCTCTGATGGCTGTGGATGTGGGTCTCCGGTCGGGTCTCAGCTCCCCATTGGAGCTGAGTGATCCCCTTCTGGTGGGGGAGGAATGTTTCAACAAAACTTGCCTTTTTTTTTTTGGAAAATGCTGATGCATGGAAATCAAAACCTTTTGTGGAAACGCAGTGTTTCAAATGAAAACTTAGTTAGGGAGGATTTCCTCGAGTCCAAGATGGAATTTCTCATCGAAACGAGGGAGAAAGCCTTCAAATCCCTCTCTGCCCTATTCCCAGCCCCTCCAGAGCTGCCACCACGGCCGTCCCCACCTTGTCCTGCACACAGGGCTGGGGAGGAGCCCTGGCTGCGCTGGGCCCCCTCCATGCTGTGTCTGTACTGCCCGGCTTCCACCCGACTGAGCAATAGAACTCAGCCAAATCACCGGAGGGGAAAAAGAAGCTGTTGACACCCCATAGTCAGCAATGAGAGAGCTAAATAGAGCTCTTCCCATGGGTAGTGGGATAGAAAGCAAGAGGTGAGCAGGTGTGGTGCTGTGCCACTTCTGTTCATGTGCTCAAACTCAAAAGATGAGAGACACACCAACCATTCTGTGCTCCCCTTGCCCCAGCTGCCATCTCATCCCATCACATCTCCCTGCTGAGCCCCACAGTGTTCTGTGCTGCGCCATCACCCCGTGTGTCCCCACCTGCTCCTGTCCCCCCCGCAGGCACTGCTGGCCATGGGGCCCCTCTACGGGAGCACTCCGATCCCATCTCATTTGGGGCAGATTCCCACAGAACCAAAGCGCGTATCTCTGCAAGCAAAGCTGCTCCTTGGAAGATGCTGAGCATCTGTTCCACGTCATGGAAGAGCAAGAACTTCTCAAGAGGATAAAATAAATATAATTGGAAATGGAGTTGTTTTCTTTTTTTAATAGCAGTACATGGTGTTTTCTTGTAGCCCTGCTCTCAGCCACGGCTGTGCCATGTGGACTGGATTGTTTCCTCAGCTTCTGCCCGAGGCAGACACCAAACATGGGAAATTTCAGCCCGATTGATTTGAGTCTGGCAAAGCGCTGCTGGAGTGACTGCAGAGCCTCTGATGGGAAGCGTCAGGAAAACTTCATCACAAGCGGTGCTACCACAGAAAAGATTGTGCTCTAAACCCCGGAAAGTTGGCACGGCAGCACAACATGTTTCCCCACCCCCCCACCCCCCTTCACATTTCTGTGCTGCAGAATTTGTGCTTTTTGTTGCATTGTTCCATTTTTTTTCTCTTTTTTCTTTTTTTCTTCTGTTTGGGTTTCTGGCTCTTACGGCTGCTTGGCTGGAGAGAGGCGTGCCAAGGTTTAGATGACAAATCGTCCTGCAGCATCTGCTAGCAACTGATAAGACAGAGCCTGATAAAGCCCCATGTGCTGCTCCTGCTGGACAGGGGGAAGACACCGTTGGCTGGGGAGGGGGGACCTTCCCGGCCCTTCCCACCCTCGGAATCCAGAAGCCTCACATTGAGGAGCCATGGCTGGGCTCCAGCCAAGTGCCCCAAATTGGAAAATCAGGCCCAGGGCTTGGGAGCCTCGCTCAGCCCCTGCCTTTGAGTGTGGTGTTTTCTTTCCAGGCTGTTGACTATTTCACAAGGTTAAACACATATGTAAAGCAAACCACAATCCCAACCAGTCATTCTGCCTTGAATAAGTATCTGCAGTTTTCTGGAAGAGATAACAATGCTGTCTTTGTTTCCTCCTTGCTTCCCTCCCTCCCTACCTCTCTTTTTTTCATTCCCTCTCTCCAAGCACGTTAGCCATGCTAGCAACAGCATTTCATCCCACAAACAATCAGGGAAATGGGGCCGAGCACGTGGGTAGGGTGGCAGGAAGGCAGAGGCCAGTTTCAACCAGAAAGGAGGGAGCCGTGTGCTGAGCACAAGGTGCCACCATCCCCATTGCTGAAGTGTGGTGCACGGGGATGGGGTGAGGGCTGCTGTGCTGTGGGGCTTTGGGGCACATGGGAAGCCTCAGGTGCGTGGAAGCAGATGGTGGTGGTACTAACGTGCATTACTGGATTAAATGCCAAATGGACTTGTAGGGAATGGAAGTGTAGCGTGAGCAGGATAAGGAAATGTGCCACGTTGTTTGGAGGGCTCCCTCTCACCCCATAGCACGAATCACCAGGTTGGGCCAACCCAGCACTGAGCCGCCCCAGTGCCAGCGGTCACAGGGATGCATCTCTGCTTAGCTCTACATGTCTGGTATATTGAGTGGGAGAGATGTCTTGGCTCTGCCAACTGCCAGTGCCATAGAGACATTGTAGGGACATAGTAGCGAATATGGAAGGCTGGATCCTGTACCTAGAGGCATACATAGAGTCAGAGCATCACAGAATGTCTTTGGGTTGGAAGGGACCTCCAAGCCCAGCCGGTTCCAGGCCCTGCAGCGGGCAAAGTGCCACCCACTCGAGCAGGCACTAAGTGGATTTTGGTTTATGCACAGAGCAAAAGGAGGATCAAAGCCCAGCGTAGAAGTATCCCAGAAAAAAGGATTTGTTTCCATGAGAATTTAAGCGACAACTCAGTAAGCTGAGAGCTGTGCCTTTGGTCTGAGATCAATCCATCCGTTACTGAAAGCAGCACCAATATTTCAACGTGTCTCATTGGAAGCGATTCGTGAATGCGTGGAGCTCCTTCCTCTGGAGCTGGGACTGAAGCATCGGTCATCGCTCCCAGCACGCTGCATGGAGCTCGGCCCCGGGGCCCTGCACTGCTGCGTGCACGCTGCCCATGACGTAAATCCTGCCTGCCCTGCCCCCCCTCTGCCCCTCTTATCTGAGGCCCGGATTCCTCCAGTATCAGCATCGGCCCAAAGGGAGAGGCCCTGGCTGTAGGCCTGGGAGATGAAGTGTTGACAGGGAACACCCAGAGGGGTGTGGGGGACCTCAACACCCTCTGGCAGAGTGCGAACCAAATGGAGCCAGGGATTTCCCAACAAGCTGCCTGCCACGAGCCATGGCCACTGGGGGCAGGACCGGAGTGCAGGGGTCAGCAGATGCTATGGGCCGATGGTTGGCCCTGGCCTCCCTGTTGGGGACCCTCTGCAGGGACCCTCCTCTGCCTGCCCCACTGTGGGCACCCAGTGGATGGCTGTGCATCAGCTTTGCCCTGTCAGGAGCTGACTCCCTTTTCAAGCATTGCACAAGAGAGTGATGGAGACGAGGAGCTTTTCAGTGGAAAAAGTCAGACTGAGTCACATTGCAGCTGTTTTCTCCATGCACGCTCTCCATCTGACATGACAGAAAAATAGTTCTTTTTGGTATTTCATGTACTTGTTTGCTTGGTGCTCATTAGCAGGCTCTGATATCACTGACATCAGCTGCCCATAGCTAGACCGAACGATTTTCTCTTATCAAGACAAACTTTTGGTGCATGCTGAAAGAATTTTATCAGAATTCTCATTTTGCAGAGAATTTTAGCTTTGTGTGGAAATCCAGAATAAATATTGGTGCTGTTTGTAGACTGAAAACCAGTGTGTGTCCAGCCCTGGAGTTCCTTTACAGAACAATATTCCCATGGCATTGGCCAGCAGCGCTGTGGCCAGATCTAATGTAGAGATGCACTAATTAGCTACAGTATGAACCCCAGTGACCCACATTTGTGTGGCAAATAAACACACAGCTTAGAAGTGACTAGATCTGATAGTAGTTTTGATGCAATAGAACAATTGGAGTGGAATCACCCTGGTTGAATTTCCACCATAGATGTAATACACACCCAGCTCCGGGGAGCCCTTGTGGGACGTGCACCAGGATGGGCACACAGGCAGGATATCACGAGCAATTTCTTCTCCAAAATAGCAGTGGTGCATCGGCACAGCGATGGGGTCACCTGGAGGTGTCCCATATAGCAGTGGGGATGTGGCACAGAGGGACGTGGTGATGTGCATGGCCCTGTGGGTGGGCTGGGGATCTGTGAGGGCTTTTCCAACCTGAATGATTCTGTGGTTCTGTGGCCCTGTGACATGGGGTGGCTGCGGTGCTGCATGGTGTCCCATGGCTGTCCCTGCAGCAGGGATGGTCACAGGCAGACTGGGAAGGGGTGGGCTCGGTCCGTAGGGCTATGCTGCACAGGGATGGGGTGTTAATCGCACGGCTGGGGACGTGCCTGATGCTTTATTTATTAGAAAATAACATACTTCCATTTCTTGCTTCTCTGAAGGAAAAAAAAAGAAAGAAAAAAGAGTGAGAGCAAAAAGCCTCTTAGTCTCATTAAAGGCAAATGTTCCCACTTAGGGAAAACAGAGGGTTTTTCACCCAGCACTTACAGGAAGCAGCAGGCAGCCGACGTGCCTGCATGGCCCCCCAGCCCCACTCTGCCTCCCAGTGTGCCCCCCAGCACCCCCAGCTCTGGGACAGGGGCAGGAATGAAGGCAGCGCTCCGGAGTGTCGGTTATAACCTACCTCTATGGGGCATAAAAATAAGCATTGTTTTAAAAAGCAAACAAGCAAACACATGTTCAGCCTGGTTAAATGCAAACTCCCCACGTTGTTATTTATTGTTTCTGCTAAAGCAACATTCAGGGCATCTTTCAGATTGAAAGGGTTCCCTGTGTTCAGCTTTGTAGCAGCGCAGAGCAAGAGACAGCCTTCGCTGGAGATCAGACACAGCAAATAAGAGTAACGAGAAAGAATGAAGGGTGGGAAGACAAAGGAAGCAGCAACAGGGCGGTGTGTTTGCTCATGCCAGCTATGTACACATCAAGAGGGGCTTGAACGTCCGCTGGTTTAGCAGCTTTGAAACTTCCCTGTAAATCCAGCTTTGAGCGAGAATAAAATGGAAATAAATAAAAGCGTTTCAATTAGAACAGCTTTACCACTCCCCTCCTTCATGTTTCTATCCAAGAAGAGCTCTCTGCAGGCAGGAATATTTCTGCTGCGTGCCTCGTACCCGCATACTAATGCAGCCGTGCTGTGAAACCAAGTGACACCACCTCCCATTTCCCTCTGAAGTGTGATGATGGTCAGAAGCGATTATGCAAGAGGGGAAAGAAGCGCTGTCGGATACAAGAGCTCCTGGTTGCTCCCCCAGTGCTGCTGGGTGATGCTGTGCCCTGATCACAGCCTGCAGTGGCTGCTCTGCCCCCTGCTCGGGTCCATGGCCGACCATGGAGCTGCTCGGTCCCTCCCCCTCTCATCCCATTGTATGAAAAACAAACAAACAAACCCAGAATCATTGTGGTTATTTTGTTTCCTTGCTCATCCTTCATGGCTGGTGAATGCTTTTCTGAGCACAGCAGAAGAAAGATTTCTTCCTGGGACTGTCCCTGGTGCAGTGGGGTGCTCAGCCAGCATATGGCCCACAGGGATCTGCCTGTGTGCTCCTACTGCAGTCTCCCCCCTGATGCAGGCCTTTCCTTCCTACCAGTGACCCAGCAGCCCATGAATGCCCTTTTGGCCCCTCCTCACATGGAAGCAGAGCTATGGACTACGTCAGCCTTTTCCAGCACTTATCCTCACCTCTCGGGCACAGTTTCTGACTCAGAGCCCAGCCTGAGGGGCTGCGTCTCCCTCCATAGCTCCCAGGTGTGACCTTGCCTCTCCACCCGCATCCAGGCTGTTATCTCCTCATGACTTGGTTCTTGACACATCCTTTTCTCAAGCCGTAACAAATGTGAGGGCAGCCTGCTAATATCCATCCAGAAGGCTGTTACTGAGATAATTCTTCTGGCCCCTCACTGGGACTGCAGCCAACCATAGCTTTCCTCTTCCTCACTGAATCCACCTTTTCACTCCCATCCCCAAAGGTGTTTGTCTTCATCTATCAGACCCTCCGAGAGCCAACTTCCCCCATCACTCTCTCAGTCAGAACTGCAGGGTCAGCTCTGCCTCTTCCAACCTGTGATAACCAGCTTTTATCATGCACTACCTGCAGTTTCAAACAGATCTGCGTTTCTTCATCTTTCCTTGGATGGGGAACACTCCTGGAGATATCTGATCGTGCTCCCCCGGCTCCCTCACTAACAGCCGCACAGCAGCACCGGCTGCAGAGTGTGGGTGTGGAGCTGCCTGGCTGCTGTGGCAATGGGATCAGAGCTGGACCCCTTCTGACCCCCTCCTGGTCCCCTCCTGGTCCCCTCCTGGTTCCTGCCTTGTGCTCACACTGGAGGAACCCAAGGACATTGGCTGCCTTTCGCTTTGGGCATCCGCTGGGACAGAGCTCCCTCATTGCGTGATGGAGATGTGTGTTGTGATCATGCAGATAACACTGACAATAATTAACACAACACTCTGGGCAACAACAGGGAAATTACAGTGCTTGGTAGTGAGGGTTTGGTTTGGAGAATGTCCTCTTAGACGACAGAGCGGGCGCTCAGATGTCGCCCATGTTGCACAGCAAGGCTGTGAAGCAGTAACACCTCCAGCGTTACCTGTGTGGTGAGTGTGACCACGTCACCCAGCTCAGCGTTGCTGCAGGACAGCTTTGCACCTCTTGGTGCTGTGTGGCGCTGGATGCCTGCAGCAGAGCTCTGTGCCTGTGCAGAAGGACAGTGACACCTGTGAGGCCGTGGGCTTTGAGGCAGAGCGCAGAGCCTTCCCATGCCCAGTGCCCTGACAGCCATAAGCACTGAGCAGTGACTTCTTCTACAGACTGCCTTTTTATCAAGGGAGCAGTGTGCACTCTTACATTCTGAGGATGCTCCTCCAGGAGGGGCAATATAGAAAAAAATGTCCTTCCCTTTCCCAGGATCTGGCTCCAGGACAGCCCGTGTTCTCCCACAGCTCTCTGACTTCTGAAGCTTTCAGGCACTGAAGCTTTCCTGATCCCAGGTTATCTCACTCAGGGATCTGCCTCTCTCACTGTGAGCAGGGATCCTGTGTGCTCAAGGGAGGACTGCTGCTCTCTGACCCCCAGGCACCCCACGCCTGTCCTCGTCAGACAAGGGAAGCCCCAGCTAAACAGGATTAGAGAGAGCTCTGAAACACTGGCAGTAGGAAGCCTGATGGAAAGCAGAGTCGTAAAAACACACGCCGATGTGTATGCAGAGCAGCCTCACGCAGTGGTCCTCAGGCTGGAGAAGGGCTGATGTAAATGGGAAAGCCGTGGGAATTAGCACGACGAACCCAAGGGCACAGCCTGCTGCTCTCCCGCAGAGCACAGTGCCGTATTCCCTGAGCCACCCATTGATTTCCCCGGGACTCTCCCTGGAGTAAGTCACTGTTAAGTATGAATAATTGGTCTGGCATGCAGCCTTCGGGGCACGGGTGATGGATGGACTTTAACTTTCACAAGTGAGACGAGACCCAGACTGGCTGAAATGAGAAAGGTGCTGACTTTCCTCCCTCACCTGCAATTGAAATGGAAATGAAACTGTTTTCGAGATAATGCAGCCAGCTTCATTCTCATTTCTACTACACGCTCTGTCTGCACAGTGCGTGCACCCCACTCGCATTTCAGACATCTGCCTCATAGGAAACATTCCCAATTATCTGCTCTCTCTGCCTGCCCCGTTCCTCACAAAATGACTCACTCAGGTGGTTACAGGAGCTGCTCCCAGAGGACGTCAGGGCGTTTTCAGAGGGATGCTTTTTCCTCAGGACCTGCTGTAGGACTGGGCTGAGCTCCTGGGGCTTTAGATCCACCTAGCATCATCACAAAACCCTCCGGTGTGCGCTAAATCAGAAGGGTCTGCAGAGCATCTACCTCACCCCGCAGCCCACCCTCCATCTCCCTGGAGGAAACGACACTGAGGAACAAAGGATGAAAAGCAAGAGATCAAAAACCATGGGAGAGGCTGGGAAGCACTGGGATCTCAGCAGTGTTCATTGACTGATACCCATGGGAGCACCCCAGGTGCCTCAGCCAGAGCATCATGGCTTTGGGATTGTGCAACCGAGTCGTTGGATGCCTTATAGCGAGCTGGAGCTTACTACGTGATGAAGCTGAGTGAGACACTTCAGCCTCATTGAAGCAAAATATTTAGAGAAGGCTTTTCAGGGTTTATGCTTGGAGTTTGGAATTCTTATTTCACTGGAAATTTGGAGCTGCTAACACTGTTGTTCAAATATGGGATGAAAAAAGCTCTGCAACAGTGATATTTTTGGCAGAATGGGAATCCTGTGTTGCAGCCAGCCCTAATAGTCTTGTCTTATTTTCCTCCAAACAGAAGATAGATGAGAAACCTTTTAGCTTTCCCAAGGAAAGCTAGAACAAATTGGCTAGCCTATGTTTCCAGAGCTCAGTTTGTGGAAGGACAATTCAGTCGGCTTCCAAAACCTTTCAGCACCTGAAGGGAACATCTCCTGGCTGGTGGTGGGGAGGGGGCAGCTCCGTGGGACACCCAGCTCCCAGGTGGCTGCTGGGCACCCTGGGCATGTTGGCACTCTGCACACTGGTTGCTGCCTCTGGAGATGTGGTACATCAGGAGCTGCTTTAGAAGCATCATAAGGCACGTCCGATCAAGGATAACATTACTGGTAGCAGTATCTCCATTAGATTCAGCCCTTTAGTGTGCTTGAGTGCTTTATTTTTATTATTTTTGGCAGAATTTGATCATTATCAAATTTCCCTTCCCACGCTTCCTCTGCACTGGTTTCTTGCACCAGCCTGGACTCGATACTTTGAGCTGCCTTACTGAAATGGTGGGTTACAGCGAGTTGCAAACACGGCAGGAGAGATGGGCATGGAGGGCAGCGTGGCACAGGAGCCATCGAGCAGCAGCTTCCAGCTGTACCACAGCCTCCAGGGGGTGGGGATGGGCAGGGAAGGCTGAGCATCGCCCTCTGCACCACACGGGGGGTCAGCAAGAAGGGCATTTTCCCCACCCCCCCCAGATGCGATGCTCTGCGAGTGCTGCAGCAATACAGGGGAACTCAGGTGGGAGGAGGGAGGTGGAGCTGGGGGCTGCAGGTATGGGATCTGCCATATTCCAGGTGTGGCAGGGATAGTTTTCCTTCTCTCCCAAGGAAACAGTGATCCCAATGAGCTCATGTGTGTCCTCATTTTTGAAGGTTCTACAGTGACGCACAGCTCCATAAATAACGACGGCCTGAGCTCAGCTCCTTCATCTTAGTGGCTGCTGAATCAATACCCCAGTCCCCAGATAATGAAGGCAGGAGCTGAATTAAAGGCAGACCCCTTGAGAACAGGAGTAAGGGGGTGTTGGTGGAAGGAGCAGCAGGGCCACAGCAGCCTGCCTCAGCCAGCAGTTGCACACCAGCAGCACTAATAGAGACCAATACCTCTGTGGGTCTCCATAGGTGACTGATGTCACCCATCAGCACCACTGCTTCCCAGGGGACAGGCACAGCCAGCAGCTGGGGATTGAAGCAGTGATGGCCCCCCCTTCCCGTGTGGTAATAGCGACAAAGAGAATCTCCAACTAAAACATGAACGATGCTGTCTGCATGTGGTCTGAAGAGCTTTGTCCCTACAGGTCCCTGCTGGATGGGCTGGCAGAATGAATAATGAAGTAGGTGGCTATAATCAAAGCAAAGAGGAACATCCCTGCGTCTAGATCAAGACTAAAAGGCAGTGGGAGGGTGACACAGAGAGATGGCATGTGACAGACAGACCTCCTTCCTTTCTCTAATGAGCTTTCATAATTAGCTTGAGGTGAGCTTGCAGAATTCTCTGCCGCAGCTCCATTGCCCTTCTGGAAAGCTGCAGGAGAGCAGCAGCACTGGGGAGAGCTGTACCTGAGGCTGTGACCTGGAGCCAGGTGGGTGTTCTGGGCTCAACATGGGTTTGTCTGAGAGCCACACGTAAATAAAGCCTGCAGGAGAGACAAATGCTTCGTGACGTGGGAAGAGAAGAATGTGTAAAGTTATTCTGTCCTTTGATGAAGGCAAGGCTAAGCCAGCAGTTAGAATCAAGAACATCATTTCTCTAATCCACAAGGCTAATAAATGTGGATAGCTTTTCTAAAACCACTTGACAAAATACAAATACTGCCTGTTGCAGAGCTGCCTGCAAGAGAAACCAGTTTGGGTGCCGACTGTTCTCACTGAAAGAGCCCGGGGCTGAGTGGAGCTGCTGCGATGGGGACTTGAGGAGGTTGCCTCCCTCATATCCTGCTGGTCAGGGGCTGACCCAGGTCCGATGGGCACCTCTTCCCATGCCGGGGTTTGGTTTGCCCTGCGATCCTCAGAGAGCAGCAGGGCTGGCAGGGCTCTGTGCACTGGGTGCTGGGGTGCACAGGGTGAGCTGCAAAGCCAGAGCTCACTTTGAGCTTGTATTTCAGCCTTACAGACTAAACAAGCAGTTTTGAGCTTAAAAACATGCTTTCACTTGCTCCTTCATTCTGGTTTGTTTCAGGGTCTAAGCACAATGCTACAGCACATTGCCCTGGAGGGTTTGCTCCCGTTGCAGTTTCAGCCTGGGTTAGAGGTACAGTGTTGGTGGTGACCTTCACTTCTTGAAGCGATTCCCCACTTCCTTTCTGTGTCCTCTTTAAGGCATAGTGGAGAAGGCTGACTCCTGGAGGCTCCGAGCTCAACCATGCCTTAAAAATGAAGGAATCAGGCCAGTAAATATCACCCATTCCCTTTGGCAAATGTAGGTCACGAGGCACGGGCCATTGCGCAGGAAGGGGAGTGCTCAAAGCCCAGGAGCCCCTGGGCACTGCTGCCTGCTTGTGCTGCTCGGCGGGGAGGAAGCTGGGAAAGCAGCAGGTAGCCCAGTCCTTTTCCACCCTTTGGAACAAACATAGACTGAGCCCATGTTGTACATCAAAGCTGCGTGATTCAGGAATTTGATTTTAACATGCCTGCCCTCCCTGGTGTAATGGGTAGCAGGCTGCCTGGAGAGCATCTCTTCACATCTGCAATGGGACAGGGCAGCTCTGCAGGAGCCGAGGGGCCACCAGGGCACACCGCTGCCCCGGGGAGCTCAGGTGTGTGCTCAGAACCCATCTCACCCCATTTCTCCCACCCATGTCGTTCTTGGCAACCTTGCTTCTCTGCTCAGACCTGAGTACCAGAAGCTTCCAGAACACATCATCCATGACTCAGGTCCTCCTCTATGTGGTACTGCATCCTGCAGCGCTCTCATCAGGGAAGTTCCCTCTGGAAGGGACAAAGGTACCCATAAAGGAGCTGGGGAGGGCAGCGTCAGCAGGGCCATGGGGATGGCCAGCTGTCAGCCATTCCTGCCAAGGGAGATTCACACCTCTGCTACTCGCTGCAGCTTTTTTTTTCCTTTGGCTTTAAAAACGACCCATTTACAGCTATCCAAGGAGATCAGCAATGCTTCTTTCTGGAAAAGAAAAATAACTAAAAAGCACTGAGCGAACCAACATGGGGACACCTCTCCCATCGCCATCGCCAGGTGAGATCTCACCCAGGTGCGCAATGCCGAGCGTTCACACACACGGCTCTCCCCTTTCCCTTTCCCTTTCTGTCCTTACCCCAACCTCAGGAGATTTCATGCTGAAGTTACAACAGCTGAACTGTCCTTGATGCAATCTGCCTGGAAGTACAGCAGAGATGAGTCCATAGTGAGGGGCTGTCCGATTTTTGCTCGGAGAAGAGACAGCGTTCTTGTCCTTCCACACATGAAGGATGGTCTCGTCTCCAGACGGAGCTCACAGTGCCCCAGTGAGCCGAAGGAATGTCCGCTGGTAGCTCTGTAGGCCAAACAGTTATTTTGATAGAGGAAACACTTAAAACTAAAACTTTGCAGAATTTCCCTCGAGGTTACGGTGTTTGTTTAGGCTTCCTCAACCAAAGAATCTCAATCAGCGGAGCTGCGAGCCTCCCACACACATGCATTCCTCTCACTTCCCAGGCGCAGGCCATCCTCAAAGTTTATACAGCAAACAACAACAGAAGAGCTGCTCCCCCCATATATCACAGCCCAGAGGCTGAGGGGGGGGTGAGGAAGAGGAGTGGGATCTGAGCTGCCAGGGGGGAGCGGGGAGGGGGCGCAGAGCCCTGGTGCTGCTGCCCCTGTGGGTGAGGGCTGTCATGGGGGCTGTGGGAGAGGGACTGGTGAAGCATTAACTCTGAGCTCATACTTTTCTGCCTAAAAAGAACATATTATCAGGGCACAGAGGCTGCAGAGAGCCCCACTTCATCGCACCAGAGGGAAAGCTGACAATATGCATCTGAGAGTGACAGAAGCCAACTTTGGACCATGCCTGGTGATCACCTGTAAGGTGTAAAGGGCTTTTTGGAGACAGAGGGATCTAAGGGTGGCATTTGGGCCTCGAGATTGGCCTGGAGAAAGTGGCATTGATGTTGCATCAGGTCATGGTTGTGCCAATGCAATTTGCACTCATGCAACCATAATGATAATCCAGTGTTAACTCAGGCTCCCTCCCAGCATGGGCTGGAGCTGCTCCCTCCATCAGGGAGTGGTGCACGTCCACTGCTGTGGAGTGGACCCGGAGTTCCCCAGAGGTGTTTGTGCCCCCAGGGCAATGCCTGCCCCTCTGCAAGCTCCCAGCCGGGCTTGGGGTGCTGCTCCTCGCTCTGCTCCTCACTGCTGGATACCGGGGGCTGGGCAAGGGCTGCAGGCAAGTCAGGGCTAGGAGAGCAATCAATTGTTCGTTAATGGAGTTACGGTAAAGATGTTATCCAAAACCACCGTGGCTGCCTAATTATTCATAACATCCCTCTGGAGATTCTCCTTTTGGCAAACTGTGAATCTGCTGCTTTGTTGTCATAATAATAGCAGTTGCAGGGCTTTAAATGAGAGGGTACAAATTACTGCACAGCCACTGACAATATGGCAACTACTGAGTATTGGATTACATGGCAATTTCCATGAAATATCCAGGTTATTACGTAGTAAGTGCCATGTCATTACTGGCTAAATGAATGATTATCACCCCTGCCTGACAAATCCACCTGACAAGTTTTGCCTCCCGATCGGACTATGGGATGTCTGCGGGCGCAGCGGTGCTCCCAGGAGAGCAGTGCCAGGGGTGGATGCTCTGTTCCATCCCCAGCTCTGTCACATCCCAGCTGTGGGACTGCACTGTGCGATCCAGGCACCAAGCACTGAGGGCAGCCTGAGAATGCTTTACAAATCTCCACGCTGGTGAAAGCAGTTTGAATGCCCCCAAAAAGGGAGCTCGAGAGCTCGAGTGCAGCTGGAGGGACCCTTTAAAACTTTGGAGCTAATCCTGCAGAGAATTATTTGCAGTCTCCTCTCAGCTTTATCATCTCTGTCTTGAATATTACAAGGCGAGTGCACACCAGCTTTGCACACGCACTGTCAAATGGCTCTCGCTGGTGACTGACAGCCTCGTACTGTGTATAACCTGAGGCCACTTGGAACTGCCATTGACCTGATCCAGTTTTCAGACATTTTTGGATTAGCCTGTGTGAGGCTTGATCAGATCTGGTGGATTTAAGGAGCAGACAGACATTAGTGCAGGACATGGGCTCAGCTGTTCGTGCAGCTCAGGTCTTGGGAATGTCCTGGACCTTTCTATGGAAAGATCTACAGAAAACTGTATCTAATCATCATGTCTTTCTATAGAAAGATCAGGACAAGGCTTGCGATGTTTGTGATGCATCCAGCATGAATACCACAGGAAGGGATGCACAGCACTCAGCATATCTTCACAGACACAGAGCTTCACACTGGACAACAAATAATGAAACAACAAACACAAAGATTCAGGGGAGGTCCAGAACACAAGTGGAAAATGTTCAGCCTTCCTCCAGCAAAATAATTGGAATGGCCCTGGGAGCAGCCCGAGGCGTGGCAGCTTCAGAGCCATGCAGCAGCAGCTTCTGCAGTGGCTCAGGGCCATATGGAGCCCTGCAGCCCCACAGTGCTGGGCTGTGTGCCTTCATGTGCACTGTGTCCAAGTGGGCACTCAAACACTGGCTCTGAAGCTGCAGGTCTCCCCATGACCTGCTCATAATGCTCTGCCCTCCTCTGCCCCTCCTGCTGGGTGCTGGCCATCCACATCCAGCCGTGCAAGTATTTCTCCAGCATCTCTGCCCCAGGCAGACTTCAGAGGCAGAAAGGGACCTCTTTTTGATATTGCCAAACACCCCATGTGCACAGAGTGCTGCTTTCACACACAGATCGCAGGCTGAGGGGGTTTCTTAGCAGGACATCTGTGTCTCCGTTCTGTCCTCTGTTCAGCCACTTAGGTGCAAACCTGCTCTAGTTTGGTCCTGCAGAACAAAGCTTCAGAAGCCCCAGGAATTTCGTCCTGTCCTGCACTACCAGAGGCACCAGCTTCAATGCTGCAGTAATTCCTGGATAATTAGCTCTGTGTTTTTCCACCACCAGTGAATGCAGCATCATGAGATCATCATCAGCCTCTTGGCGTGAAGATAATTATCCTTCAGTAACTTTTAAGACAATTATAATCCATGAGGACAAGTTGCTTTCTGGGCCCATGGATGGTTCAGCATGAGCTGCAGTAGGGGCTGGGTTGCTCAGGGATCTGCTGCTGCTCCTGTTAACATCCAGTATAGGACTTCCCCATAACCCATAGATGAAGGTGCTGCCCTCCCACCCATGCAGGCAGGGTGTCTGCTTTGTGAGCAGCCCAGGGCCGGGGCTGATGCTGTTGTCTCCCTCTGCTCACCAGGAGCCGAGCACTCCCATTTAGAGCCCCGCTGCAGAGGATGCTGCTGCAGATGCTGGGAGGGAGCATCGGCCTTCAGCAGGCAGCGCTGACATTTAGCATCAGATCCCCCCTCCCATTCCTCCGTGTGAATTTCCTCTGTTGCCTTTCAAAGTGAGGAATAAATATTGCATTAGAGAGAAGGAGAGAGAGAGGAGCGTTATTAGCTGTTTATGGGGGAAATTAAGGCTGTTCATTAGTAACCACGGCACCGGCCGTGTCGGCCTGCTGACGCCAGGCAGCACTGCTGGCAGCCCCACGTGCCCCAGGGCGTGCTCCCCTCACCTCCCTCTGCCTGGCACCTGCTCACACTGTCCTGCCCTTCTGCAGAGGGGCAACTGGGGGGCTGTGGGGAAATGTCACCGCTCGGGCTCCAGCAGCAAGCTGGCTCTGCTTCCCAAACCTGAGTCACTCCACGTGTGCTCAGCATCAAAACAGCAGCTCAGGGTGGCTCGGTGTGCTCAGCCCTGCCGGGATGTGACCCTGCGTCCCTATGCCAGGTTAGGACAACCCTACTGATGGCACGTGGGGCCACGAGAGGAGGGGGCCAGCAGGACTTCAAAGGCCCTGTATCTCCTCAAGCAGCTGCCATAAAAAACAATCCAGGTTTCCGCTCCTGAGTCCCAGGCTGCCCTCACAAGGGACATCTCTCGGGGCAAACGGATAAATCTTTCATCTCTTCGGTCTGGGTTTTATTAAATGCCTCGCACGTACATGTAAACTACAGAATGCTGATAAATACCGGCCGGTCACGGGGAGAGACAGATAGAGATTAACTCGCTGTATTAACCAACAGTCTATTCATTGCATTGAGATAGCGAGTTCTGAGATGTGCAGACACCAAAGGGCTCTGCCTGCCCGGGCTGCGCCCGCGGTGGCTCTGGGGACAGGACACAGACCCTGGTGGCCTCCAGGCACGGGGCCAGGCTTGGCCATGCTGCAGGGCTGGGTTAGGGAGGATGGAGGCTGAGGGACTCTGCGTCACCTGGTCCACAGGGTCATATCAAGGGATGCTTCAGGAAGAGCCCAGCTTCCCACCAACCCAGTAAACCTGTATGGATGTTACTGGGCATGTAATAGGGCTTTGGGTGAAAATGCAGTCTTGGCACACAAAACCAAAGACCCTCGGGATCTGTCTGCTTGCATCCCTCTGGGTCAGACTCCTGTAGTCATTGCATGAGAGCAAAGCAGTCACCTCAAGAGCTGGAATAAATGAAAATAGGAGCAAGAAGCCCAGGAATGAACTTGAAATGCCCTTTGGGATAGCCAGGCGCTTGGGGCTTTCCTAATCAGTAACCGATCCGTTCCCTTAACCTCTGCAGTTGCAACAAACACTTCTAAACAGACAGATTTTCCATTAAGCCAGGAAGAAATGGCAAGCTGCCTTAATGAATGTCAAAGTTAATACCACGTTTGTTATAGACTGAGACTGCAATGTGATGGTTTTATAAACCCATTCCTTCATTACCGTTATCAATATTATCCTTGGTTGATTCCCGTCTGCCAGCCAGCTCCATATCCCGGCATTCAGCCTTTGTCTGTGGCTCCTTTACATGGGAGCTGGCTGCTGGGGGATCTGCAAGCCATCCTGTACCGGTGCATTTGGAAAACAGTAAAAAGGGGAATCAAATAAAATAAATAAGGCAGGTTGAGCACATAAAGAGTATGTCTGAATGAGTGCTTAGTGCGAAGCATCAATGGAAAGGCTGGGGCTCTGATTGAAACCAGACTCAGGAAAGAAGGACTGTAAACGTTTTTTCACTGCCTGTCCTAAGAAATTTATGTCTCACCCACTCCATCATATCCTTCAGGGCTGCCTTTTTCGCAGCTGTCTTCAGAGACCGTCCGCTGAGCCCCTTATGAAGTCCACTCCATGATGTCACCCGGAACAATAACTCACTCACCTCCAGCACTGTGCTCTGCAGAGGTACCCTATAAATAACGGGTCGGGTTGGGGGTGCTGCGAGGAGACCCTTGCGAGGAAAACCTTCCTGACATCGGAAGGGCAGGGAGAGAAAGTCTGTGTGTGTGGTGGGGGGGAACCGGAGCGGGTTTTGTTCGTCAATGAACACAAAACCACAACGGCCCAAAGTAAATGGGGCAGAAAAATCACTGACACTATTTCCAGCAGAACCCGCTCAGGAGAGCCGGAGCTCGGCCCCAGCTGCCTGCATATCCATTATACCCACCAGGGCTCACCGTGGCCTCTGAAGAAATCAGAACCGTCTGCGGGAGTGCATGGGCTGGCCACTCCTCCAGCCCAGAAGGTCGTTAGCTGCGTGTGATTAAAATGACTCAGCAACTGGGATGAGTTCTTCCTTCAGTAGCACCCAATTGGTCATGACTAAAATTTGCTCTGACTTACAGGGTTTGCTTGGGGCCCATATCCCGGTCAAGTTGCTGCTCGCCCATCACATTTCCAGAGAGCAGGTGTCCACATCAGAGAGCGCAAGGCCCCATGGAAGGCACATATCCCCAGAGCTGTGAAGTCGAGCATAATTGTTTCATTCTGTCTGATAACATGTGGTTTTGTGATATTTATAATACAGCGCTATTAAAAGGGGAAAAAAAGAGATCAACTCAAAATCCCTCCACCGCAGTTGGCTCTAATTGTCCCTGTCCCACCACTTCCCCCTTTCCCAGTCCTGCTTGTGGGCTGTTTTGGCAGAGAAGCAAGAGCCTGAACGAGCTGTTGAGATGAAGTTTATCCTTCACTGAGATGGCCTCTCCTGGGGAGGACACAGTGCTCTGGATTTGCCTGGGAAGCTCGGGCTGCTGCTACCCAGGGCTGTATCTGCTGGGGAGCAGAGGTGAGGAACAGCCTGTCACATCATGCTGCTGCCTCACCAAGGTAGGTCAGGACTTCTCCCTCCCAAAGGCACCACCAATGCCACCAGCAGGCTGAAGTCACCTGGGCTCCTTCTGGCATCTGGAAAATGATGAGAAAAAAGCCTGTTCTCAGACCTACTGCTCTTGGCATTCCTTCCCTTCCACTCAAGGCTCTGCAGGGGATGGATCTGTGGTCTCAGGACGCTGGTTGAACCACAGAGGTCCGCTCCCCACGATGGCTGTTGCCAGGAAAACAAACAAACAGAAAGAAACCAACAGCATGGGTGGGACAGCCACTGCTCTGAGCAGCACATGGTCAGAATAGGAGCAGCTTCGTAGGGCGGGAGCAGATTCTGCATTCTCTGCTGTTAGGCCACTACTTCCCATGCCTGGAGCGCTGCCACAAGCAGGGTCTGTCACACTGAGAGGTCCCTGAGGACTAGCAATGCTGGCCAGCCTGTCCACAAAAGCAGGGACATGGCAGAGTATGGGATTTCATGGTGCACCTCTGAGGAGAGGGAACTGAAGTGGGATTTACTGCCCTGTCTCCTCTCCTCAGCAGACACAGAACAGGGGAAGGCAATGGTGTCTTTCTTTCCTTTCTTTCCTCCTAGATTGAAATTAAAAGCAACAAAGAAGGCCCACAATGACACAAGCATCTGAAAGCTGAACTGTGCTCAGGGTGAGTTGGTACGTTTAAGGCAGCTGATGGATGGATCTTTCCTCTGAGCCAAAGGATTACCTTCGTGAAAAGGGCTTTCCTGTGCGTCCCTCTACATCCACACCCTTTTCAGGCAGTTAACTCTCTTCCTTTTTAATTTTTTTTTTTTAATTCTAAGTTGCATTCAAAGCCCTGAGAATTACTCCTGCATAGCCCTGTACAAAAGCTGCTGTGTGATGGAGATGCAGGTCCGTTGCCATGGCACCACGGCAGCCCCGCACCTTTGCCAGGCAGTGCTCAAGGTTGTCACTCCTTGGGGAAGTCACCCCTCGGTCCCAGGCAGGCAGGGCAGGGCCAAGTGTCCCCTCGCTGGGTGCAGCCACTAGCGGTCAGCTCCCATTCCTGCTGGGAGGGAGGAAGTTTCCCTTCACAGAAGAGTGTGAGGGGTCAGTAACAAGGAGCAGGGCATGGATGGAGTCCACTGGCTGCCATCTCTCTGTCTTTGCATTCTTCCTGTTGTCCCCTCTCTCTTGTCTCATACCTCCCAGCTCCTCTTGCAGCAGCTGTGTCCCACGCTGGGATAATTGCTTGAACATTGCCATGGCATTCCTTTTTTCTCTCTGTGGCACTTTGGGGGTTACTTGGTCCCACTCCATCCCCATGTCCCTGGGTGGGATGAGCAGTATTATTTCTCCCTCCCTGACACCATGAAGATAAGGTTATTAAAAGTATAACAACAAAAGGAAGGGAAGTGGCTGTGTTTAACCTTTTGTGGGCAGCCTGGTGAGCGCTGGCTCCTGGTGCAGTCCTGCACTGGGCGCTCTGCGTCCCTGCGTGGGAGTCAGCAGTGGGGCAATCACACTCTGAGTGTGCTCAAATCACCCTACTGAGATGTCGCTGGGGATAACTTTACACTCAGCACCCGCAAAGCTTGCAGGGAGCAGATCTGGCTTTGGGAACTGCATTAAGGCAGCCCCGGGCACTGTTTGGGCAGGCTTTGTTACCGGGAGGCCGCTGTGGCGTGGCTCCCTGCAGCACCGAGCGGTTCTGCTTCCATCCAGCCTTCCCCAGCTCTGAGTGCTGGTGGTGGATCCAGCCCGGTGATGCACCCAGCCAAACAGTGTGCTCCCTGCATTACAGGGCTGCAAAGCACCGCAGTGCACGTCTGCAAGCATGTCTTATTAAAGGATGGTGGTATTGGCTGTCGAGCAGTTCGTGCCAAACATCAGCAAAACACTTCCTGACAGCTGCATCACAGTCTGGGGCTGCAACCTGAATGGGTCCCCTTGCAGGCCCCAGGCTGTCCCTGGGTGCTGGGGGGAGAGGGATGTCCATGAGCGGCACCTATGGGAGCAGTGGGTGCCTGCAAGGCCCTGCATGTAGCAGAACACCATCAGATGAAATGCTACCAGCTGCTCAGGTCTGAACGAGAAGCGCTGGAAAACTCTTTCCAAACTATCAATTTTGGGAGGGGAATAATTCTGGGAACATCCATCCCTCACTCCCACAGTTCTCTTATTTTGGTGTTGCATGCGGTTTCCATTCCACAGAGCAATTGTGGTTCCCTCCCCGTCACTCCAGAGCATAATGTGTACCCCCCATCACGGCCTTCCCAGCGCTCTCCCTTTATTTCTTCCCGAACTCCTGGATAAATACCATCCACTCTCAGCGATTTACTGCACTTTCTCCTGTTGCTCCCTGGTTTCCTCCTCGGAGACTCCTCTCATTGTTAAGGGCGCATTCTGATTTCCTACACACAATGCCTTTGAAATGGAAATGTTTCCCCTCATTGTCTTCTACAGCAAACATCAAGATGAAAACCCGCTTTTCCACCCTCCATAATTGTCCTGCTCTCCCCAGCGACCAAACACATCACGCTCAACAATCACACCAACAGCATCTTGCATTTGAAGTCCTGAAACGTGTTTCCAGGCCTGCTCTGGCATTTCTCAGTCTGTTGTTATGCTGTCACTTCCCCGTGTTGCTTTCTGATCCATCCAGTCTTCATATAAATGGGCTTCAGTGTAACTCTAGCAAGCTCAAAGTATTTCCTCCTCTTTTTCCATCGTGCTCTCCCCACATATCATGCACAGGACAGGGGAGGGTCAGGTTGGATATTAGGAACAATTTATTCCCCAAAAAGCAGTGGCTGCTCAGGGAGGGGGGGTCACTGTCTCCAAGGTGCTCCAGATGTGGCACTGGGGAACGCAGTGATGGGCACGGTGTGTGGGTTGGGTTTGGGGTGGGGATCTGAGAGAGCTTTTCCAGCCTTAATGATGTTGTGATTCCATGATGCCCTCATTTGTCCCACCAGGTCACAGCTGTCCCCAGGAGGTGGCCACACCTCTGCTGCTCACTGACACACATCATGAGAAGCACCCTCAGCTCGGCTCCCATCCCACACAACGTCCCTACCAGCAGAGCCATCTGAATGCAGTTTGCCCACGTTCTGCTCGTTAATGGCTGCCCACAAAGCTTGCAAAGTCTCAGATGTGTGTCCAATCTGTTGGTTGCGGTGGGGTGATCAGAAGGCACCAGAAAGACTTGTGACTATCTTGAAATGCTTTGAGAAGTTTGTTTGAGTCCCTGGTATTTCGGAACAATGCTCTTCTCTGAGACTTCAAGCCATCCCTCCACAAATTGGATTTCTGCACGAAACCATGTGATGGATAGCGCTGGCTGTGTGCTGGGGGGGATAGGATTTCTGCTGGAGCTCAGCTAGCAGAGGGTGTGGTGTAATGCGTGCTGAACCATTTTACTGTAGCATGTTTTTCTCTGAGCCCTTTTTCACAGCCTCTCCTGCAACACAAACTCTGCAACATTTGATCTCTGAGCTGAACTTTCAAATCCATCGCGTTCAAGTGGGTTCAGTATTAGGCTGAAGAAGTTTGTCCATTCTGAGGAATCGCTGAAACGCATTAACAAGAGCTTGAGCTCTACTGGGAATCCTAAGAAACAAGGAAGAAACGACCAGATCCAAAGGAAACTGAGGGTAGCTGGATCAGTAATGCACTTTTCTGCACTGCATCTTCACGTCCCATCACAGGGCAGTGCCTGTCAAAGGGCAGCCTCCAGTTCTCATTAAATTTGTCATTGGCATCGCCCGCCACTGGTATCACCCATCAGGAGATCATTACGCAGAGCAGCAGCTATTATTTTTGTACTAGTAATGAAATAGAGAGAAAATTGGTGGCACAGCATTGATACAAATCATGAAGAGTGCCTGATGAGTCCCAGGTCCTGCAGCTCAGCTGGTTCCCTGGATCTATATCCGAGCCTTATAGAAAACCTCAGCCCCAGCAGCACCACTCGGCAGAGGTCCCGGCTGCCTCCATCCTGGGGGCAGTGGGTACAGGAGGACCCAGCAGCTGCCAGCACAGCCATGCCCCCCCCTAACCCAAACCCCTGGGTCCTGCTGGGACAGGAGGGGACTGTAGGCTGCTCTCTGCTGTGACCTCGGGGCTGTCACTGCTGGGAAAAGCAGGGAATGGGCTACGGGCACAGAGAGGGCTGTGGAGAGCATCGTGGAGAGGGTCGCTGCCCATGCTTGTAGCTGTGTTCCAGCACAATGGAATCCAGGACTAGAGCTGATGTGCAGAGCATGCAGCCGTCTGCCCCCATTCCCAACCCTGCAGCAGAACTCCTGTGAGCTCTCTCTATGAGTTATCCACGTCGACTTTCAGCATTCCTTTGCCAGGCAGAGTGAGAGAAGGACACTTGGCAACGCCTCTCCATTTGGGAGAGATTTTCCTACAAAACAGGAAGGAGCAACCAGCAGCACTAAGGATGTATGCATCATTCATTAGGATACCCGAGCCCGAGTGTGGTGTGCAGGCCGTGAGCCCAGCCAGCTGTGGGAGCTGCTTGGCAGAGCACTGGGAACCAGCAAATAGCTCTGCAGCGAGGGGCTGCCGCACGGTTCGCCAGCATAGCATCACTCCGTTGGACAGAGGTGCCTCCAAACCTTAGCTTGGTGCACAGGCAGTTCAAAATGAACGGAAGGAATCACAACCAGTCAGAACATGGCGTGCTGTTGTGGTGGTTTTTTTTTTTGTAGTCTGGATTTTGCTTCTCATTAACTACTGATGGGAACATTTTGGCCACTCTCAACTGCTACTGTATACGTGGCTCATGGCTCTAAAGCAATACTCAGCTGGCACGTGCAATTAAGGCCCAGAAAGCAACAACCACGATGCTTCTGGCCACGGGGTGTGAGGGAAAGCAAGAAAAATGTATGGAAACCCCGTGCTCGTAACCTGCCTGACCTCCCCATCCCCTGTCCTTTCAGCATCCTGCGTGCCTTTGTGCTCCCACTGTTTTCTCTGTTTAAATACATTCCGCAGTCCCTGCTCTGGTCTGCTGTTGTACTCTGTCTGGTTGATATTTCTCTGGGGTTGCTTTTTCCATTGTTATTTATTCAGGGCCAAGAGGCAGAATGCATTAAAGCCACCAGGGTGCCAGTGATATTTTAGTCTCTCGGAGTAATTCTTCTCCAAACTGTTACACGCTCGCTTCCATTCATTCATTCATTCCGTCCACTTCTGTGGTGGGGGCACTGGGGGCTGCTCTGGAGCTCTGATTGCTGCTGCTGGCGTGCTCTGAGCTCTGCCTTTGTAGGGATGAAGATGCAGAACACTGCAGGGTGGCACAGGGAGGTGACACCGCGGATTCTGCAGCAGGACGCACAGAGGTGGTTTGCCATCAGCCACCCGGCCCTGTTGCCTGCTCTGTGCAGAGCTGAAGCAAGCAGCCCAGCCCTGCCTTGTGGTGGAGGAGGTTTTCATTCCCATTTGTCCTGTTTTCCATGCACTCCACAGAGGCTCAGCCATAATGAGGGATAGTGGATTTTTACCTTTTTCCCCCTGTTAAGTCTTACACTGAGGTGACAGGCACCTTCTGCTGAGCACAGGCTGAGGCCTCACGGTGCCACAGCCCTGCTGCTGGCTGCAGCAGGAATCCTTTCCCATGGGTATTTTGCTTCTTGCCGTGCCATTGGCTCGGGTGAGGAGCTGTTGTAGCTGCCAGAATGGTGGAGGTGGGAAAGGGATGGAGAGAAGCAGTGCCTGGGCCCATAACTGCACCAGCTGGGGAGGGGATGTGCGATGAGTGAGAGCTATTAGGGACACAGGTCCAGGCCTGGATATAAACCTGTGGGGCCAGCAGCACGCAGCTCCACATCCACCTTTCCTTGGACCAGATTCCCTGATTTAAATCCCACGGATCAGCAGAGAAATCCTGGTTGTGTCTGTGCTCACCACAGCTGCATCTGCCTTGTACCAGCAGAGGGCTGAGACCCCAAATCTGCCTTAAGCCTAAATATTTGCCAGGGATTGACAGCCCAAGCACTGCTCCTGGAGCCTGCACTCCTGGCTTTGAGCTGCGGCCATGACCATAGCTGGGAGGCGGCCTGATGAGAACCTATCAGCACCAGCTCTGGTGTTCTGACAGGGAAGGAGAGCCCAGCTAACCCAGCTCTGTGTCAGATGAGGCCACTGTGTCACCAAACCCAGCCATTGGCACAGTGGTAATCTCAGGACACCGCCATGAATCACTGCCAGGTCTCTGTGCCAGCCCCCACCTCACAGCACTCAGTGCCTGACTCCGGCCAATGGGAAATATGTTTTCTGGCTGGCAAAGGAGAAAAGCTGTGCTGGTATGAACCAGGAGGCAGAGAGATGCCCAAGCGCAGGCGATGGGACACACCGAGCCACAGCAGGGAGGCTCACCCCCACCTGGCTGCATCATTTCCAACCAGAAATACGATCCCCAGAGCTCGTATGATACTGCAGCTCATCCTCCTCCCTCCATCTCCAACTCAGAGCACAGCTGATCACAGCCTGCACTGCTATTGAGTCCCAGCAGAAGCTGTCAGGCTGCAGTGGCCGCTGCATATTTATTTACTCCCCGTCTTTGCCCCCTGCTCCCCACAGAGCAGTGATATATGAATGGTGCCACAGACCCACCCTGCACCCCCTGCTCACAGCCACCCCGGGGCTCCTTCGGGTCAGAGACTGCCCTGGGATTTCCTGGATTGTCTCAATTCCTCCCACAAAGTTGCTGCATTTCTGAAATTCTATTTTTGGGTTAGTGGACATTTGGTAACAATCCACAGCCTGCGTGCAGCCATGGGGTGAACCTCCTCACGTGTTCCCCACACCTCCTCATTCTTGCTGGCCAAATCTTCCCCAGGACAACCCCAAGGCCTGTCCTGAGCAAAGTGGGAATGGAGTAGCCCCTGTCTGCTACAGCACAGCTCCCCTCGGCCCCAGGCTCTTCTGCTTTCCCCACCTGGCACAGAGGGAGGGGGCAGGGAGGGAAGCAGATGGAGGGAGAACTGCCGAGGTGTGGTGTAAGAGAGGCAGCGGGAGGGGAAATATGAGGGCAGCGCCAGGAAATTCTCCCGAGCGCATCGAGGTGTCAGACTGAGCAATTGCCTTCGTGAGAACTGGGAGCAGCCCCACAGCTCAGGGGAGAGCACGGAGGTTGGGTCAGAGCAGACCTGTGGACCCTGCATTGGCTGTGAGCAGGGCCAGGAGCAGCAGCTTGGGCTGCTCTCCACCCACCAAGGGTAAGCTGCATGCTTTGGCTCCAAGCACTTTCCCAGCACAAAGCATGAGCCATGCTCTGGCCGTATCCCTGCTACCTGACCCTACAAGTGTAGGGCCGAGCCTCCATCACCCTCCCAGACCCATCAGCAGGGCAGCTGCACCCCTATGGATACAACTAGGCATCACCTGGATCCATCAGGCTCCCAGCACGAGGGCATCCCCGAGGGCATCTCTGGGCATCACTGTGAGGATGTGGGGAAAAAAGAGCTGGGTGCCCACAGAGCAGCCCTGGCTGTTCCCCCTGCCTGCACCGGGCAGCTGTGAGCTCCCCACCGGAGCCTCGGTTCCCCGGCAGATGCCCTCTGTTTGCCATGGTGCTGAGGCTGCATCGCCAGGCACCACTGAGCCCCCTCCGGCTGCAGGAGGAGCAGGGCATGGCTGATGTGAAACAGGGGAGAAAAAGTCCCCGGAGACTTTTTGTCAAATTCATCCCCAAATAATTTAGTAGAGGGAATTTTTGTATAATTGGATTAAGTGTGGGGAATTCGTCCTTGTTGACAGATTGCACGGGCACCGAACCAAAATCGTGCAGGGATTTTCACTTAATTTTCTTCTCTTGTTTTTGTTGCAGAAAGAAAATATGCAAATTGTGATGTAGGTTTGTGGCCAATTTAGATTTCTGAAGCACTGATCCAGTGGTTGGATTGCTCCCCGTTTGTCCTACGAAGCCCACTGAAAACTTCTCTTCCTCTAGTTTCGTTTTATGGGTGTGAGTAATTCTACGCAGCATTTTTTACTGAAAGGGCAACATTTTTAACAGCAACTCGTGTTTAAGGTAACCTGAGCTGCAGGAGATTCCAGTGATATATACACTCTAAAAAGGAAGAGCTATTAAAGAGATAAGATACTTGGAGAACAGGCTCTTTGCAGCGTTAAATAGCAAAGGAGGGAGATAACTTGGGAACTCGGGTAAAGCCACCGAGTATTATGAGAATAAAACTGTTAGAAGAATCAATTTCCCTTACTGCAGATTCTGCTTTCCCACGTGTGATGTTTATGCACTGGCTGCCTTCCCACCATGCAGACGTTGCCCTGCGCCGGGGGCTGGCGGTGCTGGGGATGGCAATGCTGGGGGTGGTGGCACTGGGGGTGGTGGCAGTGCCAGGGGTGGTGGCACTGGGGGTGGAAGCTTTGGGGGTGGTGGCACTGGGGGTGGTGGTGCTGCTGGGGATGGTGGCACTGGGGGTGGTGGTACTGGGGATGGCAGTGCTGGGAGTGGTGGCACTGAGAGTGGTGGCAGTGCTGGGGTGGTGGTACTGGGAGCGGTGGCAGTGCTGGGGGCAGTGGTACTGGGAGAGGTGGTACAGGGGAAGGCAGTGCTGGAGCATTCTGCATGGCTGGGGCTTTGCAAGGCCCCCAGGTCCTGCAGTAAGCCCACGGGCTTGCCCTGTGCACAGACATCCCGAGATGCCTCCGCCCCGGCATCTAACAGCCTGAAGTGCGCAGAGCCAGCTCTAATGACAGTTATTTACAGAGCTAGATGGGCCATATCCAGCACTCTTGGATCAGCCCCCGGCCTCATAATGAGATTACCAAGTTTATTTTAGTTGAGAAAGACACCAATAAAAAGGATTTAAGAGCCCCTCGGAGCCCTGCCGCATCCCAGCACACCCGGATGGGAGAGCTGGTCCAGCATCCCGGTTTGTTTTCCTTTCGGAGAGGAGCCGGGGCCGCTGCCTCCACATCTCCGTGCATCAGCAGCGTCTTCCCAGGTTGACCACATGTATTATGGATGCGCTAAAATCTTCATGTTCTGAATGGAATCTGCATTATTCATGGCTCTGCTTAGAGTTTGGCTTTAAAAGCCCTGCAGCCTTTTAATGAAATGCTCCGATTTTAACATCAACCAAGAGCAGATATTTTTGTTTAAATTTTTTAATAGCAACCTCTGTGGATTTTTCTCCCCGCGCTCCCCCTCTCTTTGAAGACTCAAGGCCGCCCGGAGGACAGGACGGTGGTGGAGGGGAAGGTGTGATGCTCAGGGCAGAGCAGAGGCAGCAGCTGCATGCACAGCCCCTGGCTGTTCCCATCCCAGAGGCAGCAAATGCCCCACAGCAGTGCAGGGCTCATTGCCCTTAGGGCAGCTTCGCCTGGGGAGGGCTTCCTTTGGGTTCCACCATGCTATGTGAGGATAAATATTGAGTTTGTTTTCAAACCGTTTTCCTACCAAGAGGGAAGGGGGAGAGGCTGGCATTGCTTCACGGTTCTTGAGGGTTCATAGTTAAATGCAGAAGGTGTAGGCATAGGGTGGGGGTCACCTCATCAGGTTCCCTCATACAACAGCCTGGATGTCCCTGGGGCAGAGCCACCGATACCTGCGTGCTGGAGCAGGGGAGCGCAGTGCAGGGCCAGGCCAGGACCTGGGCACAGCCCCAGCCCATCCCAGCACCGTGCCTGCCTCCACCTGCAGCGCATTTGGCCTAACGACTTAACCACAGATCCTGTTTCCATGCAAACATCCCAAGTGTTCAGTCCCTGGTGGCAGGGAAACTCCTTAAATCAAAGCCAGGCGATTCAATAGCGGTGTCCGCAGCTCTGTGGTTTATTGATCACATCTGCAGGGCTGGGCTCCACGAGGGCTGGGGATGGGGCTGGGGATAGGTCCCCCAGGACAGATTTCTCCCTCCATGGCCCTGCAGAGCTCCAGTGCCAAGAGAGGAGAGAGAAGAAATGCAGCAGTCCTGCGACAGCGTGGGCACGTAGTACCATGGATTCCTTTTGTTCCTCGAGTTACCGTGATCTTCTAAGCATGCTGAGTGTGGTTATTATTGTTCGGTATGGGTTTGTGCTAATTCCTTGTTACCTCTGAGACCAGGCTATAGAAAGGTCTGAAAAAAGCATGAGATTTGAGGAATTTCCCTTTCTCCCCTCCAAAATGTGATTAAACCCAAATCTGTGAACTCCTTTTGTTTCAGGCTGTGGCACGAGCTCCGTGTAGCTCCCAGCTGCAGGCTGATCCGGAGCGGGTGGGCCGCCGGGTCCCGTGGGGCATGCAGGTGGTGGGGTACCGTGGGGTGTGCAGGTGGCCGGACCCCCTGGGACCCCGTGCCTTAGCTGCATCACTGCTGGGGAGGAGCGCTGTGAGCGACGCTGTGCTGCCCTACCTGGGTTACAACGAGAGCTTTGAGCCAATTAAAGGTTTCACAGCTTGCGGCCACAGGCGGCTTGCCGGCACTCACCTGGGAGGAGGGAGGAGGAAGGCAGGAGGTGGGTTTTGGAGGGGAAGGTGGGGATGAGCGCTTCGCCGCTGCCTGCGACGCGGTGCTCCGCGTGCTCCCCCCGCCTGTCAGGGGCTGCTGATGCGAGGTGAGCGACGCGGCCCCCCGGGCGACAGCCGTCATGTCCCATTTGGGAGGCAGGATTCTTCCCGTCACATTGTTTTGTCTGTAAGCAGGTCACCTCTCGTTTCCATAATATCACATTTCCAGGACAGCGCTGCCCGCAGACCTGCCATTCATGCTCGATTGGAGAGCCGTTGTTGCTGCACAGAGTGCAGATATAAGTGATGTCTTAATTCATTGCACATTCTTAAATAAAGGAGAGAGAAAGAAAAGGAGCGGCTCAAGGTCAGCACTCATTGCTGAGCGAGATTCCTTCAGCAGATTGTCTGAAATAGCTTGTGAAAATAAACAAGAGCGAGCTGATGGGCACAGCACATCGAGGCAGCAGAGGGCTGAGATGAGGAGCGCCAGCTTGACTGCCAGCCTGGTGCGAGAACAAAGCCCTCAGTTTGTGTTTTAATGGCCGACCTGAATGGTCACACAAAGTCTCAACAATGCTGAGTGATCGCTGGAGGCGCAGAACCCAAAAGCTGGGAGAATCCTTCAAAATATGTAACGAATACAAGTCTCAAAGTCTTGCTGGAGATGGCCAAATTCATTTGTAGTCAACAGAGAGGCTCCGACTTGCTGGAGCATCGCAGCAGGCCCCCTGAAAGCATTTAGGAGGCTTTTATTATTTTTTTGCTTCCTACAACTGTTCCTATGAGTACTTCGGGAATTTTTGGTAACTGGAAGTTTTGGCAGAAGGGGAACTTTGCAGACTGCTGGTGCAAGTTCTTCTGACCAGAAATGCTCTTCAGAACTATTGAGTTAATCCCAGCTCAATCCAGTTCCCACTTCACTAAATGTGCAGTCATTGGTGAGCAAATCCTCAGCAGAGACTGAGGAGAGCAGGGCTCCGAGCATCCCAAGTTACACCAAGGAGACCAGCTCACAGTCTGATTGTAGGGCAGCGATGTAAAGGAGATAATCTCAAGAAATGGATAACAGGGAAGCCCCAGCTGTGATTGCAGATATGTGAATATAGGGCCACATTCGTGGAGCCGGTCGTGGACCGACTTGCAAACACAGCACCATTATTCCAGCCGAATTTAGGAATCCACAGCTGGCTGCATCCAGAAAGAGAGCTGGAGCCACAGAGCTCCTTGGCTGAGCTGCTATCCAAAGCACTGGGACTTGGTTTTCAGCTAAGAGGGACACAGGAGATCCCCATGGGGACAGCATGGGACCACGGCCTCCACTGTGCCACATCCTCTGCCCAGGCTCTCAGTGTGACTGCAGGTAGGGACCACGTGTTTCGTGCAGGATGACCCATTGGGAACGGTGTCAAAACAATTCCCAGAGCGTGTGTGACAACCGTGAAGCATGAGCAGCACATCTGTGTTCGGGTGTGACACAGCAGTGCAAACGGAGCCGCCTGCAGAGGGGAGAACCAGGCTGCTCGGAGAGAAGGGTGATGCTGTATTATGGTCCAAGATGTGACTTTCTGGTCAGAGAGAAAATACTGCTGAAAAAAAGATGAGTTGAAACGTAGGCGGATGCCTCGGAGGATTCTTCACTAGCGGCGTGATTACAGCCATGCTGACAGCTTCCTGGCAAGGAGAGCTCCTGAAGCCGATAACACTTTCCCTTGCAGGGCACAAGAAATGCTGCTGAGAGCACAGGAGTTTTTGGCCACTGAAATCGCAGAAAGCAATGTCTGAGTGTCCTCCAGCAGCAGCAGGAGCCAGGGATGGGCATGCTGGGGGGGGCTGCATGCACGCCATGCCCTGGCACAGTACGTGCTGCAGTGCTCCTCACACACACACAGCACTGCAGGAATACCACCCATGGTGGCAAGAGCTGAAAAGTTAGCAAAAGATGGACTGAGGTTGTCTTTTGTATACAGTCCTCTCTGCACCGTCCGTGCGAGCACGCTCTGTGCCAGCAAAGAGCCAACCTAGGCTGCCCCAGCGCTGAGAACAGCTGTTCCCTCCTGGGCTCCATCCCTGGAGCAGCACAGCGGCTCTCACCCATGGAACCCTGCTGGCAGCACCCTGCTTGCTTGCAGAGAGCTCAGGCACCGATATCGCAAGATTAAAAGAAGTGGCAATTTCAAGTGCCCCATTTGTGGCAGCTGATCTTTTTTGATGGAACTTGGCCTTTCATATAATGCTTTCTGTGTTCAAAGCACAGCTTCTGACGGCTTCCTCTGCAGCCACAAACGTTTAACGTCTCTGAAATCAGCTCCCGTGATCTCAGAGTTGAATGCTCAAGAAATGAGAAGCACGAGCTGTACGAGCAGCAGGAGAAGTCCCACCTGGGGCTGCTGGCAGTGCCACCTGGCCATGAGCTGATCCCCAGGGAGTGCCCGAGAGCCCCAGCCCCCACCCCCCCTGCCTCTCACTGCCTCACAACCTCTGTCCCCACCAGGATACAGCGCTGTAGTGGCAGAGGCACAGCAAAGTGTGAGCTGTCCTTGCTGAGGCTCAGCATGTGGACACGTTCTGTTGTGTTCTCCATGTAGAGGACACAGGGAGCACAGCTCTGCCAGTGAGCCCCCCCCCAGGATGTGGAGCTCTGCTGTGTGAAGACCCAACAAAGAACGAGTGCATCACAAGGAAGCAGCTGCCAGGATTCAGCAGACTTTAGATGAGTTCAGTTCTCAGGAGCAGATCAACCATTCGGCCTGAAACTCCCCAGAAAAATTTAGCTTGAGGCAGACGCCAGCATGGAAAATTTCATTTCCAACAATTAAAGTTTGGCAGAACTGTAAGCAACTGAAAACAAGGTCTGGAAATGTGTAGGATGGGATAAGCTCAGTAACCAGCACTGCATCCAGTGCCCCATTTACTCATCTATTTCTGTAATTATTTGCTTAATCACAGAACACTGTTAATACTGTAAGCATAATTAATGCATTATTAAGAGCCATGCAGGCCATAAAACTCCCCGTTTCATAAGCAGAATAATTTGTGCTCGCAGACATTTTTTCATCCAAAGATCTTGAAGCACTTTCCTGAAGCAGTCATCATTAACCCCAGGTTACAGATAGGGAACCCAAGCCCTGGTGAACACCAGGATACCTCACTCACTGCCCAGGTCCTCGCCTGGCACATTGCTCACATGCAGCATAGCACAACACAGGGCACAGGAGATGCTTGTGGGGCTGTGGGAAGGATCCTGCTGGGCTGAGCTGGACCAGCACAAAGGGAGGCCAAATTCCCTCTGTGGGTGTTCACTTGTCACGCTGGCTCTGTGGGTGCCCTCTCCATCAGGGGTAATTGCTGGGATTTATTGTAAAGCTCCAGAAGGAAGGGGAATGGGATAACATTAGCAGACCCAGCGGAGGAGAGGGGAGATGTGTCTGAATGACACTGTGCATGGAGGATGCCATGTCTGAATGATGCTGTATCTGTCTGGATGATGCTTTGTCCGGATGATGCTGTGCATGGATGAAGCTATGTATGGATGAAGATGCTATATATGGATGACGCTGTGTATGGATGATGCTGTGTATGGATGATGCTATGTATGGATGAAGCTGTGTCCACATGTTGCTGTGCCCAGATGATGTGCGGCTTGATGCAACTCTGCATCCCTGTGGGCCTGGGACATGGGCAGGCAGAGACAGGCAGTGCTGGAAGGAGAAATCCCATGGCAACTGAGAACAGAGACTGGGGAATCTATAAGCAAACCCATGCTGCATCACCAGCCCAACACCCAGGTACTGCCATGCTGCAGGGTGATGGATAACTCCCTGGGAGCCTGGGCTGTGAGTGCTTGATTCTTGACCTTCACCTCTGCCCTTCCCTGACCCCAAATGCCTTGGCAAGGGCAGCAGGGGATGAGATCAATTCCTTCAGTGAATGCAGGTGGTAGTTAGAAGTGTTGATGGGTGAGTTTGTGACCACCACAGGGCTGGTGCCCAGCTCGTGCACGCCTGCTCTCAGCTCACCCCATCACCCTGACCCCTGCAGCACCACTGGGCACGGAGCCGGTGGGGAAAGGAGCTGAGCACAATGGTGTGCAGTACTTGGCTTGAGTGAGCCCAGAGCTTCTGGGGCCTTCCTGAGAATGCAGGAGACAAAGACAGGAAGGACAGTGATGCCAGCAAGCTCACGGAGGCCTCCTAGGGAGCTCCATTTCCAAATATTTTTGCTGACAGAAGCAGGGGCAGGCGGAGCAGTGCCAGCCCTGTGCTGCGGTGCCCTGTGGTGCCCGGGCTGCAGCAGCCCCGGTCGAGCAGTGCTGGCTGATCCACACCACACTGCTGGCTGGCTCGGGTCTGGTTGTCTCCCTCAATCTGTCTGGGCTTGATCAAGCTCTCCATCGCAGAGCTGAGAGACTTTCCTCGATGACAGTTTCGTCACAACGATTACATTTCGACACAAATCCTCGGTTTTGACAGCTCAACATTTTCTGACAAAAACCAAACCAAAACAACGCTCTCTTGGAACTTTCTCAACCAGCTGCAGCGTAATGCTGATGAGGTTGTACATATTTGGGTGAGAAGAGGAATGGGAAACAACCTTAAGCCTTCCTAGTTTGGTTCCCGAGGATTGGATTTCAAAGCGAGTGACAGACCTGACGGACGTGGGGCCCTTGCAAACAAGTCGGGCTGGGTGAAGTACAGCTGCCGTCCGTCACGTTAACGCCGTGCCAGAACCGCTTTGGACAGCAGGCAACAAAAATTGCAGTCACAAGAATGTAGGGAGGAAAATAATCAGTTCTTTTTGCTGGAGCTTGTCGGGGAGGTTTGCCGCGGGAAAAGAGACGGGGCTCCGGTTACCCGGCGTGGCAAAGAGGTGCTGACCAACACAGCATGTTCCCATCAGCTATCCCATCACCAGTGCCAACGCTCACTTTAATAGTAATTGCCTAAGAAGTGTCAGCTATTTGAACCCCTCTTTGCTTTAAATGTTCTTCCTGCCTAGCAGCAACCTGCTTGCCCTAAATTGGAAGGTCCTTTGAGGCCGAGCTGTGCCGGTTCCACATTTCCAACGCATAGATCTCTCTTCTGCACTCCTCTCCATGGCTCCTCAGCTCCTCTCCTTCTGCCTTCCCTGCTCCCTCTGGAGAAACTGGGGTGACCAGAACACCATAGACTTGGCTATGCTTTGGGGAGGTGGTGGGGTCACTGTGGAGAGCAGAACACGGAGTGCACAGCATTCCCTGCAAAAGGGCACTGCTCAGGGAACAGGTAATGACTGCTTTTGGGAGTGCTTGAGATCAGCACAATAATTAATTAACTGGGTTTTACTCATCCCATGGACAGCTTTGGGACAATGTCACTGCAAAACGCCTCCTGGAAGATGCTCCCAGTGTGATGCAGGGACCTGCGAGCACTCTGCTGCTCCTGGGGAATGGTGACCACGCGTGAGCAGCAAGGACAGGGCTGTGCTCGGCGCGGAGCCCTGCTGCCCTCCTGCCCATGGGCTCCTGTAGTGGTGAGGCTGAAAGCCCCATGCTGCTCTCGGTGGCACAGGGCGCTCCTGGATCCTGGGTGCTGGAGAACTGGAGCAGGAGGGAGAGGCTCGATATTAATGGAGAGCGATGTCTTTGAGATAAGAGAGTTTGAAAAATGAGACCTCAAGCACGGCTGTGCCTGCTGTTAGGGAGCTGCTGAGGTGTGGAGAAGGGGGTGAACGTCTTTTTTTTTGTGATGTCTTATTGGTTTCACTGGGTAAACCCGATTTATGAAACAGCTGAGTTTTAAAATGCTGCAGTAATCCGCTCATTAGCCCTCACGGCGAGCCAGCGCCTCCAGGTGTTTTACATGGATGTGGGATGGGCGTGGAGGAGATTTCTGCTGCTCACGTGTGGATCCCTCCGCACATGGCAGACCCCACACTGGTGAATTTCTTTGGGACCAAGGGCTGCTGCCCAGCAGAGGGGCCACACTGTGCAATGCCATGCCATGCAGTGCCATACTGTGCCATGCCATGCCATGTTGTCCTGTGCTGTGCCATACTATGCCATGTTGTGCCATGCCATGTTGTGCCTGCAGCACGTCTCACAGCAAGGCGACTGAGCTCTGTGGAGAAATGTGCTCGACTTTGCACCAGCTCTCAGTTCTGGGCACCAATGGCTGCCGGGGAAATGCAGGGCTGGGTGCTGGGAGCCAGCAGAGCACCTGAAGTGTTGCTGGCACCAGCCGTGGAAGCAAAGAGCATTCCTGGGAATGGGAATAGTGCTGAGCTCCTCGGATATGCCCAGGCTGGAAGGTAATGAGGAGAAGCATGTAAGCTGTAAGTGAGTCACTTGTCCTGGGTGCAACGCTGCAATCTGCCCTTTCCAAAACCGCCAGCAGAAGAATGCTCTCAAGCAGGTTTTCAGTTGAGATCCTGGGGTGTCGGGCTCCAGCCTGTCAAAACAAAAGTATTTTAATGAAACATTTCGTTTTGATGAACTGATGTTTTCTATTGAGGCGTGTCCTGCCCTGTGCTGCACGGGGGAGTTCAGAGCCACGAGTGAGCCCCAGTGCCTGGCTCACACCAAGCCCTGAGGCTGTGCTGGGGGAGGCACGGGTCCCACAGCCCCCAGGGGGCAGGGTGCCACAGGAGGCAGGAATGTGTGACCAATGGATTTACAGCCATCCGGGAGTTGAGCTTCTGACAAAAGCTGCTGCCAGCTTCCAGAATTATGCGCAAATAGTTGGATTTCCCAAGCCCTTTAGACTGTGATATTCTAATAAAGTTTCCAGGGGAGAATTTCATACACACAAAAGGTACCGGTGGCCCACTGCCCCTCACTACTTTCAAGTAATTCCTTTCCCGAAGGATTTTTGTGGGCTGTGCCCCAGGGCACGGTGGCACCAGTGGTCACAGTGCTCAGCCCCAAGCAGGGAACCTGGAGCCATCCATCAGGGCTGGGTCCCCTCCGGAGCCTTGCCAGGCAGTGGAACAGAAGGAAAACAAAGGACGATTTCTTTAAAAAGCTGTTTCCATTTTCAATAGCATTGTTCACTGAGTATGAAGCTAAGCTATTTCCCCTGGGGTTTGCCCCAGCCTAAAAGCAGGCATATAATCTTTTACCATAATGGGATAAGCCTGTACAGCCCTACGGCATGTCTGGGTCTCTGGCACATGGAACCAGGAGGTGTTCCTGTAGCCTGTGGCAGTCCCTCCTCGGGGACAGTCCTGCAGTGTTACCAGCACCAGTTCAGTTCTGATTTTCCTAACCCACTCCTGTTGCTTCCAGCCACTGCCTGGTGAGGAGGGGAAAGCCCCATGAAGTTAGCCCTGAGCACACCTTTCCTGCATGCTCCCATCCCTCCTGCATGTCCCCATCCCTCCTGCATGTCCCCATCCCTCCATCAGCCCCGTGCCCCCATGACACCCAGCAGCACCAGCGCCGGCGCTGCCTTTTGCTCCCTTTCATCCGCTCTGTGACATTCATGCTTTGGTATAAAGGGCAGGGAAGATTTCCATTTTTAAGGACACTGATGGGACCCCGGGGACTTGCCATTAAAAGGAAGGTGAGGAACGAGGGGAGAAGAAAGAACCAACCCCAAGCAGCTGCTCCCTTTCTTCTCCCTTTGTCCCCCGGGTTGCTAATTGCTCTGAGCCCCCAGGCCCCCTCCTGTGCCACCGGCCCTGTGCGGCCAATGGGACTGGGCTGCTGCCCAAATGCTTCGGCTGTGGGTGTGCGTGCCTGCATGGCTGTGAGCCTTTCATCTCCCCCAGTCCCAATGGGGCATTTATTTCTGAAAGATGTGACAGAAAAGGTGAAATAAATAATTGCTAAGATCTGAGAATCATTTGTTTTGTATTTTTTTTTTTTTTGCTGTAGGAAATACATTCAGGGAAGGGTGGAAAAAATAAATTGGAGGGAAAGGTTTTGAACTGATGAAGAAAACAGGATCTCGTCAGAGCATCCCAGAGAGACTCCGTTTCCCATTAATGGAGAAAGCAAATTGGAGGCTAATTGCTGGATTTGTGGAGAGTTTTTTAACGTTGCATGAAACAGGATCTGTGTCGTGATTCATGCGTTCTGCCGACACGCAACAGCCCCAGCAGCCGGGCTGCTTTAGCCATCACGCCTCGCTGGGTTCATTGCTTCCAGGGCAGCGGGGTACTCTGAGCCAATTTGTTGCCCAAAGTCGCCTGGATCTCCTCACCACCCTGCACAGCAGAACCTGGGCAGGTTGGGCGTTGCTGCATCTTGCAGGATTGAGAACAAGGGACGTGCCCGGCCCCTGCAGCCGCTCTGCAGCACCGACCTGGGCGGGGTTCCGTAGTTACAGGAAAATATCTTACACAAAAAGAGTGATATTTTGGCAAGATCCTTCCCATGCACTTGCTGGTGCTTGTCGCCACGTGGGGAGCTGGATGCTGCAGTGCTTTGGACTCGGATGATTTTGTTCTTTGTACGAGGCCCGGCGTGGTGAACGCACCCCCCAGGTAGGTGCTGCTGCAAAGGGAGAAATGCATTCTGAAAGCTGAGTGAGTGCCCCGCTCTCTGCTGCGCTCACCAACCTGTTTCTGTTCCTAAAATAATTGTATATACGTTAAATGCCAACTAATTAATGTGCACATATTTAGAGGAGGATTAACGGCAATGTAATCAATGCAGATCTATTATGGCTAATTACGCATGTGTATCTATTACATACCTCCTAATCTTCTCTAAATATGGTTTTTATAATCACTTCGTTAGCAGGTATCTGAAGTAATGCAAAGAATTTGCAATACAAGTTAGCTCCTGGCTCTGCTCCAGCTCAGGTAATTACACCCCAGCCTCACTCCATCCCCCTGGGAACGTATTTATTTTTACCTCCCTATCCCAAAGCACCTGATGGCGTCACCGGGCACCACGTGCTGCACACACCCAAAGGATGCCCTGCTGCTGCCACAGAACGCAGTGCGAGCAAACCTCGGAGCACGCCGTGTATGTTTAGTCCATCAGAAACTGAGATTAGGTTATTATTAGTCCCCACAGCGTATCAGTAACAGCTCTCTGGTCTGGAGAAAAAGACGCTGTTAAATAACGAGAAGGATCGGAGAGGCTCGCTGGGTCAAACCCATCAATCTGCCCATCCAGGCACACTGCGCTGCACAGCTGGGGATGAGGGTTCAAGTCCTGGCTGAGTCACCAGCCTGCCTCGCCTTTATTTTATTTCATTTCATTTTGATAAAATGATCTTGGAAGGATGTGCCAAGGTGAGACCTGTCATGCACGGTCCATGGTAAAGAGGTGGCAGCTGCATAAATGTTGGCTGTCTGAAGGGCTCAGGAAGCAAAAACCAACCTACATACTTCCCCACAGGTGCAGTTACAGCGGGGTTAAGTTTGGCACTTCAGCAGTCAAAACATCCCTAGGTGTCTCCTCAAGCCGGGACCGCCCCCCATAGCCACAGAACGAAGGGAGCGTAACCCAATCTGCTGCTCCAGATTATTCCCAGTCCAACCATGTAATTGAGATTAATCTCTGCTTCCTGCGGTGTCCAGAAACACCTTTCAAGGCCGCAGTACTCATCCCATTTCTGACACTTTGGAGCGATGGAAGTGGAGGAGAAAGGATGAAGCAGGACCCCTTCAGCAAAGCAAGCCCTTCCAAGTGCCCTGTGCCTGATCCTAACAGATGAGATTGCTAGTGCAGCAGCCTCGAGGAAGCAGCCTGTCTCCATTTGGTCACATTGTGCCTCCTCACCCCAGAGATCCATGCTGGGATGGAATTTCCCCCAGAACACGGAGCCGGGAGCTGCAGGAGTGGGGCTGGAGATGTGGCAGTACCAGCGTTTGCTGCTGGAGCTGCCTCTGTGCACTCACAGCTCCACAGCCACCATCACAAACTGGTTTTGTGACCTTCCTTCTATCTGTCCTCCCCCTCCAGGTGTTTTGCTGGCTAATTGGAAAACACCTCGTGAGCCCTGCAGGCACTGTAGGAGCACCAAGCTGGGCGCAAACCATCCCTGCCTGCCCCAGCACAGTGGTCACACTACGAAACACGTTCTGCTGGCCAGGTTCCTCTGGGCACGCTGCAAGGGCAAGGAGCTGCAGTGCTGGGGTAGATAAGGCTGTTCCCAGCGCCGCAAGCAACGCATTGGGCTGCAGGCTCCTTGGAACTGGTAATATTGATGTGCAACTGTATGAAAAGCAACTGTGGTTTCCCAACCTGGAAGATACAGGAAACCTTCTTTGGTCTTCATGGGAAAAACGTGTGTGTCATTGCTTCCTTCCCTTTTGTGTTGCCACCATGGCGTGTCAGTGCAGTGAGCAGAGCTCAGGGTGCAGCAGGGACACGGAGGGGCTGTTGCTATTCTGTGCTGCCAGCACGGGCATGCGTGCAAGCTGAACTTCTTTGCTTTAACCTAAAGACCCTAAAATATTGTGTTCCAGCTGACAACTAATAAAAGCTGTCATGTCCCGTATCACAGCAAACATCTGCCGCTGCTATGACTCCCAGTGGGATAAAAGCTCCAACAGCAGTTCAAGGCCTCTGGGGTTGGCTGAAGGAGGGGTGTGGGAGCCAGGGCTTCACCTCCCGGCAGAGGAGCTTGGAACAAACCATGGCTAACAGCACAGGAAGGTTGGAGATGGGTCAGACACACAGAGACAGCCCAGAGGCCAGCAGCATCCTGGCATGGGAGACATGGGACATGCGCAGTAGGAGTGACTTGAGGGGGAGGCAGACAAGCTGCTGGGAGACACCGATTTAACAATGGTTCGTCCCAAGCTGCTCCATGTTTATTGGTTCTGCTCTCAGGACAGGATAACCTTGCACATCGCTGGGGCTGGCACGGAGCCACAGAGCCCCTTCTTGGCATCAGCAGCACTTGGGGTTTGGTGTGCTTTGAAACCGAGCATGTGGAATTTTACAAAGGTAAATCCTCAGGACAGGACCATAACTGATGTGAGCGAGGGAGGCAAGCCTGTGCTCAGACACCTTCACTTGCATTTGATAAATGAACAGTAGTGAACACATCCCTGCCAACCCACCTGGATGGCTGCCCCACAGCTGTCACATGGCTGTGTCAGAGCAGCAGGATGGTGATGGAGCACCAGGAAATGGCTGGGCTGGGAAATGGCCGGGTTCGGCTCTGCCAGTGCCAGCAGCCAGACTGAACCATGGCTCAAGACAGCGGTGGTGGCACAACGGCTTTGTCCTTTGAGGTGGGTTCATCCCGCAGCACCAGTTCTGCTTACCAAAAGTGGCCCACTAAGCGCTCGCATTCCACGGGGGCCTTGGCATGGCTGCATGGCAGCTTCCAGCAGGAGGAAGGTTCAAGGCTGGGCAGCGAGCAGAACATGACCAGCATAACAACCGTGTGTGAAGGAAGTGGGTAAAGAGCCTTCAGGACTCACGAACGGCCTCCACTCACCGCGTGCCTCCGCCTCTGACGAGGTCTTCGCTGTGCCGGTTTGAACACATCCCATATCCCACAGACCCTCATTATCCTACTTGTGTTCACCACCACTCGCCATTAATATTTTACGAGCATCCTCTCTGCAAACCCTCCGCTTGGATTCACCCAGGGCGTGCGTCTGCATTGAAAGGAGGAGAGGAGACGGGGAGGGAAGAACAGAACGACTGCGGAGAAGGGAGGGCGGATGAGGAAGGTAACCCTGACTGCTCCTCCACACAGAGGCTGTCTCATCCATGCTGGGGCCTGGTAATGGGAGAGCAGCAGAATTGTTTTTCTGAATGGAATTCAGAGGGAAAACAAAACAAAACAAAACAAACACATGGAACAAGGTTTAGAAATCGGTATTCATCATCTTTCTGAGCTGCTGCTGAGCACGAGGCAGGAAGGAGCCGCTGTCCCACTCCCCTGCACACTGCCTGGCCCCGGGGCAGTTGTCCGGCTCCTACCAGATCTGTACTGCTGCAGGAGCTGCCTCGCTAACTCCTCCTCAGCTGCTGCATTTCCTGGGACAGGGAACAGGGGCAGTGGGGCCCCATCAGGTCCAGCATCAGCTCTGCATGCACAGCCCCAACCCAAGGGCAGCTCGGGGCTCCAGGACAGTGCAGGGGCTGTGATCCACACCTCCCTGTCATGACCACACACTATCAAAGGTGTGTGAGGAGACATTTATTTCCCAGCTTTTCTTCCCCCAGCAACTTTTCTGAAGGCATGTTTAATGGGAGAGGAGCTGAGCTCCCCCCTTTCCTTTGCAAGATGCTCAGCAGCCAGCAGAGCCTGCTGCTGGGGGATTTTGCTGCTGAGGTACATTCCTAAGCAAATAAATATAGCAGTTAAATAATTTCCTGCCCAATTGGTAAGAGGACGAAAGAAGTGACCTAATCAGCCTCTTCTGTCTCTCATTCCTGCCTGTCTCCCTCTGATGTTCCTTGCCCCAGCTTTTAGCACAGTAAGCCCAGAGCGTGATGGAGTTACCCCTGCTTCCACTGGAGCAATCCCAAGAAGCATCAGGCCCACACAACCTCACTTTTGAAGATGTGGATAAAGCAAAGGTGGGAAATGGAAGGCTTTCCATGTGAGGAGGTTCTAGAGGAACCTCTGTCTCTGGGGACACCACCTGCCACCTCCCTGCATGGGTCAGACTCTGCCCAAGAGCCCAAAGGCTGCAGAGCCATGGGCTCAGTGTCCCAGGCAGGGCTGCCTTTTCCCCTGCACTGTACCCCACGCACAGCCGAGGGCTGCACCTTCATGGCACATTTTTTTGCATCTTAAAAGTTATTTCTTGGTGCCATAGGAAGACAGTCTCGTCTCTCCCCCCAGCTGGCAGCTTCTCACTCCTCTGCCTATCTCTGTTGGATGATTTCCCTGAAATTTATCATCTCTTTTCCTTTCCTCAGTCCCATCTTCCTAATTACACATTCCTCTACCTTTCTAAATCATTCTCCTCCCTTCTTTTTGCTGACTCCCTTTAAACTAGCTGAAGGTCAATGCCATTACCCTTCTTGCTCTCCCACCCCCACCCCCACCTCACCAAGCTCAGGCTGTGTCTCTCCCCACAGTTGCTCCCCACTCCCAGCACTGATTTCTCCCCCTTGGTTCCATGTCACTGATACGGTCCTGACACACACAGACCCAAAAAGCCATGAGATGAGCTGTTCATCCACAAGGTTTCTCACAGGGCAGCAATTACACCAGGGTGTTGCCCACAGGCAGTGCCAGTGGGTGAGAACCTCTGCTGAACATCCAGATCATAGAATCATAGAATCATTAAGGTTGGGAAAGATCTCTAAGATCATCAAGCCCAACTGTAAGATGGTCTTCTGCCTTCTCCTCCTCCTCATTCTTCCCTTCCTCCTCTTTCTCCTCCACCTCTTCTTCCTCTCCTGCCCTTCCCACTCTCTGCCCCTGCCCTCTCTCCCTCAGCAGCCAAATCCTCCTCCAGCTGTGTGCTTTCTGCAGCACACACTGCCTGGTGCCCGGCCCTGGGCAGTTCTGGCTGCAGCACACCACAACAGCTCTGTGCGGAGAGGCTGCGTGCTGCAGGACCCAATGCCTGGGCTGCAGCCCCTCTGAAATTCATCAATTCAGACATCTCAAATTCTGCATCCTCACTGCACGGCTGCCCTTTCCCCATCTCCATGCCATGACTCCTGCAGACGGCTGCTGGACCCACAGGCCCTTTGGTATTCGTCATGCATCCACAGGCTGCTTCTTGCTGCGTGAGATGGGAAAAGCAATTCAGTTCTGCCCCAGGGAGCCCCTGCTCCGACAGGGGTGTGCAGCAGAGAGGGCTCCACTGGGGACAATTTAATCATGGTTCACATCCCCAGCTCATTTCCTATGGAGATCATGGGTGGAATCAGAGTGGAAGCATCCGAGTCAGGGCTGCGGGGCACCCACATGGAGCAGGGTGGGACTGCTGCTGTGCCAGCCGCCCTGCACTGCTCTCAGCAACCAGGGGACATCTTGGCAGCAAGGGCACGTGGTGCTTAGCCACAGCCCTGCTGCAGAGGACACAGCTTTTGCTGGAGGTGGCACTTGGTGTCACATCCCCGCCCTGGTGCTCCCCTGCTTCCTGCAGAGAGGCTGGACAGGCTCTGTGCAGCTGCTGGGTTGTGTCTTGTGAGGATGAATTTCAGAGGAGGATCCGCCCGTTGTACCTCATGCACATATTTGTTTTGATTTGGTCTGTAAGTGTTCTTGCAGCCGAGGATGTGTTTTGTGCACGGGTGAGATGAGGGGGATAGGAGGAAGGGCTGCGCTGAGGGACACTGAGGGCAGTCCTCGGGGTGCATGGGGGAGGAGGAATATACTCCAAATGGGACAGGAGCAGCTGGTGCTCAGAAAACCCTCTTCTTGTACACGCTATGGGATAGCAACGCTCCTGGGAGCAAAGGGCCACAGAGCCAGGAGGAAGTGCTGGGGATGCTGTAGGGATGGGGACCAGAAGAGGAGCAGGGGAAACGGGGACACAGAGGAAATCTGGCTTGGTGCATCCTGGGGTGTGTTGGGTGGAGATCAGGACCGGGTGCTGCTGCCCTGCAGAGGTGAGCAGAGCCGCAGGTTCCTGCTGAGCACCTCCATCCTGCCCAGCACTCCCAGCTGTGCACAATGGCCGGGGCAGCTGTGAGCATTATCCTTAATAGGAGAAATTGAAGAAGGAGGGATGGCTGCAAACTGGAGAAACAAATTCCGCGAAAGCAGGGCAGGCCGCAGAGACAAAACAAGCGAGCTGCATTTTCTCCTCCCTGAGAAGTTCACATTTTTTCAACCTCCAAAAATAAAGCAAACAAGTTTTGAGGCTTTTGTTTGCTCGGGTTTTGTTATGGCTTTTGTGTGCGTGTGAATGCGTCTGCGCCTGTGTGCATGCGTGGAATCTCTCTCTCCTGCTTTTTTTCCCCAAGGGAAGGCAAAAGAGGGAAATAAAACCTAAAGTGGTTTTTTATCGATGCTGTTCAGGAACTAAACAATTTCAGCTATGCAAGGATCCTTACAGAAGAAGGCAATTGTGATCAGAAGGGCTTTTCACCGCACAGACATTTTGATGAATATTTTCCAACCCACTCATTCTAGGAACATTCATATTTTCCGGCCATACAACAAAAGATTCTCTCCCAAACCGGCGCTCTGTGGACATACTGTGCCCTGCCAGAGCCAGGCCAGGTGTGGGGTCAGCCTGTGGGCCAGCCCCATGCCCTGCTGCACTGCAGGGCTGGCAGACATCGGGCCGAGCCACAGCCACGGACAGCAGCACAGCCACCAATGGAAGTGGCATGGAGTGGCAGCGGTCCGATTGCTGGAGGAGAGAAAAAGAAAGTGAGCTTGGCTGAAACATTAAATAAACAGTGACATATGGTTCCTGGGACCCGGGCAGGGAAACCTCTAATCAGCTTCTATTTAACAAATTGTCTGCGTAACACTATGAGCTCATGCCTCAGAGACACAGCGAGCGGCTGCAGGGCCGGCCCACCCCAAAGCTGCCCGGGGCCCTATGAAAGCACGGGAGGGTCTGGAAGCCCCCAGCAGTGCTGCCCTGGGGATGCTGGGTGCCCTGCTATGAGGCACGGGTCTCTGTGCACACCCAGCACCTGCCTTCCTCCCAGCACTCAGTCCCACATCACCGTGCAGAGCCCTCCATGCCATCCTACTCCCAGTGCTCTACGCATCCTGCCCATACCTGCGGCCGTGTGATGGGCAGAGATAAGGCTCTGCTCACGTTACCCAGCGCTGCCTTTCTGCCACTCGATAGCATTCATTACGAGTTATTCTAATGGAACAGAAACCCTTCAGAAGGCTTTCCCCACGCTGCCCCTATCCCTGTGCCCATCACGAACACCCCCATGCCCACCACACTCCCCCTCCCTAAGCCCTCAGGACTTCCCAGTTTCAGCAACATGAGATACAGGAGTTTCTTTGAAAAAGCTGCACGCTGGCAACTTTCCCACCCAAGTTTCAAATCTCACAAGATAATATTCTCCATATTCCTTTATGGAAACCAGAAATTCGGGCTTTTCCACGAGCCTGACATGGCGCCGTGCCCCAACGCACGACATCACAGCGCCCAGCAGCAGAGCAGGCACAGGGCTCGGCAGCAGGGGAAGCACAGAATGGGATGATGGATGGAAGCTCCCCAGCCAGCAGTGTCTGCAAAAGGTGCTTTTTCAGGTCAGTCGAGTCCATTCACTAAATGCTGAGTAGCGTTCTATCAAAAAATAGGAAAAAAACCACCCAGATAAAGTCAGTGAGTTTGGAACTCCTTGTTACGACGGCCTTCCAGCGAAGATTTTTCTTTTTTTTATTATACTTCTCAATGAGGTTTTCAGACAAAATTTACCTCTGCGTCGCTCACACCCACTTACGGAGCTTAGAAAAGAAGGAAAGCAAACGGGCTTTTTGCTTTACGACTGAGCAGAACGTCCTTGTGGACTTGAAACAGGTTTCAGAGGGATTTTTTTATTCTTATTTTTATTCTTATTTTTTTTCGTTTTGCTGAGTGCAAACTTGTGTTTTTGTCTGTGATGTCTCCAACGTTTCCTATTACCCAGCGGAAGGAAGGGCCGCTGAGGGCTGTTAAAGCCACATTGCTCAGAGCTGGGGTGGTGATGAAAGTCATATTGACCCCAGAGTGGCCACGCGCCTGCAAATCAGAGCAGGAGTTCCCCGGCTCTTGGGAGTTTCCAGCCTGAGCAATAAGGGGTTATCCCGAGAGGATGTGGAGCTGGGAAGGGTCTGGTGGGCGGCAAGGGGCACTCCGCTCGTGGGATCTGCAGTGTGGGCTTACAGGGAAACCCCACTTACAAATGAGTGCAAACATGATTTTCTCGAAGGACATCAGTAGTCCTTCAGGCCTGTCCTCTGAGAAGAGGACAAGCTGTGTTTGTCCCCTAATGGGGCAGCTCAGGTCTGTGCTACAGGGGGCGATCTGAGCCCGAAGGTGGGCACAGCCCTGGGGCAAAGGGACACAGACCCAATGAGGGCAGTGGTGGGGCTGAGGCATGCATGAAACAGGTGCGTGCAAAGCAAATGTCAACTCAGCTAAATGGAAATGTTCTCTCCCAGCCCTCTGAAGTGTAACTGCCAGGCTTCCCGCTGCTCTTAATCTATATCACATTGAGTAGCTAAATATATTCACAGTATAATACAGCAGGGCCTTACTAATCTGCCCTTCATCATTTGGACACACAGAAACGGCTCTCTCCACATCTCAGCACAGGTTTAATAGCAGAGCCATCACACTCAAGGTCTCCTATTACCAAGACTTCATCGTTTTGGCAAGGGTGACTGGAACATGCTCACGAGGACATTACAGAGGATGCACATCAGTAATTGAAACAAAACTGCAGTTGTCAAAATGAATGAGCAAAGTATGTTTCCTGCTGTCCTAACCTTGCCCTTTCCTAATTGTGTTTGTTTGGCAAACAAACCGTATTTGTTAATTTGCACAACAATTCTCCCACTCATTAGTGGGATCCTAATCCCTGCAAAACTGCTGCTGCTGTGAGCTCAAGGATGGGGCATAGAATCCCCGGATCCCCACCCTGCCTGCCCCGGATCCTGCATGGCACCACGGTGGGTTGGAGAGCACAGCAGAGGCTTCCCTGCTGCTGGACCTTCTGGACTGACCCAGTCCAGCTCTTCCATCCCTCTGTGCAGGAAGCCACAGGACGTCCATCAGCTGCAGAGTGCCTTTGCTGAATCCATGCTGTAGTGAGGACACGCTGCAGGCCCAGCAGCTGCTGCCCTAATGTCACCAAGCTGACCTTCATCAGCAAAACAGGTGGGAGATGTCCCCCCTGCAGGGCTGGGAGCCTCCACCTCCCTCATCCCACACCATCCCCATGAGCCAGCCCTGCCACCGCACTCCAGGGAGCTGAGCCCTGGGCTGTGACCCGCAGCCGGCCAGCCCTGCTCCCCCTGCATTAGCATTCCCCAAACCCTTTTAATGCAGGGAACCTGATAAGGGATCTGCATGTATGGGGCTTTTTTTTCTTCCTTTGACACACAACCCAGCTGGCTGGGTGGCGGCTCAGGGAGGAATCAAATGCTCAGTAACAAATGAGTAAATCAAATTACCATTTTACATCTCTTTAAGTTGTTTCTTTCTAAGAGCTCCGCAGATTTTATCTCAGGTAGCTTTAATTTGAGCAGGACAGAGTGAGCTCCTCAGGCTTTGCAGGGGACAGCAGCCAGCTCAGCTGGGCGAGCTGGCAGGAGAGAAGGGGGGAGAAGGATTCTTTGTCCTCGGAGGGATGGCCCAGTAAGCAGCCAGGAGTCCAACACCTCCCCAGCAGAACCAGGCGGCTGCTGCTCAGCTTTGCTGTTTTCTTCTTCCCAAGTCTTCCCGTGCAGAAACTCACCGAGATCTCCCTAATCTAAGAGATAATAACCTGAGGAATTTCTAGTCAGGCTTCATTGGCCATGGCATTTCGCTGCTCTTTCAAAAATCCCTGATGTCTTCCTCTTCCAAAACACAGCAGAAACAGAAAACAAATCAATCCACATAACAACAGCATGATCGGCTTTTCTCAAGCTGCGGAGAGGGGGAGAGAGAAAGGGAGGAGAGGAGAGATGGAGCGATAGAGAGAGAAAGTGCAGGGATGAGGAGGGGCAGCATTTATGGACTCGTTGGAAACCATCAATCACTGTTAGTGCAATAGGCTATTTAGAGCTGGTGAGTATTAAATTCCAGCAGAATTTGATGAATAACAGGAGGAAAAACATTCCCACTGTAGAAGAACAAAAACAAGAGCTCCTCCTCACCCGTGCCACAACCCTGAGCCAAACACTCCCAACCTGAGCAAAGCGCTCTGGGAAAGCTGTGCAGAACCTCAAACAGAGCGCAGTACAGAGGGGGGATCTGGGCACAGCAGCTCCTGACAGAACCTTAAGGACTTCATCCTCACAAGCCTAACTCCCATCTGGGGTGGGAGGAGCTCAATTTGCCTTAATTATCGTTGCTAATTATTAGCACATGGAGCAAGGCTGCTCTGATAAGATAAGGCTGCAGGCAGCCCCATGGCCCCTGTCCTTTGGGGTCTGGAGGGGCTCCCTCTACTCACACCCCCTTAGTGCAGGGCCTGGTACCTCCCTGGCTGCAGCATGGCTGTAAGCACAGTGTAGAGCTGCCTGGAGGCCCCAAGCCAGCCCTAAAAACAGAGACCTTTCCACCATGTGATGGTGATTGGCATTTGTTGCATTCCTATTGTCGCTCCCCAAAAGCAGTCAGCAATAGCATTTCTGCTTAATTAGACAGGCTGGTAATGAGAGCTGAGGGCCCCAGAGGGTTGTCTGACATCACCAGGTATTGCTGTCAAGCAGACACAGAAAAATACACAGAGATTCAGTCTTAACATCCCTGGATTGAGAAATCTGCCCTAAAAATGCATGAGGTGGTGCTTTCTCTTCAATATCTCTCAATAACAGAAGGAGGAAAGGCAGGCATCTGAAATCAGGCTCATCCAGAACCATCAGGGAATTGCAACGGGAGTTTTTTGGTTCTATGACAAAGAGCTCATCTGGCATGAACATAAATGTGAAAGGGGAAAGCTGGTACAGCTCAGGTGACCTTTTCCTGGAGCCGCGTGGGCCGTGCGGTGATGGCAGAGACACCTGAGTGCCGGCACAGCAGGGCAGCACCCAGGTGTCACCTGGGTTTGCTCAGCAGCAGAAGAGCAGGGCACGGTGTGAGCAAGCCCTGGCTCCGGGCCCTTCTCCCCAGCTGTGCACCCATCCCCCTGGAGCACAAAGCCCACACCCAAAGGTCTGGAGGATGCATCCACCGCCCGTCCCTCATGTCACCGAGCGCTGTGCTCCAGAGCTGTGCCTGGTATCCTGGGGAAGACGATGACCAACAGTGAGCTCCTCCCAGTCCCACCTGGGCTGTGGGGAGCGGGGTCCTGCGTGCTGGGGCACAGAGGTGGCACACGGAGTGCATCCCTGCCATGTGGCAGCCGGCCCGTGGGCCGCTCCGATGGGAGAGTGACTCACAGGGACTCCGCCGCAGTGTGTTTCCTATTAGGGCTGTTAAAGTCTCCACAATTAGGAATGTAACTCAACCAGAGTGTGAATCCTTAATAGGAAACATCCCCCAGATGCGCGTGAGGGCCCCGCGGAAGATGCCAGCCCTGGAGAAGGGCTCCCCGTGCTGCGCGCGCCGCCGGGATGGCTCCCACATGAGGCTGCATCAAAGGCAGCGGCTGCGGTCCCGGGTTCTCGTTGGCCACTTCTGCCAACTTTGATCAGGGCTTCTCTGCTGACTCCGAAACGCTTTTGTCACACTTGTTTCCCAAGTGTGAAGAGCCTGAAGCCGCGCTGGAAACTCTGAGACAGTTTTGGATTCCTTTGCAACAAAGCCAAGGCCAGGACAATGGGACTTTGATGTTATTGACATATTGGTTCAGAGTTTCCTTGTTTCCATTTCCCAGCATTAGGACAGAGCACAGGGCTGCTTCTTTGCTCTGTTTAATTAGTTAATGTTTGTACAGTGCTTGGAGAATATAAAGTGCTCAGTAAGTGGAAAGCATTATCCTTATTATTATGCCTTCCCATATCCACCGGCTGCGTTCAGCGGAGCTGCAAAAGCTTTAGGAGGGGAAAAAAAAATAAAAAGGTCAAGTTTATTTTATTTTATTTAAATTTAGAGTAAAATCTCAGCGCTGAGCAGCGATGGCGGACGGGTGGCCCTGGGGATGGAAGGGTCTGCCCACCTCCTGCTCAGGGGCAGCACAGACTCAGCCAAACCAACCCCCTCCGTGCTGTCCCCCGTTGCCCCACCACTGTGCCCCAGGTTTGATCTGGGCAGCCCAGTCCTTGCTCAGGGCGTGGGGCTCATCCGGGGCTCGTCTGGGCTACTCTCTTTCCCTGGAGTGAGATTTCCCCCGTTGTGATTCCCCTCCATGCTCTGATAAAGCACCCAAAGAGCTGCTCCAAGGGCCCCCAGCAGCCCTCCCGCCCCCGCCTCTCCCCCGCCAAATATGTTTGTATTTTTAACATTTTAGGCAACAATCTTAAACCAAAACAGATGTGACAATGAATATTTATCTGCAGCATCTCAGTATGGGATTTTCTCTTAAACTCGATAGAATAAACTGCTCATGATACAGAACAACATTTCTCCTAATATACAATACACGAGGGGCAGGAGGGGAATTAGCAGATGAACTCAGCATTAAAGCCATTTAAAATCAAAAGAGCAGCACCATTTACATGCGAGAAGAACAGTTGGTTGCTTTCAGTAGATCCTGGTGTGTTTTTTTTTAATTCCTTAAGGCACGCATTGCACAGAAAGGTTACCCAGCCGAAGTGCCAGGGAGGTGGGAGGAGGAGGGCAGGAACCTCGGTGCTCAGGGCCAGGGGGAGCAGGATGGGCTGGGGCACAGCTCTGCCTCTGTTCTGCACTGTTCTGCAGGCAGCTGGGTGCCCACGCGCTGCCCCAGTCCATGGTGAGGGCTGGGCTGTGCCAGGATGGATGCGCGTACGACGCCTTGGGTTCTACGGTGGCAGGGACCTGACTTTGCCCAGCTCTGCCCTGCTCGGGGTCTTGAGCTGCTGGTTGTGAGGCTAGATGCTGTAAATCAGTGAGCAAAGGGTGAGCAATGCAAGGGGCAGCACCCCCTGCCCAGAGCTGGGGCCGGTCCCATCCTTGGCACATTGAGCCAGGTGCCTTCCTCCGACCTGCTGTCAGTGATACAGAGCCAAAACAACATGCAGATTAGAAATAACAACAAGAGCAAGGAAAAAGAACAGCTTCTGAAGCTGAGCTCTGTGCTGCACACATAGGCTCCCTGGAGGATGGTGTGAGGCAGTGGGCGGCACATGGCAGGTGTTTGCTGGAGCTCTGCATGCTGATGGAGGGTGAGGGAAGCACCCCAAGGGCCCCTCCCACATTGTCTGTGGGGCTGAGAGGCCAAAAGCACCTCGTGCTCATTCGCTCCTCTGCCCCTCTGCAAAAGGAGTGACTTGGCTTGAGCTGGGAGAGCTGATGGTCACTCTCTGCAGGCTGCCAAAGGCCCTGAGGGAGGGCTGAGTGCAAGGTATGCTCGGAGCACTTGGTCTACTCTGGGAAGCTGTGCCTGGTTCCTCTGCTGCACTGTGGCGCAGATGTAGGGCAGCGAAGGGTGTCAAAGAGTGCTATGCTTTGGGAAATTGCACCTTCAGGGCTTGTCTTTCTGGGCAAAAAGGAAATGCCTGTGGTCCTCGGGGCCACCCGGCTGGCAGAAGAGAATGGCAAGCTACTCCGGCACTGGGGCACCGAGCCCAACTCAAACACCAGCATGGAAAAGTGCCATCATTCCCCCGAGCATCCATCCCACCCGCATGGAGGCTCTCAGGAAATGTAGTGAGCAGCTCAGAAGCGTGGGGCCATGCCCTATCTGTCAGCAGCAGCAGGGAGGGGGAGCGGGGCTGTGCCTGAGGTTTGTGCTCCATGGAGCTGGGTGACCCCAGCAAGCGGCCCCAGCACTGCGGGCTGCAACGCCTTGTTCCAAATTGTCCCAGGAGGCAAAAAGACGCTTTGCTCTGTGGGCACTGCAGGTGGGAGCCAGAAAATCTGCTAAGAGGCCAGCAGAGATGGAGTTGACCGTCACTGGGAGCAGTTGCTCAGTGCCAGAATTAGGATATCGACTGCCGGAGCCCAGGGGGACCAGGCTGGCTCTGCTGGCAGGGTGTGCGCAGCCTCCTGCGCATTGCTGGCCCTTCCCTTTGGATAGGGTATAGCGAGCATGGGGCTCTGCAGGGTCCCAGTGCTTCCCGCAGCACCAGAGCAAGGCACCAAGTAGCACCAGCCCCCCTCAGGCTCCCCTGCCCAGCTCAGGGCCCCACAGTCAGTCCCACTGTGCTGGGCTCCCCGTGTACCATCGCTGTTATCCCTTCGGCAGTGAGCCCTCAGCTCTGTGGGGCTTCCCTGCTCTCCCTGGGGCGTGAGGAGGAGGAGGAGTTGGATGATGAGGGGGAAGCTGTGCTCAGCCCTGGGCACGGCTCCCAGAGCCGATGCAAGGCAGCACTGCGGGGCGCCACGGGCTGCCCAGCATCCCCGGGAAGTTCGTTTCATTCCCCAAACTATATAAAAGTTGCCTGATGTTATACTGTAAGCGCATAGCATTCCTTTGTAAGGAAATAAAGTGTCAGTGCCACAGCTGTGAAATATATGCAGAGCTCGCTCTGATTCAGTAGCATGCACTGGGCAGAGAGAAGCAGCGGGTTCCTGTTTAGGTTTTCGGTTACTGTGTTTGTAAAATATTTATTTTTCTTGGTATTTCTATCCCAGCCTTTTCTGAATCTAAATATTTGGACGATGGAGGAGCTGCGGCCAGACCCAGCGCTGCTCCGCTCGCGGCGGGCGTGCTGCTGTCCTCCTGCACCCTGCTGCTCCCTAAGGACCCAGCGGTGTTTAAACGCAGTCACCGGGGGAGGAGAGGGTGGTGTGGGGGGTAGAGGGGCCTGGTGGGACAAAAAGCTGAGAGAAAAGAACAAAAAACAAAGCAGCACCATATAAATGAATAAATAATTGTAATAAAAAAGATCATTGGGAAGCAAGGGCATTCTTTATGGTGCATTAATGTGTTTTCTCAGCTGTTCCCTTGACTCTCCACCACTTCTCTCAGTTCCTGTCCTCGGGATGCTTTCTGTGCAAGCCGTGGGCACAGGAAGGTTCCTCCGTCCCCATCTCCCATCACACATTAACAGAGACAGGACCAACCGTGCTCCCTGGGAGAACCTCCCCCCACAGATGGGAAGTGCCCACACAGGGCCCCCTCCCCACATTGCCTAAAACCACCAGCCCGACACGTGGTGGAACAGCCGCTTATCTGCCCGCCGACAGCACTGCCACCACGCTGTGATGAGTGACGTGTGGACATGGTCCCACCTGCTCCCAGCTCTGATCACTGGGTGCTGCTGCTGCTATAGGAACACCCAAGCTCTCACAGCCACCTTCTTTTTTCTTTCTCTCTTTTCCTTTTTTCCTTTAAACCCTCAAAGCCCACTTCTGAATTCCCATATGCTCTCTACCAAGAGCCTATGGGCTCTTCACCACAGTTATGCTCTCACCAAGGCATGATGCTGTGCTGCTGCAGCTCTCGGTGGGGATTGAGCCTCCCCCTCCTCCTCCAGGACAGCACTGCTTGTAACTTGCTGATGAAGGACATTTGCTGGGAGCCATGAGACCCAACCTCAGGCCCATGTAGTGGGCAGAAATCTTCATATTTATGTGTCCCAGGGGGTGACACAGTGGCTATTTGCAGGACACCTCCTTAGGAGGGTCTTTCACCCCTATTTATGGAGATTTCCCTGCTCTGCAGTCGCAGATGCAGTATGTGCTGCGTCCCACTTACCAGCCCACTTCCCTACTGGCTCAGTATCTACCGACTCTAGGGGCTCCACGGGCAAAAACAACACCCATTCCCTTCCTTCCAGGGCCTCACTTTGGAAAAACTGCACTCCTTTCCAGAGTATGGGACCACGAAGCCTCCCTGGTGCACTGAGTGCCCCCAGCAGCTGACCTTTGCAGGGACAGAGATGCTGTTGGCAGTGGGGCAGCAAGCAGGGAGCCCTTCTCTCTCTGGGCCATTTTGGCATGAGCACTATGAGCAAGTCACCCTCACACACCCGAGTCCCATCCAGTCCCCTTGCAGACACCTCCATCACTGCAAGGCTGCCTTCAGTCACCTCCTGGTGACTCAGTCACTATGGCTTAGGGAACTGCTGAGCAATGACACACAGAGCAGAGGAAAGCACCGGGCAGGACGGGTTGCTGGCAATGCTGACTGTCTCCGTGTTCCCCTCTGGTTTTACTTCTCCTTTTCTGCCTGTTGCCTTTTCTTCCCGCTTGCCCCAGCACTGTAAGTAAATGGGGGGAAGTGAAGAGGGGAAGTCACCTCAGCCCTATGATTATATACCTTCAACAAATGTATGTACAGTGAGTCCTCTGAGACCCGGGTTTTGGCCCAGGCTGCAGGAAATGGAAAGCTCTCTTACTTCTTGGGAGGATTAAGGAGTACGGAAGGCTCCTGGGTGCAGAGCAGCTCAACTTGGGCAGGGTGGGCTGGTGGGAGGCGGGGCATGGCTCTGACCTCCTGCCTGATCCCTTCCCTTTCCCCTTTCCTTTCCCTCTTCCCTTTCCCCTTCCTTCCACCTTTCCCCTTCCCTCTACCCTCAACCTTTCCCTTCCCTTTTCCCTTCCCTTCTCTTCCTTCTTCCCATCCCTTTCCCTTTCCCTTCCGCTTCCCATCCCACGTTCCGAGGTCTCCTTAGCCGCGATCTACCCCTAGCGGCAGCGCGCTGCCACGGAGCGCTGCGGGGCGGTGCGGGGCGGTGCGGGGCGATGCGGGGCGATGCGGGGCGATGCGGGGCTGCTCGCTGTGAAGTCCCGTCGCTGGTGAATGGGAGAAGAAAGGAAAGGGGAGGAAGGGGAGCAGGCTGGGGAGGAGAGGAAGAAATAAAGTATCAAAACCAACCAAACAATCAAACGAAAACAAACAAACACACAAAACCAACCAACCAGCCAAAAAGCCACCTGCTTTAAATGATGGAAAATGCCCCAGTGGTGTTTGCTTTCAAGCCTAATTTTGTTATTCGGGAGCTTGAAAAGCATCTAACTCCCGAGCCCTTGTAGAGCAAGCTTAGATCTCACATTAGAAAACGTAAATAACCCAGTTTTCTGTTTGGACCAAGCCACTGAAACATCTGAAGGTTTCTCTTTGCAGCCCTTAACACACAACCCAATAGACCCCAAGCTCCAGAAGAAGGAGCTGAGGCCCCGGGACCTCGGAAGAGCCAGCAGGAGGTGAGGGGATGGGAAGCAAAGGGGAGCAGGGGCAGCATGAACCCCTGCCCTGTTCCAGAGGTTGGGTCAGGCAGCCCTTCATGGCCCCTCTGTCAGCAGGAGGCTGCAAGAAGCACCAAAGGGCACTTAAAGGAAGTGTTATGGGATGCCTTGAGGACCTTTTATCTTCACCCTGTATGTTAGCAGTTACATCCCAGGGCAGGAGGACTTACAAGCGGGAGGTGTTGGTTGCTGTGTTAGCTACACCTGAGCTTCTGGGTCGAATAGAACACAGAGATTTGGAAAACTAAATAAAAACTAAAAACGACAACATCACGGGCCTGGGAGCAGCGCAGGGAACAGTCTGTACTGCCCAGCAAGGTGTGTGAGAGTCACCGTGAAGTAGGACAAGCACAGCACTGTTACTATATTGGGAACTCAGCCAGAAGCTTTCTCTCCATTTTTCCAGAGCCCAAATTTCCTACAGCCTCACTCCAAAGCAGCAGGGACCTGCAGGGCAATAAGCTGCCCAGCGGCACCTCACTGCCTCAGTGGGTGCCAGCAGGATGGGGGCATTGGAAGCGCTTTGGGGAAAGGAGGGAGGGACAAAGAGAAGCAGAGAACGGGCCATCCTCTGCTGCATTTCAATGGGAAACAGACTCATCTCTTTTATTACCCAGTCCATGGTTTCCATTTTAAATCAGCCCTGACACTTCGGTTCCTTTTTTTTTTTTTTAATAAGCCACATTTGTTCATTAAAATCCATTCGTCCCAACCATCACAAGGTATTTGAAAGAAAAGCAGCATCTGGGGGAACAGTGCCTCTGTATTCTCCTGTTGAAGGCTCTGGGATGCAACAAAGCTTATCGTCACAGCTGGGGACCACTGCGAGTCAGACCCCTTGCAAGAAGCAAAGGGCATAGGGATCAGTGTCGGTGCTGCGGCCTCCCTGCTCCACCCAGCCCTGTGGGAGCTGTGCTGAGCCATGCCAAGCTGTGCCAAGTCGTGCCAACACATACTGGGCTGTGCCAGGGGGTTTCCAGCTCCTCCCACCTGAGCCAGCGCTCAGACCCCCGGCTGCTGGATCCCTCCCCAGGGCTGTGTGCTGGATCTGTGCCCTCACCATCCCCCGAGAGCATGGAACGCGGGGAAAGGCAGATGGGGAGAGGGGAGGAGGGAAGGGAGGGAGGGTAAAACACAGTCCTGGATGACGGGCTGAATCTGGAATAGAAAGCATCTTGAAGGAAGAAAGTAACAACCAGAAACAGCAGAAAAAGGATGAAATGTGACAGAAAAGTTGGCCTGAGGGAAATAACGGGAGCTAAAAATAAGCATCCAAGGGCTGCAATGGGAGAGAGAAGGAGCAATGTCGATCAGGAGAAATGGGGTTACATTGCAGCCCTCTGCCTGCATGCTCCTGCTGAGCCCTGGGGGCAGGAGAGAGGAGGGGGAATGTGCAGTGGGGACAGCAATGGGACAGCAGTCGGGCTTTGCAGTGTGACCACTGCCTGGGACAGCAGCAGCAAGGAGCAGCTCAGAGCACTGCACGCAGCTCCACGTGCAGATGATGCAAGCCCAGGGAAAAGCCCCATCAGAGCATGGGTATGAATGTTTGGGGGCACGTTGCAAAGGGCAGCACTGTGCCCAAGCAGAGCAGGCCCCTTGGAAATGCCTGTGCACTCCATGTGAAACCAACTCCCAGCCTGCCCAGGCCGTGTGCAGGGACCCACAGCCACACTCAGTGCCCCCAGACCCCCAGGGGCTGCCCCAGCCCTGCACAGGGCACACTGAGCTCCCTCTTCACGTGTGCCAGCCAGCCTAGCTCCGTGATTACATTTCTCTGTTTCCTTCCCGACTTGAGCACAGAAAGCCTCTTTGCCATTCATTTATCCAGGGACTTCATTGGTATTTAATAAACTCGATTAAGCAGCCGCCTTAATTTGCTTTTGTAATGAAAACATAATTGTTTCTGCAGTTACAATGCGGGGACTCTCCACAGCAAGTGGCAGGTGCTAGGGAGCAGGAGAGCACAGCACAGAAGAGCAGTGTACCCCGAAGTTGTTTGCTGCTCCCCCTGGGAAGCACACAGGGTGCTGGGCACGGCTGGTTCAGGGGAAGAGTGGGGCGGGGAAAGGCAGTGCTGTGCACAGTGCCACGAGAGCGACTGGGCCTGGCTCAGGGCACTCTTGCTCACCTCATCCTGCAGCCCCTCCCACAAAACCTGCACCTGCAAAGCATGGGTAATCAGTCCTATTCACCTTGCAGCTCCTGCGTGCATCCCTTGCACTTGTGCTCTGTGATCCATGTGGGCACGCATGTGGAAATACAGAGGCACACCTCTGTGCTTCTCATGTGTGCCACTGTGCATCCATGCACACACAGCCCCGGCCCCGAGTAGCTTGCAGTGCTGTGCACAGACACACACGTAACCTTTAGCACTCACAGCATCAAAAATGTGCACCTCGACACCACGGCAGCCTTAGTACAAATAGGTGGGAACAGAAGCTGCTTTGCAAACAGAGAGCGTAATGGCAAACCCCTAAACTGAGAAACAAATGATCGTCTGTACTGTTTGTATATCAGATGAGATCTCTATAGAGACCGAAGAGAAGAAAGGCTGCTCATTTCATACCATTTATTTTGAGATACTTCTCGTGATTGATGACTGAGGGAATGCTGCAGCCCCCATGAGTGCCCGCAGCACCCCGAGGAGCCGGGCTGCAGGATGCCCTGTGCACGTTGCTGCTCCCAGGGCAGGACACAGGCAGGGACCATGCCTTTGCACAGAGCTGCTTGTGCGGGGAGGAAAAGCAGAAGAGAGGAAGAAACAGATGGCTCCATTTCATACAAAAAGGCAGAGAGGGAAGATGTAACTTGGGAATCTCCCCAGAACAAACCATCTGTAGCATAAGGCCTGTGTTGCTGCTGGTGTAGCAAGGCAGCCAAAATACTGAAGCAGCAAGAGATGAGTTGCTCGGGAAGAACAGAACTGCATTTCATTACTTACTTCCATTCCTTTGTGATTCTGAGGTCACAGGTGGCATCAAAACCGCTCCAGGCGGCGCTGCCCCTTGCAGGGCTTTGCACACCCCAGGGATGGGCACCCGTGTCCCACCTCTTGTGCATGGGAGGGCAAAGCAGCATGCATGTGCTCCAGCAGCGCCATCCCGCTCAGCTCCCCACCCCTCACAGATGGCTTCCAATGCTGACAGATCCATAGGGCGTACAATGGGGCAGAGTCAAGCTTTTGTTGGAGCCCACCCTGAGTGGAGGCAGAGGGAAGGACCTGCAGTAGCACTTGGGGACAGTGCCTGGTTATTTGGTGTTACTGCATTCATCTGGCTGTAACACCAATGGGCGTGCGGGTGTGCAGGCTGCAGAAAGAGGGCAGGGGTAGCACAGCCCCATCGTTAACAACTCAAGAGGTGACCAGGGCAGGGATCATCTCCTTTGGGTGGGCAGGAGGAGGTGGAAAAGCAAAAGAGGCCGCCCTATAAATCACTGATATTAGAACAGCATGGAAGGGCTGGGGGGCTTCGGTCGGGAGGAAGCCGCGGGTGGGAGCTCAGGAGGCACCGCCGGCCCGGCCGTGCAGCTCCACACATATACATCAGGCCCTCCTGACACATCATTATTAGCTTTCCTACGCTGAATTGCACAGGGATAAACTTGGGGCTGGGAGAGAAACCGCAGAGATTATTGTCAGCCCTCGCGCTGCCACGCGCTGTGCTTTTCTCCCACCCCCCTGCCTTCTCCAAGCAGCAGCACAAGGGAAATTCGTGGCATTTCTACGGCTCATGCTGCAGGAAGCATTGGTGGGCTTGAAAGAGGAGAAAGAATTAGAGGGCTCATCCAGACAGTGGGACGCAGGGGGCGAGGGGGGAGCGGGGAGGGCATAAGACGAGGCTGAGAGCAGCTGATCTGAGTAAAATGATAGTTTGATGCATCGGTCAGGGAAAAAAGAAACTTCAATAAAACAAATTGAATTTAAATCCTCCGGTAAAGCCGGTTCCCAGCGCCGGGATGCAGGGTTGTGTTACCACAGCCACACGGCCCGGAGCTGCTGCTTGCTAAGTGGGGTGCAGGGTGGGCACGGCTGGGGGCAGCCAGGGGCTCTCCTCTCATAGACACCTCCCAGATGGGGCCCCAAAGCACTGCATTTCTCCCCTGCTTTCGTTCACCCCACTCCCTGACCCCAGGGCTGTGTCACAAGCAGCCCGTGCAGAGGCCCAGCTCTGGCAGGGCGTCTCACCATGCCATGTGCTCAGGAACAGCCTCCTATCAGCACAGCAGCCTCCCGCTGCAGGGCCGTCCTGGAGATTCCATCCTCTCTGGGGTCTCTGCACACCCCTCTCTGTGAATGCATGGAGGTCAGTGGGCGAAGAGGAGGAAGCACCAGGCTCGCTTTCTCTCGCCATAAATAGGGTTTGATGTCAGGTCTCTGGGGAGGTGAAAGCCTCCTGCATTAACTCCACTGCTGCCAAGTTAACTACCCGTAACATTAAAGATACAATCAGCAATAAACCCTAAAAATAGCCCAAAGCAATTGTCAGCAGTGTAAATAAAGATTGCTGAGTGCTGTGGAGCGGGGATAAATACGGAAGATTCATGGTTCATCTGTCTCTCATGGGAAAATGATCTGCCCACGGGGGTTATCTGGGAGCGCTTGTGACACTGGAGAGGTGTCCGGGGTCCTTGGGCTGCACTGGGGGGGCACGAGAGGCACTCACGGCCTCTGGGGACAAGCAGGCATATCCTGGGGCCAGCAGTGATTCATTGAAGGATGGCTTCAAACCGGTCTGGGCCTGTGCAGTGCTAAATAATCTCTGGCACTTTACGCAGGGAAATATTTCCCTGGGCAGCTCAGGCTGCTGTTGGAAAGGATGAAGGCAGGGCTGGGCAGAGTCGTAGCAAAGGCGATGTGTGGGCAAGGTGACCCAGCAGAGCACTTGGTGGCTTCTGATCATGATTCCTGTGGGATATTGAAAGCACGGGGCCCAGCATCAACTTCCATTTGCCCCAGGCTCGTGTGCTCGGGCATCTCTGCCCCTCCTGCCGTGTGAGCATCAGCCTCTCTCCTGCATCCGTGGGGTCCGGCCTGCTGGGAAGAGCCCACATTTCAGGGTTGCTTACTGGGGTAGAAGACATCACCCCGAAACTGGGCTGAGGAGCTCCCGGGGCCTCAGGAGGTGCAGCACCCCTCTCCCTCCTGCCTCGCAAGGCCGGTGCAGCCTCGCTGCTGGATGTTCGTGGCATGGGGAGAAATCTGGAAGCTATTGAGCTGGTGCATTTCTCAAGAGGGAATGCCATGCCCAGTTCATTTCCTTTAAGGAAACACAACCTGAGGGGATAATTAGAGCTTCTTTGCGTACACAATCCCATACTGTTTATCCAACACAAATTAAAAAACGTGGTCCTCAGGAAAACGGAGCTGGAGAGATAAAGAAGCGATCGGCTCCCAGACGGGTTTCATTACTGCCTGACACACCGGGCCCCTTACGCTGCTTTGTATTTTGGCAGAAAAGCCACGGCCTTCCCAGCACCGGGGGATGTGCCGGGCTTTTGTGATGCACCAGGGTTGCCGTAGATCATTTGTGATGGAAATCGGACGGGCCTTCGCCCGGCGTGCCTCCCTCCCTTGTTCCCGTACCTGTCCGCTCCCAAGCAGTGTCAGAGCCTTGCTGCGGATGGGGAGCGCTGAGGAATCGGACCCGGCGGTGCTGAGCGCTGAATCGGGCGCTGGGGGGGCTCAGCGGACCCTTCTCCAGCAGGAGCTGGATGGGGACGCGGCAATAACCGGACACGGGGCACCCCCAGCGCCTGGCAGCCTGCTTTAATCGCCCCTCCTCCACCCGAAGCCGGAGCTCATTATGGGCGATGCTGTTTGTTTGTTTTGTTAATCGACACCGAGAGGCTCCGCGCTGCGCTGCTCCTCCGGTCCCGGCTCCGTCCCTGAGCGACGCGAACTTTCCAGGGTGGTTTCTGTGGCCTGGAAACGTAACGCACGATCCTCGTGTGGAGACCTCGACCAAACCTCCTGCACCGCCCTCCTTGCTCCCCACCGCTTCTCCCCCCGCCCTACATGTGATCAAAATCCCTTCTCGGGGCCAGCGTCACCCATTGCCCCTTCCCAAGCACCTCCTGGAACCCTGCCCTGGGGTGGGGGAGGATGGAGAGTGCTTGGTGAGCTCCCAGCAGTGCACGGTGAGCACCCAGCTGCACGTGGTGAGCACCCAGAGCAGCACCGTGTGGCACGGAGCCCCATTACCACCCCTGGATGTGCCAACCAGAGCCCCACTGCCCCTCACCCTCCTGGCAGCCCCTGCTCTGATGAGGCAAAGAAGGGCTCCTCTGGAGCACAGATGCCACCACAACAGTTTTTGCAGCCAGGCGATGAAGATGTTTGGCTGAGAAAAAGCACGTTTTAAACTAAAGTCACCATTGCTCCTTTTGATATGTTTGTGCTGGCTCCAAACATGCCCCAGGCAGCGGGCTGGTCCCCGGCCCTGCACTCCTCCGCATGGGGCTGCTGGGAGAAGGAAGTAAAGGCCATGAAATCCCTCTGGGATTTAATTTCCAAGAAGGTATGGAGGGTGAGAACAGCAAGAAAAGATTTTTCTCTGCCTCCCCCCGGGCTCCTCCACAAACGCAGGCCAAGAGTGAGATGGGACGCACCAGCAAAGGGAAAACCCCGACAGGTTTGCAACTCTCCTCTTCGGTAACCTTGGAGGGTTGGATGGGCAGGGAGGCGGCCTCAGCTCCAGCTCCAGCTGCACACCCAGACCCATCAGCTCCCTCCGGTGACCACAGCCCTCGTGGTGCTGCCTCCCGGGGGGAGAGGTGTCCCTGGGGGTGGGGAGGCTGCAGCCGTGGGGCTCTGTGCACCCCCAGCACGGAGCTCTGCTCTGCCCCTCCTGGTCTCCCAGCTCAGCAACATGTGTCTCACAGATTTTTATTAGCTGCGTAGCCTTCTCTTGCTTGCTTTCCATCCCTTTTTTTTTTTCCTGCTCCCTGCTTGCTTGACAGAATTTAGATTAGACAAAACATGAGATCATTTCTGCCTGCAAAAAGGAAGAAAAAAAAAAGGAATCAGGAGAAAAGAAGAAATTGCCTCTTTTCTGCACCCCCTTTCTGCTCACCCTCTCCATACCCCCCGCAGCCCCATCCCAGCAGGCAGCGGTTTGGTTTCCAGACATGACGAACACAAGCAGCGAGTGGCTGCCCACCACCACCTCATCCTCAAACCATCCGGGCACGGCCCGGCGGCGAGAGCTGGACCCGGCTGTGCCAGCTGGGCTCTGCACCAGCAGTAGCCCCATGATGTTCATCCAGTGGATGTGGCAAGCTGCCACCCCCCTGCAGGGTCCCTGCTTGAGTCAGCCCCCTGGGCAGCCCTGGGTGCTCCCTCCCTTTGCCAAGTTGGGGTTCCCCCCAGGAAAATGCATGGGGAGGGGGCACTGCTATGGCTTCAGGTTTCCTCCTCGCTGCTGCTCCCTCTCCATGGAGGAATCTGCGGCCTGTTTTATGGACACCTGGAGGAGCTGGAAAAATGATCTAACATCTCCAAGGGAATTGCAGAGATGGAGGGAGGTGTGAGAGAGGGGGAGGAAAGCAGCTCTGCAGCCACGAGCTGGGCGGGCAGCTGGGACGTGGGAGGATTTCCCCCCCTCCCCTGGTTTCCAGAGAAACTTGCTTTCTGGGGGGGTGGAAGCAATGTCTGTGGCTCCAGTTTGCATCAGAGCCCAAATTTTGGGGAACACACAGAACTTGGTGCTTTGCATGCTTGGAGAGTCTGTTCCCATCACCATGGTCCTCCATGGTATGTCCCCCGCCTCCAGCCCTAGGGCATTCTGCTTATTCCTGCACCCTGTGCCCGTGGGGTGCACCCCCAGTGCAGGGCAGAGATGGGCAGGGGATAGAAGCAGCCTGCCCAGCTCCATACTGTGGGAACCTGTGGCCTCCAACTGAGATAAAGCCTCTTGTAGCCTGCAGCCACATCCTGCAGCCTGCAAAAACGACCTGCAGTCTGCAACAACATCCTGCTGATGAGACTGCATGCTTCCTGCTTCCAGCATCTTCACTCTGCAGCCTCAATAGCACACTCCTGCAGTCAGTGAGTCTGTAACATTTCATCTCCAGCCCCTAACAAGGACGGGACAATGGCTGCATTCTGTCCACATGGCATCAGGTTCTCTGGCCTCTGCAGGGAGCTGTGAGATGGAGCTCAGTCAGCTCCAGTACTGCACTCCTGGCCTCTGGATGAGGAAGCAAATGGACTCCTCTGGCCTCAATTTCAAGTTCTCAATCAAAGATTCAGCCCAGTTAGTATGCAGAGAGTTTTATTGTCCTTTGTGAGTGTTGGTAATGGTGTTGTCAGCACGCAGCCGTGCTCGCACACACACCCATGCTCACACACACCCCCACACTTACACACACACACACACACTGCATTCCTTCATCCTGCTGGTGACCACGAGCAGCACGTTTGCATCCCTGAGCACAGCAAAGGATGCATCTGTGTATCACACCAGCTCACTTCTGTTTCTCTTCCATTTCCTTTCCTCCCCCCCGACCTTCCTCTTGGACAGGACACCTGGATGACTAACTGGAATTTAATAAAGACAACTGGATAAATAAACACAGCCCACGCTGCTGTGCTGACATCGGGCCGTGACGCGGCCGTGCCTCCAAGCTGCGGGCTGTGCACGAATGCAGCGCGTGCTCCGGAAGGAGGAGAAGGCGCTGCAGGATTACTAATAGAGACATCCACCAATTTCACAGCCCTGAAGTTTGCTGAGAAATGTCTGACTCACTTCTGAGCCCAAATTCCAGCTCAGGTGACCTCAGAAAGAGGAAATCAGGGTAACGCCCCGGCGGCAGCGGGGAGGCTTTGGTTTGGGTTAAGCGTTGTTTAATAACACCACGGTGACAACCCCAAGAGTTTAGGAGTCAAAGCTAACCTAGACACAGCTTGAAAGAAATCTTGACTTGCAACCCGTGAGGTCAAGTGGGAGTGATGGATTTCCTTCCCCTGCCTAGCAGAGTGTTTGGTAAAATTTCACTCCTATTTCTCAGGTCTTCTTTCCCTGACAATGTTTTCTCCATGACAGGCATCACTTCAGGCCTCTGTTTGCCCCCAGACCACAGACATAAGAAGCCAAGGACAGCCAATGTGGTACCTAAGGCACTGCGGGGCCGCAGTTACCAGCTGTCCTGTGCCTCCCTGCAGCTCTGTGCTCCACGCAGAGGTAGCTCTGTGGGGTCAGCCCGGCTCTGCTTCCCATCCATGTTCTACTCCTGTAAGAGAGAAGCACCCTCACCCCACAGGCTGAGCTGTGGGGCAGGACATGCAGCTCAGCTCTGTGAGTTATGTCCCACCATGATGTCACAGCGTGTAGCAGTGCCAGCAGCCTGGTACATCATCTCACCAATATAGCAGCACGCACTGTTCACAACAAGAGAGGAACATCTTGAATCCTGAAGTTTCTGATACGTTCCAACTCTTTGCAAGCCCAGGAAATGTCATCTGTTGGCTTGCAATGCAGTGGGACATTGCTGAATGCACGCCAGCCCCAGCCCTGGTGAAAGCTGGTAGATCCATCCCACGGCCAATGCTTGGGAGGGTGTCACAGCAAGGGAAGGTGTTTGGTGAGAAAGCAGCACGTGCTGCCATGCTGCTTGGTGGGGGAGGGAAGCGGTTCCACCCACCCAACCAGCACCACCTCCCAGTGTCACCTCAGTGCTGGCACAGCTCGGTCACACTGCGGTCCCAGGGAGGAGCTGCCAGCAGCGTGGGTGTGTGCAAAGAGATGTGCACCCAACCTTTTTCTGAGGGGTTTTACTTCCTCCTCCTCCTCCCTGCTGGGGTCTGTGCCAGAAGGAAAATGAAGGCTCCCTCTGCCCACTGGACCCAGCCCTCGTGGTGGCACTGCCGCATTGCTGAGACCGCAGTCCCAGTTCTCAGTGATTACGCTTTGTGCCACTGGGTCACCCCCTGCTCCTGCCCTGTCCTCTCACTCCTGGCCGGTCCCATCCTGCCCCACACTGCCCGCACCACAGCGGCACGCTCGGCAGCACACAAGTCTCCTATTAGAGCTTATTAGAGGGCTATTATGGACTCGCTCATTTAGAGAATTACTCATTTTTTAGGCCTTTCAGGAACTTTAATGAGTTGTTTTAAACACATGCAGCAGCAGCAGCAGATGTGGCCTTGGGATGAGCTCTTTGAAACCCTCCCTCCCTCAGGCGTTCAGCAGTGGCAAGAAGCGGTGCGATAGTTCCTTGTGTGTGTGTGTGTGTGGAGGGGGGGGGAGGTGCTCTGTTTGCTCCTTGCCCTCAGAGCACCCCCAGCCCCTCATCTCCACTCAACCCGCTGGCTCCCTGCTCCTGCTTTCCTTGCTTTGCTGGGTGGAGGACTCCCAGAGCAGGCAGGAGAGGAGTCAGTTACAGGGAAAAGGATCAAGGGGAGATGTGAGTACTGGGGCTGCCTGGGGGCCAGCAGAAGGCTTTAACCCCCCTGTGGGTTCAGCTTCATGGGACCTTCCTTTGGGAACAGAACAAGTGTCTGCTGATGTGTCAGGACCAGGCGCTGCCTGCCTTGCCCGGTGCCTGCAGCAGGGTGCACACACCTCATGGATCTCTGCGTTCCCACCCGCTCCCTTCCCAGCCTCATCCCTTCCCAAAGCCACCACAAAGGATTAAGCTGCAATTTGCTGAGCTGGTGGATGATGCAAGGTGCTGCCCCGTGAGAAAGGAGCCTCCGACAGCACACAGACACTCAGCTCCACTCTCTGCCTCCGCCCAGAAATTTCCTTGGAGTTTTCATTCCTTTTTTCACTTTTGGATACTCAGCAATGTATTCAGAAAACCTGGACCAAATTATAGCCCATTACCCAATGCAGCTCATTCCAAATCCCCTGCATTACTGCAATAAATAAAAGGAAGGCAGCTCCCATTGCGGCCCTGCTGCAGTTCCCTCATGCAGGTGACAGCTCCCTCCTCCTCCTCCCTCCTCCTGCACAGTGCCTCCGCTCTGCCAACCCCTGGGTTGCACAGCTCAGCACCACGGGGAAAAACTGAGAGAGAAGTGAAGAGAACAAAGGGAAGCCAAGTTTGTGGGTGGAAGGGGAATCTTCAGGCCGTGCTGGAATGCAGCCCCTAACTGGAATTTACGCACACTCCCCGGATCACAGGTTACAGATGAGACTGCATACACAGAAGGTGACTCCTGCAGCAGCTGGGGTGGGGACATGGGATCCTCACTGCTGCTGCAGCAGGGCCATGGCACAGCTGTCCCCAGCGAGCTGCTCCTGCTTTGCACACTGCAGGGCCTGCACACATCCACTGCTTGCAAAGAGCCCCATGCAACTGCTCACATGATCGCTGTATACTCTTTCCTTCTCTATGTATTTTTTCAAATGAAATGTCACCAGAACCAAGGCAGTGTTTAATTGCAGCCAGAGTTCTGCTGCGAGATGGGATGTGGGGAGATGCAGTTGGAGGACCAAACCCGACTGCAGAAGTGTAGAACGCTGGGAGTGATGGGGGCAGCTCAAATTGCTCTGACAAGAAGTTGCCTTTGGTGCTTCCTTGCTGAACTTGCTGCGGTTCGGATGCAAGCCAGCAGACACGGAGGCTGATGAAACAAAGTATTTCCATCAGTCTAATGGGTCTGGAGCTTTACCTGCAGCAGCAGTGTGGTCACAGGCAGCAGCAGAGAGCAGGTGTGGAACGTACAGCAATGACCACAGCTGCAGCTGGCAGCGGGAGGTGGGGATGTGGGGCAGGGCAGAGGCAGTGGCGAAGGGGCTGGGGAGGAAGTCAGCCTCTGCCTCACCCGCTCTGCAACACTCAGGTTCAGCAGCACCCACAGCATGGTTCCGGCCCCTCGAACAAGGGATCAGGCCAAGGTTAGCTGCAGGGAGCAGCCATGCCTCTGCTCCCCCACTGCACACCCCCGCCTCCCCAGGGCACACACAGAGAAAATGCTCAGCACTCTGGGATGTCTGCCAGGAAAACATAATCAAAAGTAAACCAAAGCTCACTCCCTAAATGCGCAGCTTGGCCTGCTTTCTCGTACATTTCCCTTCCTGTGCTGCCTTTCCCTCCTTCTTTCCCTTTTCCCATGGCTCAGGTATGGCTGTGGGTGCCCCAGTCCCAGTGCTGCTTCCACTTCCTGCATCACATCGGCTCTGGGGTTTTTTCCCCCTGTTCTTTGGGCTGGGGAATGGCACCGAATCGGGATCAGCCCAGCTCGGCTCAGCCTCACCCTGTTACCATAAAGCAGTCAATCAAAAAACTCTCTAAGACTCAAGATGGAGTGTTAGAAATAAAGCATTCTTTAATATCAGCTCTGGATACACGGGAGATACTCTCCTCCTATCACACATACCTGGCACTAAAAGGTCTTCAGTTCACATGCATTCAAAGGCCTTCCCAGAGGTACGTACATATTCCATACAAAGACTCTTGAAACCTTCCTTATCCGTACAAAGGCTCAGGAACCACAAGGTTACCCACTACAGGACTTAGCAAGCTGCAACGTGCATCAACCCCAACCTGCAAAATGCTCCTGGTGGTTCCCAAAGCAATGCAAACCGGAGCAGCAGCGCAATGCCTTCAGCAGGGACAGAGCCCTGCAGCACGCCCTGGCATGGCCACGCAGCTCTGCACCCAACAAAAGCATTTTTGCAGAGCCCCGCATGGGCTCATTCTGCTGCATCCCTTGCTCCAGAGAGTGCTCAGCCATCAGCAGTGCTTTCTGGGAGCTGAGTTTGAGTTCCCAACAGGAGCGGAGGAAAAAGGCAGCGGGTGTTGTTTCCTCCATCCCCCCGCACGGAGCTGGCAGCTCTCCTGCCTCTCTTATCTTCCACCGAACACAGCACTGAAGGAGTATTTTCCAGCATGAGAGTTGCAGCTGGAGGCCTGTGTGTAAATAATAAATGCATAAACAGAGAAGGAGCAAAGCATGGGGCCAGGGAATGAACCTCGGCGTAATTGGAAGGATGGAGTTAGGCGGGCAGGAGGGGAGCGCGGCGCTTTAAGCAGAATACAAATACCTCAGGTAACACAAATAGCTCAGGTAGGTTTCTCATTTGCTTAGCCCAGGGAAGGAAGGCCTCCCCGTGTAGCTGAACACAGCAGCGATTTGCTGTCGCTGTGGGTGCTGGGGGCTGTGATGGGCGCTCACTGTGCTCCAGGGGGGGAGCCTCGCTCTGCGGCAGTGGCCGCACCAATATCCTCCTTTCTTAAGGCAATAACCTAATAAAGGTTGACAATAGCATCTGTTCCCAGGGTTTGATCTGCATCTAGATCAGGAATGCAGTGATTCCAGCAGGCGGAAACAAGACTGTGATGAAAGGAGATAAGATGGAAAAACACCATCCGGTAAATGCAGGAAGGAAAGGTTGAGGCCGTGACAGTAATGAGAGATTGAAACAATTCCTACTCCAGATCAGATTGATCTGGGATCGTACCTGGCCTCTCTGCCCATTGCATGGGACAAGTGTTGTTGTGCTGTCTGGGGGCTCTGGTGCCTGCCCCTGCTTTAGCATCCACCCTCCTGTTAGGTCTGCTGGGAGAATGCTGACCGAGGGGAGAGGCCACGGGCTTTGGGCCTGCTGCACTATGTGCTCTCTGAGCAGAAGGTTCACGGTGAGATGGAGAGCAAAGGGGCAGGGGAGCTCCCACCAGAAAGTGAGAAAGAAACCTCCTGTGGATATTGAGAGATATGGGGCTGCTTTGTACCCTAGGAGGCTTCTTGGCACTAGGCAATCCTGCGAGGTATTTCTGCACTTCCTATTCCATCCCTTAATGCTTTGGGTCCTGAGGGGGCAGGGAAGGTGCTTTCCCAGGGGGAGGTCTCTGCCTCATAATGCAGTACAGGTACAGCTCCATGTGCACGCACATCAGCCCCACTGTGCACCGTGCATGCATTGCATCATGCGCATACTCAGCCCCCAGCAGCCCTCCCCAGGGGGGTAAGGAGCTGAGGCCCAGGGGCTCCCCACAGCCACTATCCTCCAGCATCGCCCCCAAGGCCATGACGTCATACAAGGAGGAAATGACCTCATCGGAAGGGCAGCAGAAGACACCCAGATGCCAGGTGATGGATTCAGAAATACTGCGCCCATTTTCATGCAAATGTCCTTAATGGTAAAGAATGAGGGGGAAGAGGAAAACACAGAAAACTGATGTGTCGACAGAATTGTTTCTATACAGAATATTTTTCAAAGACTTCAATAAGGGAGTGTGCACAAAGAAAACACAGCTGCATCTTCATTCATGAAAGGAAGGAGGCTGGGTCTGCGGCTATCAATCTCTGCTGGGCGGGGGTGCAACATCAGGGACTGATTGGGGCAGATAATGCAAGCATTTTTCCGCAAATATTTGCTGGCTGAGTTTGCTTCTGCTGCTTCTTCCCCCTTTAGTATCCAGCTCCACAAACATTAGCACCATCAACTTTTGCTGGCAAGAGCGCTCGCAGTGGGAGACTTCAACAGCTGGTTCACTGAGGATTCACAGGAAAGAGAGTTTTGAAGGGAAATGCAATTGGTAAGAGATTGTCACATTTAGCACGAACATTGCCATGAGCCTCGTGTGGCCAACTGCAGCACAGGTCCCATGCTGCTGATGGAGCCCGGCGTTGCCACAGGCAGGGCCACCCCTGGGTGCACACCGCCCTGGGAGCACAGCAAGCTGCTGGGAGCTGCTCGTGTTCCACAAGCCCACATCAATATGTGGTTCTGGCAGCCTGGTGTGGGGAAGTGCCGGCTGAAGACAACACCAGGCGTTCAGAGGAGCATCCAGCAGTTCGGATCTGGAATGCTTTTTGATCCCCAGACCACTTGGATGCCATTGCACAGAAGTTCCCGTGTGATGTTTGTGCCCGTTGTGGTTCTGCCGGAGCTGCAGACCCCGAGAACTGATCCTCGTTTCCCAGCTCAGAGCTTTCATTTGTCATTCTGGGCAGAATCCGGAGGAACAAAGACGTCTGGGGGAAGAATAGTGAGCAGGATTGCCAGGCTGCTAAAAAACTGTCCTCAAGTGGGCGTTCACATCCCAATCCAAGGCTCAAGTTGAGGCGTGGAGAGGAAGTTCCGAGTCCGACTTTCACTTCCCAGCCTTTCTGCCCCACTTTCTGCTTTGCAGTGCTATTTGGGAAAAATGCTATTCCAGTTTGCACCTGGCACTGCTGGGTTCGTGCCAGGCACCAGCACTGCTCGGTGAGACCCAGCACTGGTGGGGCAGGAGTGGGGCAATGCCATGGGACGATGCCACGAGGCAATGCCAGGTGCTGCTCTCAGACGCTCCCCACACCGTCTGTTTTCTGCTCTGCACTTCCATTGTCTTCCTTCATTTGCCCCAATATTTTACTCTTTGGAGCTAAGTGTTCCAAAGGTTCTGCGCCGTTTCTTTCAATTAACCTTCATATCAAAGAGATTGCTCTGTGTTCAGCAAGTGTTTTTGGAGCAAATGCTAAAAAAACACCATCTAGATTTTTCTTTCTTTCTCTGTTATGCCTGGTGGCATCAACACATGCCTGTCACAGCTCTTTCATTCCTAAAGCAGCTCCATCTCTAACTCATATTTCTTTCTTCTTTTCCTATTTTTTCAGTTTTAATTTCATTGTGCAGACACTCGTGTTTTCCTGCCCCCTTGTTCTGATGTCTTCAAAATGTTTTCTCTTTCCGACTTCCCATCCGACAGCAGCACGAATCCACCCATGCTCAGGGGAAATGATTGAATTCTCCTCCTTTACTGGGAGAGCAGGGCGCTCTCCTTGAAGCCACAACAGAAATCCTGATTCAAACCGTGCCACGTTTTCTTCTCTCAAATTGTTGACACTGGTCAATGAGCTCAGCGCAACTCTGGCCCCATCCATGCCCAATGCAAAGAGAGGCAGCAAAGAGAGGCTGCCCCCAGCCACGGTGCCTCTGCGGAGCGCCCTGCACAGGGCTGAGCAGCCGTAATTACAGCTCTTCAAAGGCCCGGCTCTCTGGGCAATCTAGCGTGGCCAAATTTGTGTTGTTTTTAATTAAAAGTTTCAGAAAGTCAGGCCTGTTAGGTCAAAGGAATGCTCTATTGCTCCGGCCCATCTTCTGCTTGGAAATTGTTTACCTGGGCATATTTTTCCCCCTTTTTAATTAAAGCTGAATTAAAATACAGGTTATTTGGGAGTGGAGCTAACGACCATAAAACCCTGTTTGCATTTTCTGTTCATTAGAACTGAACCCTGTGCCCTCTGCTGTGGGTCCAATGGCAGCTCCGGCAGGGGGACGCTGCCATCTCCCTGGGTCCCATTACCAGCACTCAGCCCATGGCTGCTGTGCCTGCCCATGTTGTGCTCGAGGTGCTGCAGTGGCTGCATGGGAATGTGGGGTCCTGGTGATGAGCAGCTCCCTCACAGGCACAGCCATCCACAAATCCACCCCACATTCTGCTCACGATGTGGGATCTCAGGCAGCTAATAGAAGCAATCACTTCATTTGGGGTAAAAGGCACGCATGAAAAAAGCCCTACACGCAGAGGAAATGTTTCCATTCAGCTTGTGGAGCATCTCCCCCAATGCAGAGCACATTGGCTGCTGTTATTTGCAGTTCTGATCCTGGCGCTTGTGGGAATTAATGGCTGTAGGTTTTGAAATGCAATTATAGGCTTTGCAGCGGTAATTTTGTTTTTATTTCCCACTGCGTTTGCTGTTGCTCTGAGGAGAGGAGAGGCTTTAGTTAAAACTCATGTAGCACAAGCGGACCTACAATTTGTTTGCTTTTTCTAGAAACTTTTCCCTTTCCCTTTGTGGGCTGTCAGTCCATGGGATGTTTTGTTTCCGTCTCAACACAAATAAATGTCTGGGACCTCAATGCTTCGGCCTGGTAATCGGATCCAGGAGCTCTCACCTCCGGGTCGTAGCTCAGGTGCTGCGCTTCCTGCTTGCTCCACGAAGTCCATGGAGATGGTTGATTTCTGGGGGAAAAAGGAGCAAAGCCAAATCTGTTTGGAAATCATTTTTTTGTTTTTCGTTTTTCGCAAATCTCTCCTGGAGGGCAGCAGAAAGGCTCAGCACCAGAAGCACTGGAAAACCCAGAGTATGGTGATGAAACAGAAGGAGAAGAGCGCCATTCCGGGATGGTTTGGAAACCTATCGAGGTGGTTTGTCTTGAGAAACCGAAGAGACTATTTCAGATCCTAGAAACAGGAGGGGGAACGGCTGTTTACAAGGGTGGATGGTGATAGGACAAGGGGGAATGGTTTTAAACTGAGACAGGGGAGGTTGAGGTTGGATATTAGGAGGAATTTTTCACCCAGAGGTGGTGATGCACTGGAACAGCTTGCCCAGCGAGGCTGTGGATGCCCCATCCCTGCAGGCATTCAAGGCCAGGCTGGATGTGGCTCTGGGCAGCCTGGTCTGGTGGTTGGTGACCCTGCACTCAGCCGGGGGTTGGAACGAGATGAGCATTGTGGTCCTTTGCAACCCAGGCCATCCTATGATTCTACGATTCTGAACTGTTAGGGTGAGACTTTGTGGTTGGTCAAGCAAGTTGCTAACCACAGGTGTCAGGGAAGGCCTTCAGAAAGTGTGCTTTGGGGGAGCAGAGGTGGATGGAGAGCTCTGTGTGCAGCCATGCACAGCAGCACCGACGCAGTATGGGAGCGTGTGCTGGGCTGCAGCCCTGGGGGGCACAGGGACCCATGGGTGCACAGGGACACAGCAGAGCACCAGCAGCTCTCTGAGCTAAAGCCCTCTGTTATTTTCCAAATCACAGCTAAATAGTCTTGTCTTGTTAGTACTGCCTTGGTAATGAGAAACCAATACTGTCCTTGCTGTGCGCATTACTGCTCTCAAACCACTGTGTGCAGTGCAGCATGCGCTGCCACCTCCACCACTGCATTTTCTGCTCGGAGCTCACAGGTGAGGGCACTGCATGGATCCTCGTCCCCAGACAGAGGGCAGAGCTGGCAGGCACACACTTCCCCAACCAGGGCACCGCCCGCAGCTGTGGAGCTCTGCAGTTTGGGGCAAGCTTCTCTTCTCTGCTGCTTAAAATAACAGGGCCAATGTATACACGCACCTCATAATAATGATAATGGGGACTGCTGGAGAAACGCAGCCTCCAGATGAACTCGAGACACAGACAATCAACTGGAACTCTGGGGTAATTTTGGTTTCTGATCAATCTAAAATCATTTTGACCCAAGGTATAATTTAAAATGTTCCTACCTCGGTTATTATAGCCCCGGGGCAGTGTTGGTTGTTTTCACTCACTCGCCTGCTTGTTCTCTCTCTCCCTGCTTATAAGATCCAAGGAGCAGCTTAATGAAAAATGAGTGTGTGGCTGGAGGGGTCAATGGTTACTCATTTTGGATCCTTAGAAAAAAAATCGGGTAAGATTTACTTGTGTTCTTTAAATAGGGATTTCACATTGGAGGAGACTTGCTGAAAGAGGAAAGCGTCTGTTCAGCAGGCAGCTCTCCTGGCCTCCTTCCCTGCTCCTTCTGTTCCCACTTTGTCACCTCAAAGCACTGTCCCCTCACCCTGAGTTGGGGCCACCTGGAGGTACTGCAGTGGGAACACAAGTGGCAGCCCAGAGCCACCATCTGAGCATCAATACTGCCAGGACCTGGGGGGAGTGCAGAGAGATGAGATGTAGCAGGGCAAGGACGAGAGCTGGCCAGGGGGCTTCAGTATTCCCAGGGGAGGGCATCTCTGCCTACCATGGGCACACCGTGGGCTCTGTGTGCATCCTCCACAGCAGCAGATTGGGGAAACATTCCCTGAGAAATAAATCATCAGGGCCTTGGTGTTGTATCTAAGGAGTGGCTGCTCTTCTGGTCCCGATCCCAACCTGATGGGCTGGGACTGGGACTGAAAAGGGGCTGGGACTGGAACGGGGCTGGGACTGCGTTGGGGCTGGGCTGGGGCTGGAGCTGGGGCTGGGCTGGGAATGCCTGCATGGAGGGTTTGAGGATGTCAGAGTGAGCTGTTGGCAGGATAATTACTGCGGGCGGAAAACAAAAGAGAGTGACAATTTTCCTGTGGATGGATTCAGCCCTCACGCTTCTTAATTCCCATTGAACAAAGAGCTATAATTGTTCTCAATAGCGAGGAGGGGAAGAACCTAATTTCCAGTGTGAGTCAGAGAAGCTTTCAAGCAGAGGGTGGGTGGAAACTATTTATAAAGGACCATTAGGGAAAATCAGATTTCTACACACTGTAAACAGAACACAGAGAAACCTATTTATATTTGAGGCTGGGAAGCATGTCCTGTGCTGCACAATGGAGCGACGGCCGCGAGGCCCTGAATGCAGCGCTGAGGGTTCACTCTGGGCACTGCTGAAGGTTGTGGTACTGCTGTGTGCTTCTGCGTGTTTCTGTCCTTCAGAACAAAGCCTCCTTCCCAGGCACGCGCTCCAGCAGCAAACAAACAAAACGTGCATTTGCTCCGTCCTTTCTCTGTTGTCTTTAGAGAGGGGGAGGAAAAAAATAAAGAAGAACAATGGGCTTCATTTGGCCAAAGAATTGCAGAACACAAACCCCAAAACGGTGTGCAGGAGTAATGGCAGGAGGTGAGCTCCCTGTTTGCTCAACGTTAGTTTCTGCAGGTAAACTTGCACCCTTCTGCTGCCAGCTTTGTGCACTATTTGCCATTCTTTATTCCAAGCATGGAAAATAAACACTCCCAAGATTAATTGAAGAATGGTTAGGATGCAGCCGCTGGCTTGGGAGGGGATTGCCACGCAGGAGGACCTCCTCAGCATTCACTACTTCTGGCCATCGCCGAGAGGGATAAAGCTGTGCTGGAGCTGTGGCAATGCACCAGGTGGGACGTGGGTTCTCCAGGGTGCACAGACTGAGAACTGAGCGCTCTGTGCTGCTTAGTGCTGGCTGAGTATTAATGGTGAGTATCAGCCATCAGCTAAGTGTCAGCTCAACAGCTTAACTGCTCCTCCGTGGTAACTTTCAGGGAATGAAACCAAAAGTTTGAGTGGATTTCCCCCTCTTTTATGGGCTAGCCAATGGAAGGCGGTGAGCACTGGCTGCAGCTTTCCCTGCAGCGTGTTCCCCTGCCCTGCCCTGCCCTCCCTTGGTGCTCATGGCTGTACTGCATGGACCAAACCCTGGTGACACAGTGCCTCCTTCCCAGCCGGGCCATGAAGCAGAGCCATTCCTATGCAGCGTGCTCATGTGCGTGCAGACCTGATTTATATCTCTTCCAACAAGCTGTTCGTTGCTATCGTGAGCCAACAGGACCCATAGGGTGTTACAAGACATATTACATGCAGCCAAGAGCTTTAATCCCCCTGGGGGAGTGATTACAAACAACTACACACGTCCTGGAGTTGCTTAATCACTGTTAAGAAATTTCTTTATAATCTGAGTAAATTACTTTAATTACTTGCAACTACCAATTAGCGTTTGAATGCTTCCACTGAGAAGTTTGCAGGCATTAATCTGCTCCCTTGGAATGTTAAATCACTGGCTGGAAGATGGCTTTCGTCTACACAGCAGCAGCAGCAGCAGCAAGCTGCAGGGCCAGGCAGCAGGCAGCCTTGTCAAAGTGCCCTGCAGCTTCCTGGCCAACGTTCTGGGTTTGGTTCTGGGTTTGGTTCTGGGTTTGGTTCTGCAGTTGGTGGCTTGGGGGGGAGCAGCCCTGCCCTGATATTTAGTCACTGAGTTGCTGCCCTCATCCTCTTTCTCCCTGCCCATCACCAGGAGTGTGCTGGCACAAGGAAGAAAACCAAGGAGCTCCCCAGGGCAAGGACACTTCCTAAGCAGTGGTTGGAGGAGAGAGGTTGCAGTGCTGCAGCAGCTGGGGTGGACGCACTGGAACAGGTTGCCCAAGGAGGCTGTGGATGCCCCATCCCTGCAGGCATTCAAGGCCAGGCTGGATGTGGCTCTGGGCAGCCTGGTCTGGTGATTGGTGACCCTGCACATAGCAGGGGGTTGGAACGAGATGAGCATTGTGGTCCTTTTCAACCCAGGCCATTCTATGGTTCTACGACATCAGGAAACAAGACATCAGGATAGGGGATGCTGCTGTTGGAGGGCAAGGCAGCAGGAAGGAGCTCTGCCTGCAGGACAGGTGCAGGCTCTGTTTCCCTTCACCCTCTCCTGAGCTGTTTTTGCTTCTGGAAGATGCTGATGAGATCGGGTTCTCCTCATAATGTAAATCCCACAAAGATGTTATGTGGCAGACCCTGCAGTTCCCACAGCCTGACCTGGGCCGTGCAGGTGATGTTGTTCTCTGGGCACAAGTTTACTTTCGTATATAATATCATAGATCTGGATAATTGGATACATGTGTGCAATGAGGGAAAGAAGGAAAAAAAATCCCAGTACCTGCGATGGTGGTATTCACTGCTCCTGGTACCATGGGGATGTTTTGGTTTTTCCCATTGGAAGTGGCACACCCAGCACTGGAAATAAACATTCAGGTCCATGGGAATGGACAGACTGATTTCCTGCAGTTCTGGGCTCTGTCATCTTTTGTGGGTTTTGAGATTGGCCAATAACTTCCGAAACTGCCGGCGAAGGCAGCGGGCTGGGAGGCCATAGATGGTATCAGGGCAGTGCTTGGCTCAGCCTTCGTCATGGGAACCTGGGCAAAGAGGGAGCTCAGAGCCCAGAGAAGGGCATTGCGAGTCAGAGCTGCTTTTCCTTCTCTCACTTAGTGTGACTCACGATGTGCTTTGAAGACAGCATTCACGTTGGCTCGTTTCAGCTTCTCCACACATAAGCTAAGCATGCAGTCCCTCCACTTCGTGAGCAATGTTAAGTGCTGTTCTGGATCCGGCGCCACCAGCAGCTTTGGCCACTTGTGCAGCCCATGCCAAGCACTCCTCTTCTGCAGAGACCAGCTTCTGTCTGGGAAGGTGGTTTTCTTTCCCCGCCTCCTCCATGCAGAGTCACACATACACACATGCCACAAATGTATGCATTCCATAGGTAATACATAAATAATACTGCCAGCCCTGAGAAGCGAGGGTTGTTTTGCTTGTTTGGAACTAAATGAGACTTTGCAGGAACAATCTGTCTGCAGTTGCTTCATGCAAATCCTGCTCTGAGACACCCCCCAAGCTGTCGCTGCATCCCAGGCATTGTATGCAGTGTCCCCAAGCTGCCACAGGGCCATGCATGGCTGTAACATGGTTCTCCCTGCAGCCCCTCCTGCAACTGCCCTGCTTCCCCACTGGGACAGCAGGCAATGCCCTGTGGCTGAGCAGGGTTCTCGTACACCTTTTATAAGGTTAGGAGTGTTCTTTCCGTGCCCTGAAGGAAGTGAGTTGTTGCGGGTTTTCCATTCAACCCCAAACTGTGCTCATCCATAATATGCATTTGTGGGCGCTTTGCTTAGCTCCCTGGAGGCATTTCTCACCCATGTGCCAATTTGGTGCCCTGGGCACTGCTGAAGCCCTGAGGATGCATCGTGCTGTGTCACCTGCAAGTCACCAAGCACAGGGTCCGTGTCAGCTGTATCATCACAGTTCCAGTGCTTCACTGCCCCATGGCCAAACTCTTCCCAGCTGCTACAGGAAGGTTCAGGCTGAGCCATCTCTGGGTCACCAAAACCAAGGATGCTGATGGCCAACATGTAGGAGTAGGAGGCAGTGTCTGCTTAACGGCGCACGAATTGCAATCTAGCTGAAGTTCTCAGAGCCTTCTTTGTGGCGTCTCAAAGAATGAATATTTGGTTTTTTTTTCCTTTTCCTTCGGAGGAGACAACACATTGTTTTGTGCACTGCAGAGCGAGCAGCAGTGGCTACAAGTGCATTAGGGTCAGCTTGGATCACAACACCCCCGCTGGACACAGCAGAGCCACCACATCTTCTCTCTCACCAACAGCCTCCTCACCTCCAGGCCAGGCTCTGAGTGGGGAACGCTGTGCTGGAGACAGGAGGGGCTCAGCATGCATACCAGCCCCTCCGTTCCTCTTTATGACTTCAAAATCTCATCACTCAGAAAGAGATGTCCTTATTCCTTCAGATACACCCTCAGGGCAGGTGTCAGCTTCACACCAGCTCACGTCGCTGTGGGTGCAGGAGGCACACGCTCTGCACGCTGCCTACATCCACACCGAGCTACATTTACACATTGCTTGCTCCTGAGAAAGATGGGAAGGTCTCAGATGCTATCAAATCTAATTCCCTGCATGCCCAGACAGCACAGACACACGTGCACATCTATGTATTACACAGGTCTGTGCATTTCTAGATGACAGTGTGTGCTGAGGACGACGGATTCAGATTGCCCACCCCTGGAAAATACGCTGCGGGGGGAAAGCCAGGAGGAGCTGGGAGGAGGAGGAGGAAAACACGGCCGTGCCTGGGGCTGCAGTGCCACTTGCTCCCCTGACATCCTGCCCACAGCACCCCCCGGCGGCCCCCAGCCCAGCTCCCCACTGCCAACAGCTGTACCCAAAGCAGCGCTGCTCCTCCCTGTGCCACAGACCTCATGGCCCTCTCCCAAGTTGCGTTTGCCCGTTGTGATACTTTCACATGAGAAACAAATAAAGCTGATGATATCTCCTGGAAGAAAAAACCAAGGTTACTCTCCTGACCTGATTAATGCAAATAAACTGAATGGAGTCCTGTCGCCCGGGGCTTGCAAATTTAATATCTGTTAAACTGATTCATTTCATGCTGTTCTAGCCTCTCGCCCTGTGACTGCAATTACCTCTGATGGGCTCTCCAGGCTGGCGGTGCCTGCTCCCCACAAACCTCACGTGAAGCACTTTGGGTTGGTTTTGTTTGTTTTGCTGTTTTGATTTTTTTTCTTCTTGTGGTTTAATTTCCTTTGAGTTTATTAATTATGTCTGGGGGCGGGGTGCAGGCATGTTTAGATAATGATTCCTCTTGGCACAGAGCAGCACTTCAGGCCTGTAATTCCCCTCTACTTTTGGCAGCCCCGGGATGGGCAGGAGCTGGGGTGATGGGAATGGGATGGAGATGGGTTGGGATGGGGATGGGATGGGATGGGAAGGGAATGGGAATGGGGATGAGGAACGAGAACAGGAATGAGAATGGAAGGGGGATGGGGATGGGGATGGGGATGGGGATGGGAATGGGATGGAGATGAGGATGGGGATGGGGATGAGAACTCCTCCCTTCCTTGTCCTTCCTTGGAACACTCTCCCATCTCCCATGCATCACTCCAAGAGTTTGCCCCACAGCTCCTGGCTGGCTTCACCCACACAAAGCAAGCGCTTTGTGGGAGGCTTGGGAAACACTTCCAACTATTCGATCAGCACAGTGCACAGCGCTGCTCTCACGTGAGCCGAGAGGTGTTCCAAAGCCAGAACTCAGTGCTACCAGTAGCACATGTGCAAGGCAAGCACCAGATTTGATTCCAACCCCAAGTGCCCCCTGATGCAGCCAGGCCAGGCCAAGGCCGTGGCTCCAGGCACTGCTGCCAGCAGCCACAGACCCACAGGCAGCCCTGATGTGGGAGCAGGAGGGTGAATTCAGCACTCAGCATCCCCAGTGCTTCTCTGAGACATCCCTCAGCCAGGAGGTGAGAGATGGCCAGATAGGCTCCACTTCTTTCTTCCTGCCCCAGGAAGCATTTAGGCTACAAAGTACAGATAAAAACAGAAAGACCAAATGCAGGTTCTTAGGGCTGGGAAGCCAGAATACAAAGAGAAGGAGCTTTTATATCTCCTTAATAACAACACCACAATTACCAAGCTATTCTCACAGTACCATGCTGGGTGCTCAGCAGCCCTGGGTTTCCCCAGCCCCATTGTGCACTGTGCTCTCCCTGCTGCCCATTGCCCCATGTGCCCTGCAGAGCTCTCTCAGCCCCACGCGTGCTGTACCTGCACCGGGCAAGCAGGGCTGCCACCCGCCCGCTGCCAGCCCACCTTCAGCGAGCAAAACACACTTTAAAGAGAAGAAAAACGCCTCTGTGAATGGCCCTTTATAATTCATGAGCAGGACTGAGAGCGAGAGGCTGCACCGCGCTGTTTGCTGACATCTCACTTCAAGCCCTGAGCTGTCAGGGAAGCGAGAGGAGCAGCGATGCCGACTTCCGAGCGCACACACATCCACACCCGGCGCACACCCTTCTGTTTACTTTGCATTTCTTGTTTAGTTTCAGCCCGCAGAGCTGCCAATCTCGCTGTGTTTTCAGTGCCTCTGTGCGGAGCCTGTCACGATGCCTTAATGGCTGTATCACCTTGTGAGGCTCTCAGACATCCTTAGCTCCTTTCATCAGCTGTGGGAAGCCTGCCAGCCTCTGACAGGTCCTTCCAAACAAATCAGGGAGCGATGGAGGTGTGACGGCGCAGGCAGGGCGCCAGGCAGGGACACGCACACATGGCAGCGTGGGGCACCCACCCCCAGCCCCACTGCCTGCCGCAGTGTGCTGCTCCGCAGGGCCGTGCTGTGGGGCACCACGCACCGGGGCCCACAGAGCCATCCTGCAGCACTTGGCTTGAATGCTGGCGGTGCCCGCCGTGCAGCGCTGAGCCCAGCAGTACTTCTGGATGCAGCAGCAGATGTGGCACTTGGTCTGGGGGCCCAGACTCTCTCTCCCACACCAACCGGGGAATTATTTGTGTGGTTCAAAGTCTTATTCATTCTGTTGTATGTTTTGGTTTTGTTTTGTGTTGGTTTTTTTTCCAAACCACCCACTTCAAGTTTTGGGTGAAGGTTCGATTTCATTTTTCTTCTTCCCAGCTCGCTGGCCCATCCCTAAAACAAATATATTAGAGCAGGCATGTGGGGGAGAGAGTGTATTAATCAAGGCAGAGGAGAGGTGAACTCAACGCAAACAGAGGATGACAATGTGCCATGTATTTGCATAATGCAGTGAGAACGGTTTCCTGCTGAAAAGCCAAAGCTACCGGCGTGGAGGAGTATGGGTCTGAACAGGAACTCTGGTCCCGAGCACTTGCAGACTTGGAGGGTAATAAATCAGGGAGCTGAGTGAAGCTGAGGTGGTTCCAGCATGCTTCCCAGACTTTGCATTTGGTTTGCTTTGATAGAGGACCCTATCCTGCCCGCTTTGAAGCTCGTGGCCAAGCTGCTTTGACTGCAGCAGGAGCGAGCCTGGGCCTGAAGAACAGGTGCTTGAGTCGGAGTCACAGAGAGACCGAACTCATCAGCAATCAACGTTGGCTTTATGCAAATGCTTCCAAATGAGAAGAACTGTCTTGCCAGCTGATACAACCAGAACAAAGCCCCAAGCAGCAGTGGAGGGTAACATATGCAATTTCAGGGCTAAGAAGTCCGGGGAGGGATTTAATAGCAGTTGGCATTTTACAAAGGAAATAGCTATTCCTGCAAATGGGTGATTAGAGGTATATATTAAAACTGCCTTTTTAGGAGAGCACTGGCTGGCATTCCCCACTTTGGGGTGACCTTGGTCAAGTTGTTTCACCTTGCTGTGATCACTTTCCTGCTTCCTCAGCAGGATCGTTTCCCCACCTCACAGATGGGAAATGGCCATGTTGGTAGATATTTGTAAATAGTGGAAGTGTGTTAGAGGAAGGGAAGAAAAACAGAGCTCCAGGTGGGACCCTGCCCTGGCGGGTGGTGCAGGGCCATAAGGGCTGTGGCCACATGTGCCAGTGGCTGCTGGGGTAGGAGGATGCAGAAGGTATCGAGGAGTAAACAGTGAAAGCTATTGGGTCTAAAGCACAGCCAGTGCTGAGGACCTGGGGCCTGTTCAGTCTGGAGGGGAGATGTCTATATACATAAATGAGGCTGAGGAAGAGAGGGAGCAGATTGTTCAATCTGGGGGATAACAGGCTTAGCTGGCAGCCAGGGGAAGCCAGGTCAGGGCCTGGGAGAAACATTGGGATGGGGAAGCTGGCACAGCATGGGCTGGGATGCTGTGTGCCCTGCAGCTCTGTGTCCAAGAATGAGCCAGAATTAAACCAAACTGAGCCCCACAGGGACAGGGATGGGGCCCCACGCACGGCACAGGCAGCAGCGGCCAGGTCTCACAGTGTCTCCTGGTGCATCCAAAGGCACTGCTCCCACCATAGCAGGAGCACGGGGCTGGAGGCAGCTGCTGGCCCGGCTCAGGGGAAGGCACAAGTGGGTAATTCCATATGCTTCCTTCCCCTGACATTTTATGGCTGAAGGTATTTGATCAGGCCGGTTATTCACCAACCATCTGTCCCTCGCACAAATACAGCTGACTCTTGTTAGGGCTCTCTGATGCCGAGTGCCCCTCTCCCAGTGCACTCAGCTCCGCTGCGTCCCGGCCCTTCTGCAAAGGGAGCTGCTGCTGCTGCTGCTGCCAGGCACCCACCCGAACAGCAGCCGATGTCTGCGCTGATTGCGGTGGGAGGATATTTAAAGCCCATTCTGCAAATCGGTGCCTTGGATACTAATATAAGTAACTTAAAAAAAAATGAAAAGCGGAAAGAAAGGAAAGCGGGGAGATAAAAACCCCATCATTTACATTTCTAAGGAATATGAAATTGTGCTTTTGAAAAAAGGCAATTTGTAAACTTTAGATAGCAGCAAATTCCTTGTTTTTTGGATACAATACCAGCTTTGCAAATGCGCTGAAAGAAAGAGGGAGAGAAAATAACCCTGAAGCATCCTGCCCACTGCATTAGCTTTTAAAATAAAACCCATTTATATATAAATGTTGGCTTTTTTCCCAGTCTCTGTAGAAAAGCTTTTCTATATTAAATGCTACAATGAATTAAATTAACCATAATGATTTCTTTGTGAATGGAAACCCTTTTTCCTGTGCGACATGTTTTTGATCATTTTTTTTCCTCGTTACAACAACCCGTACTCCTATCAAGTCGAGGATTTTATTTGTTCTGCTATTTGCACAATGCAATACAATTATTATTTGCACTTTTTGTTCTTAAGAGAAATCAATCAGAGCTGCTCGGCACGATGTCCCCACACAGAGCCGGGCGCTCCGGACAGACCCTCAGCAATCACTGCCTCTCCATTCCCCCTGCACCCCCAGGGCCGGCAGCAGCAATCATTCACCTGCCATTCTCAGGGCTCCTTCCCCTGTGCCCTGTTCTGTCTCTGCGCTGCCCCACAACACTGGGCTCTGGGCAGTGGGCACGGAGCCTTGGCTGAGCCGCATCACCTGGGGGGAAATGGGGCCACACGGCTGGTGGGCGCGCTCTGGATGGCATCCCGTTTGTTCTGGGCTTTTCCCAGCTGGCCGGGATTTTCCTCCCACCTTGTTTGCTTGGTTTTTGTCATTGGGTTTTTTTTGATCATTTTTCCTCCCTCCTGCCTATTTTTACTCAAATATGGAGGGTGGGGGCTGAGCATAGGGAAAGCTGGAGAAGCCAGAAGCTGATCCAGGAGTGCTGGGCCATCCCCCCCCTCCCTTGCTATCAGCTGTGCAGGGTAAAGGGCTTCCAAGGTCAGATCCAAGCAGCAGCAGAAGAGGAAAAATGCCTTCCATGTCTGCCCGTCCACCATCCAGGTAAAAGACACCTTGTGCCCTCCCCACAAAACTGCCACATTAGGGTGAAGTCTGGGAGCTGTAGTTTCCCTTTCTTAATGCACAAAGGCCAAGATCCCAAGCAGCGGAGCCCTGAGCACATCAGGATTTGGCCCCTCTGGCTGGGTGCTGGGCTTCACCACACTCCGTTGTTCGCCACTACCATGGGCAGCACAGGACACAGTCCATGCCCCTTTTGGGAAGGGGTTTCAGCCCAGCCATAGTCACCCCAAAGATGCTTTCCCTGCCATTAAGCTCTAATTTGTAGCGCTGGGTTGGATCCCATCACTCTGCCCCGAGTCCCCTGAGCAGTCCTTCTCCCCTCTTGCTCCATGTCCTCAGATGATGTTGGGCTATGGCAAATCCCCATCCCGTGGGGACCCTCTGCCCAGGGGCTGCTGCTGCAAACACTGCACAAGTCAGAGCTGGAGGTGCTCACATTGCCCAGGCTGTGAGCTGCAGAGGGTGCAGAAGGGCATCTTGCTGTGCAGCAGCACTGCCCTCCCCACCTGCACTATGTGCACTTCCCTGCAGGAACATCTGAGCTTGAGGAGTGGAATGTCACTGAAAAATCAGGGCTTCCTGGGTAATATTTTACCTCCTATTGGAGTGATTAGCATAACGAATGTTTTTATTCCTGAATAAACAGCACCCAAAAGGAACCCCATTTAGTAGAGAACTACCAGCTTTAGCGAAGGCGTCTGACACTGAGAACACCCCCAGGACTTTCCCTCAGCGCAGGATTGGCCGATGCTCCTGGAAGGACCGACTTCCCAGCACTTGCTCCAGTGATTGGGTAACTGTGGAATGAGAAGAAGCAGTTCCTCAGCATTTTGGAGGAGCTGTGCCTTGCAGAGATGGGAATATTTTCAGCCTAGGGCCAGGGGTTCTGCTGACAGACTGTGCCTGGGCTTCCCAAGCTGCCCCTGGGCCCGAGGCAGGCTGGGGGACTGGGTACCCTGTGCTGTGCAGACCCACAGTGCCACAGACATCAGCGGGCATCAAACCCAGCCTCAGCTCCCCCAAACCTGCCGTGGCCTGGGCTGGAGAAGAGAATGCGACCCCTGCCCGACTTCAACAGCAGGGCTGAGGAAAGGCAGTGATGTGGTTATTTGCTATGAGGCTGTGGCACTTGTGCTGTCCTCAGAGCTTTAATTTGGATGATTTAGGGTCCTTTTATTTAGGTTTAGCCCATTTACAGTTGTAAAGATGCTGTGAAGCAGCCGCTGGTCTTGGCACATATTGACAGAGCTGATCAATTGCCTCCTTCCAGGGGCACGATGTGGTGAGGCAGGAAAGGCATTTTTTTTCCCTAATTAGGTGCTTCGTTTGGCTCTGCAGGCGGATGTGTTGTCAGGGGCAGGAGTGGCATTTCCAGCTCAGTGGGGCAATGCCAGGGGAAGCAGAGCACACCAGGAGCAGGCACAGAGCCCGCAAACAGCCCCATCTCCATGGCTGCTAACCCAAAGCCCTGCTTATCTGGGTCCTCATCCCAGCATGGAGCCCTGCCCAAACCCAGCCAGCGCTGTGCTCCCAAATCCTGCACGGCTGGAGCAGCACTGGGGGGACAGGGCTGGGGATGGAAGGCATAGGGAAGGGCTGGGAGCTCAGTGTGTGCTGAGACCTGACCTGGAAACCAGCAGGAAGGAATTCGCGCATCAGCAAGCAGACAAAAATAATCATGCACCTGAGGAACGCCAGAGCAGCAAGAATGCAAAGTGCTTCACGTGGGAAGACCAGAGGCAAAAAATATCAACATTAGCAAATTGGTGCCATTATTCTCCCCTTTAGACTGCCTCAGCATCACCTGTGTGCCTTTAATTAGTTCAGCTGCTTCTAAAAGCAGACTATGGGGAACCCCACACCCATCAGCTGTACCATGGGCAGCTCAGGGCAGCGCTGAGCTCCACACCCGGGGGCACACAGACCTCTGCAGAGCCACACATTGGGTGCCAGCTGCTGCCAGCCCTGAGCCAGGGCGCACACCTGGGACAGCTTCATCCGTTCTTCCCTCTGAATGTTTAAAATACGAACTGTAGATGTGAGATGAGTGCTAACATCCTTCCCACTGCTCGTCGGGAGCACACAGAGTCCTTCTCCCAGCTGGGCAGATTTCAGAGATCATCTTCATCTGTTCTGTAACACCAGCACGCAGACAGACCCAGAATTCCCGTGCCATGAAGGAGAACAACCCTTTTTGCAGTGCCATCCCAAAGCAAGCTGTCCTGCCAGGTAAAACTCAGTGAAGATGGCCCAGTGTGGCACAGCAAAAGACTGGGAAGCGTGGGAATCAGCAGACATCCCTGGTGTTATCTGTCTTGTCCTGAAATCTCCCCAGTGATTATCCTGACCTCATGCAGTAACAGGAGCTGCTGTTCAGTGGGACTGCAGGGCTCAGTGGCTGTGGGTGCAGGGCTGGGGCACGGCTGCCCCATCAGCGGGCTGCTGCAGGGGAGGTGCTGGGAGGTAGCACGAGGAGCTGCTGGCGGTGGTGTTCTTGGTTTCCTCTGTTTTTTTTTCCTTACCATCTTCCAGATGCTGCAGAATCCCCAGATGCAGCCACAACAAAGTTCTTGCATTTTTAACTTTAAAAAACATAATTGGGTAACTGAGAATAATGACTAAACAACGCAATAAATCATGTCTACACCTGGCTTGGAAACGGGGGGAGGGCAGTTCAGGGAGAAGTGCTTCTTCCCTCATTAAGGAACAGAGCTGAAACATCGACACAAAATGCTCCCAGAGTCAGCAAATCTGTTCCAGGCTCTGCAGAGGGCCCTTCGTGCCCTACCTGAGCCCGCAGCCCCAGAGCCGCCCCTCGGCCGGGGCTGAACGCCGAATGCAAAGCCAGATGTCACCGCCTTAATAGCTGGAGACATTTTTATGTCCCAGCAATAATTTCTGACTGCACGGTGCCACTCACCTTTCCTGCTGTATAAACACAGCAAACAACCATCGCTGCGCTGCAGCACTTAAAGGGGGTAATTATGTAGGGCAGGAAACTGCAATAACTGCGGAGAAGTTGTTAATGTTCATTTTATTTGCTCCTTTATACTGCTAGTAAGACCTGCAAACCTGCCTGCAGTGCAGAGAGCCCCCAGTAGCTGGGACAGTCAGTGCAGGGCCACAGAGGGGCCACGACAGCACGCTCCCCTCTGTGAGTCTGCCTTGAGCTCCGGCTGAAGGTGCAGGTGAGCGTCTTGCTTTGCTGGGTGCCTCCTCCTGCTCCCTGACTCGCACTGACATTGCAGGCTTTGCGGCTCTTGCTCTTTCTGGCCACCCCTTGGTGGGGTCTGGAAGACGCTCCTCTGCTTGGGGCAGCCCAGGCTGGGCCCACACTGCTCTCGTGCTGCTGATGTGCTCCCCCCAGCACATCCATTTATCTGCTGGTTCAAAGCAAGATGCTTATCTGGTTGTGCCTCTTCAAGCTGACAGATGCTCTTATCTCTGCTGCTCTCTGAGGGCTGCAGGGGCAGGGAAGTTTGTGGAAAAAAGGCAAGGAAAGTGTTGTGTGTCTGGGAGCCCCAGCCTGGGGTTGCTTCCTGGGGCTTCCAATGCATCCTTCCCTGCCCAGACTCCTGGCATCTCTGCTGGCCTTGAGGAGCTCATGGCTCTCAGTGCTTGGTGAGCATGGGAGCAGATCTCTTCTCTCAGCATGACGGGAAGGTGTGCAGGCACTGCATGGCTACGGGGCACAGTAAGGCCAGTCAGGAGCCTCGTTAGGAAAACTGGAACGAAAGCTCAACATTTGACTGATGTTCACTTAAAGGTCCCTTCATCCACCCTGCAATTAAATACTTTGTTCTTTAGCTGCTCTGATCCTCCTGGCTTACCCTAAGCTCTCCGACTTCCCGGCTTTGTCTCCTGACCTTCTCCATCCCCATGCGTGCAGCAAAGGGTGCCGAGAGGCCGAGTGCCCGCGGGCAGCTCCTGTGAGCTCCAAGGAAAACATACACATAATTGAAAAAAATAATTGAAACTTGTAACGGCGCTGATGGGAAAGTTTTCTCCTTGGCCTGCCATTAATCGCCAGGAAATAAATACTCTTACAGCCTCTGTAATTATGGCCTGAATGCAACTGAAAGAAATTTTCTGTCATTAAACACATCCTTAACGACCTCACTCTTCCACCTGCTTCCCTTGGAATGCCACTTTCCCAGACTGTGCCCGTCCAGCAGGCGCAGAAACAACTTCCCAAGACAAAAGGTCACCTCTCATCCCAATAAGAGTGGAACCCTCCAGTTCCTCAGCAGAGTGTTGCCCGCTGGCCCAAACTCACACTGCATTGCCTCAAAGCAGTGTCTCCACGACGGGACAGGCTGCAGCCCTGCTCTGCCCAGTGGGACCAGTACCTCCAGCTGGCTCGGCTGCTGCTGGAGCTGGGAGCGTGCCCTGGCACTGCGAGGTGCCACTGCTCCTAAGGCAGCAGCACTTCAGGATCCAGAGCTATGAGCGCTGGTCCCAGCACTGCCCAAGTCCCAGTGGGATGCTCAGATGTTTGTTCCTTGAACACGGTGTCCCCAGCAGCAGTGCCAGTGCCCGCAGCCACAGCTAACTGGGCATGTTGGGAAGCAGCTCGAGACCCTTTGCCTATGGAGCCCTCGGAGAGCAAAGCGTCGCTGTTGTTGTATTTATAAGCTTGTTAGTTGATTAACCACACTCGAATGCTGGCTGAGCGATTGTTTCACTGAGTGGCTTCAATAAGAGCCTGGAACAATAAGATACACACAGACAAAGGTTTTAATGGATAATTAATTGTTCCAGTGTGTAAAGTTTCAGTGCAAAGATCCTGGTGAATCAGAGTTTCCGATTTCCACCCCCTCGTACAATGTGAGTAAACAGTAACAGCAAAACCACGGGCTGGATCGGACGTGCTCCCAAAAGGAGCAGAAATATTTCTACAAAGGGACACAAGCAGAGGGAGGCACGAGGTGTGGGGAGGAAGTGGGGCACGAGTGCGCTGGGCATGCGCAGCTCTGGGCTGCTCTGCCCGTGCTGGCAGCAGATGAGCACATTTCCCAGTGTTTATCTCCCCTGGATCAGTGCACCCTTCTGGTTTGCCCTCCCAGCCCCAGCTTCCCAACACAGCAATACCTGGAGCACATTGGGAATTTCACCTGCAGAGGTCGAGTGGGATTCCCCCCCCTCAGCTGCTCCCTGCTGCCACGAGGCCAGCTTTGGGGTGAGCACCTGGGATGCAATGCGCTTCCTGCTCCCCAGTAATTAAAAACCAGAGGCAAAGCAAGGGAACTGATGTCTGCTGACTGCCCCTCTGCAGCAGAGGCTCTAATCCCTGCCTGGGAACAGACTCCTCGCAGAAGGTGGGAGCTGATATCACGGCATCTTCTGATGTGTCTGGAGTCAGTGCTGGGAATGGAATTGACCCCATAAGCTCCTCTGGTGTGTGGTGTCCTGGTGCGTGCTGCTGCAGCTCTGTAATCGCCTCTAATCCCAAAGCAGGCTCAGGGCACGCTGCACGCTTGGGGAAGGTGCTTCTTCGGGAGGGATTAATATGGCAGAATGAAAGTGAAGGAACCGTCAGGGCTGCCATCTCCACAGGGACAACCCATTGAGCAGCCCCGGCACTGGTTCTGGCCCAGGACCTGGCCCAGCAGCATCCCACAAACCACCAGAACAGACAGCAAATGAGCATCCCTGTGCTACGTGGGAAACACACTGCAGTGGGACTGAATGCAGCCTCAGCAAAGCACGCTTGTGTGTGCTCGGCTTGCCAGAGTGCATCCCACGTCTCAGGTTTGCACCTACACGCTCATCTGCAGAGCCTGACCAGCACGATGCAATGCCCGTTTCTGCCTTAGGTGCACTTTGACACCTTGCACATGCCTAACGCAGGCACAGTGCAGCCCTGCAACATGCAGCACGGGCACAGCCCCGGTGTGCAACTGCACATGCTCGCACATACATTAGAGGCAGACACATGCTAAGCACACACGCATGCATATTCATCGCTTTGCTCTGTCTGTCTCCCTCGCTGTCTTTTCTAAGCTGTGCTTAAAGCCAGAGAGATTAGCTGATCACAGCCAAATGCATACTACAAAGCAGACTTCAATGGAGTCCGAGTATAATGGTAGATTACATTAGAGAGAACAGACAGACGTGTCCTTGTCATCCCAGGTTAATATGACTATAGATTAATGCTGTAGCTGTTGATTGTTATGGAAATCCCTCCATTTAGCTCGTTCCTAAAGCATTGACAGTTCTAGCCTTGAATTTGGAGCAGGGGTGGAACTTGTTAATGGATTTCATTTTCCTGCAGGAAGCCAAAGCATTTAAAGGGAGAGGGAGTGCAAATTTGCTGACTTTCTGGAAGTGTTCCAGCGTGCATTGAGTCAGTGTGGACATTTAAGCCCTTGTTCTGATGCAAAGCAATGCGAGGAGCCGTGCTGGTCTCGGCTTTCCGGGAGAAAGGAGGAATTGAGGACTGGGGAAGTGAACAGCTGCGGGGCCGTCTGCTCTCGGATCCTTTCCCGTCGCAGTGCCCGGGGGCTCGGGCCCACCCTGCACACCCGCACGGTGCTGCTGCTGTTGAGGTGCACTGCCTGATGCCAGCCCAGGGCTGCAGCAGCTGCTGCCCCTCTGCTTCGTGCCAGCTTGTAGTTGCTGTGTTCGTTTGCTCGCTTTCCCCTCGCTGAGTGGGAATGCTCCAAACCCCAGCAGTGGGGCTCAGGCTTGATGCTCTCTCTCTTTATCACATTCTTTCTCTTTCATCGCTTCATTGCTGTTCCCCAGAGCGGCAGGAAAACTTCCAGCAGGCCCTGTGCAAGCCCAGAGTCTCTCCTTAGATCCCTGCCCCGATGAATTATTTAGGTTTCACGCAGAGGAAGGGACGATCAATCCTTGCACAATAATCGAGGAGCAGAGAGCTGCGGTTTGGTACCTTCAGCCCTACTTTTGCTGCTTGGTGGGGAAATTCAGAGATACTTCATGTCCACCCAGAAGGTCTCCGGTACCTGCAACGAGTGATGGAGTCCCACAACATCCCTCCATTTCATGGCAACAAACGGAACCAAATCAAAGCAAATCCCCGAGGAGCGCAGTGTTTTTGTCCTGGTGGTCGCCCTCAGGCCCACGAATCTCAGTGAGTTTGTTGGGGTTGGAGCAGCTGCGGAAGGAGCAAAGATATACAACAGAGCTCCCTCCACTTTCTGAACAACTCATCTTCAGGGCAGCCTGATATACATCTGAATTCAGAGAAGGAAGATCTGTGCTTTACAGTACATTCCCAGCGTGCAGGATACCTGCTCTCAGAAGGATCCCTACGGTACTCCCACAGCACTGCAGTGCCAAGCAGCAGTGCCAGCTTCCCTGAATGGTCCCATCCCACCATCACGGAAGCACAGGGTCAGGGGGTCCCTGTGCCCCGTACCCACAGCCCCGGCCCTGCAGCACAGCCCTCACCTCTGCCCCGGGTCCCACCGGAACGGCCTTTAGATGCGGGGACGCGGCCGTGAAGCGGAGCCCGGAGGCACAAAGCTGCCCTTGTCATGCACATATCTCAGGAGGTGACGGGCGGAGAGAGAGGGAAACACAGCGGCTCTTGGATCCGATAGAGACGCTGCTTTGTTTCTAATTCATTAGCATGTTTTCCAAAGCTTTCCACGAGGCGTCAGCAGCTTTCTGAAGGCGCTTTGCCAAAGAGCATTTAAATGGAAATCCCCCTGAGATACAGTGTAGCCTCCGCAGCGTCCCACCGGCCCGCAGCCCCTTCCCAGGGATAGCGGCCGTCCCTGGGCAGAGGGAGCGCACAGCACGGCCCTGGGAGATGGCAGTTTGCAGGCTGAAGCCAGGCGCCAGCAATGAGTCCGTCATCCAAACTGGGCTCCTCAATCGGCATTCGGGCACACAAATCGTGTAGTCTCGTTATCGGGCTCGTCTCGTGGCCGGGCCAGCTGCTCCACCGCAGATGAGAGCGGTTCTGCAGTCTGCCTTTGCCCTCTCCACCTCCCTTCCCCCCGGTGGCCATTCAGATGCTCCTTCCCAAAACCCGAAGATAAGTCCCCAAGCTGAAGGTCTCAGCGATGTGCCCGAAGCCAAATTGCTGCATCTGAGTTGAACGCACACATTTTCCTACGCAGAGGAAGTTGCAATTGTGCTGCTCCCACCAACGACGTGGAATTTCATATCGGTGCATTGTGCAGGCATGCATTTGTACGATTTCCATGGCTCTGTGATTTATGCTGGGGCCTGAGTTATAACCCACATCTCTGTTTAAAAGCTGAACACTCTAATAGCGGCGGCTATTACTGTCATCACGCACTTCTGAGATACAATCTAACCGAAGCTGCCCTATGTGATAATATCTGTGTGTTCGTCTGCCTGGTGGAGCTGCCTTCATTTTTTCCCTTTCATATTGCTGTCTCAAGGACTGTTTTCCAAGCAACAATTCATGCCTCTTTCAGTCATCAGTGAAAACAATCAAGCTCGACTTTATTTTTGGCAGGAATCAAATGCTAAATGAGATCATGGATTCACAAAAGAGGAGGATGTGGACAAATGGGAGGGAATTAGGAGAAGAAGGGCAGAGGTGATGGAGGGGCAGGAGGGACAGATTAAAAGGGGTGAATGCTTACAGGTAGACTAAGGGAAGACTAATGGGGGACATAACAGCTGTCTAAGAATATCTGAAGGGTGTAAGCACTGAAGAGGAAGAAGTATTGTTTGGAGTGGACCAAAACCAGGCCAGCAAAGAATGAAGGTGATGCAGCTCAGCACGGGCTGAGCACCAGCACAGATTTCCCCTATTTCTGCTGATTGGCAATGCCTTGGACTTTCCCAAGGAAGGCAGCAAAAGCACCTGCTTGAGTGCTCTGAGCCTTTTGAGGAGAACAACCCTTCAATAAATAACCCGCAGTGGAACCTATTCAGCCTTATGCCATTTTTCCTGGTAGCTCATTGAAATGGATGAACAATCCGTGCTGGGTACCTGACCCAAAGAATGTTGCTGCTGACATCGCTCACGGTTTGCCTGTGAACAAATCACGCTTTCCCTCAGTCCATCCATTACTTCAGGTTACCCGATCCATTCGTCTGCCTGCAGTGATTGGGTGCAGCCCTGGGGCTGTGCTGGGCATGGATATCCCTCCTGTCCCTCTGATCAGCACTGCACAGAGGCCTCCAGAGTTTCATTCTGCCACAAAGAGAGCTGTTTGGGACTGAGGGAAGATGGGCAGAAATGAAGACTTGTACAGGTTGGAACCTCCTGGGCAATGTCAAACTTACAGAGAGGGGGAAAGGAAGAACGACTCAGGCTACTGCTTAGAGAAGCTGAGCGGCATCACTTCTGGTGTTTGCTCATACTTTATGACATGCATGGCTGCGTGCTCCTCTGAGCTGTGTGAATGGGCTCGGTGAGGAGTCTGCTGCTTTCCCCCTTTGTTGGAAGGTAGCACACACCCACACAGGCTGCATGTAATGGCCCATCCTTTTCTAAGTCACTGGAACTGAGTAATTGGACAGTCCTCATTCCCAGCCCTGCACCAGGCTGCTGGGTCCTTCCCTGCTTTGCTGGCTTGCTTCCCTGTGAGAAGCGTGGAGGAATGCTGTACCTGAGCTCCACGAGTCAGCGCCCCATGGAGGTACCGCTTAGATTGCCTGTAGGGCATGCAGAGTGGATAAAAACAATTGCAGAGGCAAGAGGTGGAGAAGCAGGGCTGGTCCCAGAAAGGCTCGGGCTCTTCTGTGCAGCTCTCCTGGTGCATGGCAGCAAACAGAGCTGAGCCGAGCAGATTGAAGGTTGAGTTCAGCTGCAGCCTCACAGCATTTCCATGCAGGCTTGGGCTGGTGGTGCTCATTGAGCTGCAGGAACACTGCTGGGGAGCTCTCATTCGTACTTCCCCTTCACCACATCTGGAGCAAGCACGGCTCAATGGGAATTACTGTAGCGTGGCAGTGAGCAGGGCGCTGCCTGGCACTCAGTGCCACAATGAGCAGCAGCAGCCTGTGCTCAGCCAGGGGGGGGTTGGCAGGAAAGCAGCCAGCAGAAAGGTGGGACATATCTCCTGTCTGCCACACCTCTCTCAGCTCCCCAGGACACAGGGGACATTCATCTTCCCAAGGAAGGTCACTCCCCGCTCAGCTCACGTTGTCTGGGAGCTCCTGAAACTGAGGGCTGAGTGGGATGTCAGCCCAGCAGCAGAGTGACAGCTGTTTGGATTACTTAAGAACTGAGAAATGGGCTGTTAACCTGGCACTGCCGGCCAGCAGGCAGCCAGAACCCTGCTTCACATAAACACCAGCCAGCATCCATCTGGCATCCCGCTGAGATGCACAGAGACCTTTTGGAGCAGGTCTGCCCTGGGCGCCGCGCTGCACTCTGGGCCAGGATGCCATCATCGTCTCCTTGGGCTCTGTGAAGGAGAGGCAGCACCTCAGTGCACGCTCAGCACCCATCCCTTCCCCTTCATATCTGCCACCTGCACTGACCCTGCCATTGCCAGGCCAGCCACGGCTGACCTCCAGCACCTCTTGCTCTGTCCCTGCTGCACGGCACAGGGCTGGGGTGGTGCCTGCAGACTGAGCGGCACAAATCAGAAACACATTGGGGATTAGTGGGGGAGATAACAACAGCGGACGGGGCCCCGCCTGGCCTTGATTATGGCGAAATCACTGCAATCGCTGCTGTTTATAATTCCAGCACAAGTCTTTTTTGCCATTTTTATTGTATTTTCTTGATTGTGTTTTGGGTCTGTACCCCTCTATTGTGAAGTTAAAGGGACTTTGACATGTAGTTCACCATCAAATCTGGACCTGATGGCGAATCGCTGTAATCTCATTACATGGGAATGTCCCCCAGACCTGAAGCACTGATTTAATTGCATTTGGCCTGTCCTAAGACATTATTTTTATTGAACAAACAGACATGTTTAATACATCTTGGGCTGTTACTGGGACTGGGAGATGGTCCCTCTGTTGCAATGGAAGCATAGAGGGTATTGCAGTGATTTCCTTTGGGGCCAGGGGGTTCCCACAGGTGGGCAACGTGGGCAATCCAAGCAGCAGGGCAACGTTTGAGCCATGGACACAAGCACGGTGAGTGCAATCAGGTGCAGCGGCAGGTGGTGCACAGAGCATTGCTGAGAGACAGAGCACAGCCAGGGGTCAGGCAGCAAAGAAGGCAGCAGTGCAGTCATCCCATAGCTGCTGCAGTCTGAAGGCACAAAGGGTGAGCGCTGTCCTCCCAGGAGAAACAGACTTTGCTTGGGGATCAGGTTGGAAAAAGAGGAGTCTCTGTTTTCTGTGCAGGGGTTCAGAGTAGGAAACAGACCCTTCCTTGCGGCCTCTCCCAGCGTCCCCTTTGTCCGCCTCGATCTATTCTGTTCTCCTGCTCATTTGTCTCTACAGCCCTCTCTCTCCCCCTCCCTGCCTGTCAAATTTCACTCTCTCTTCATACCTGGAAAGGCTGAATTAGAGGGTTTTGAAAACCACTTTAGAAGACAGCCATCACCCATTGTTTTTCCAATGGCATATGGTGATAATAACAGTGCAGCAGCCCCAGACCTCCTGGCTTCAATTACTTTACAGGATCAGCTAATCCCAGTTAAAATTACCTATGTAACTGAAGAATAATTGTAAACCAGGCTCTCTTCTGGACTCTGGCTTTCTGAAAAATCGTTACTGAGGTGCTCCCTGTGCCAAGGCTGCGGAGGATCAGTGGATGAGTAACAGGTTCTGGGGATGCTGTCCCAGAAGATTGGTTTCTTTTTCTTTTCAAAGCAAACTCCAAACAGATGGCTACTTTTTTTCCCTTGCCCCTGTGGAGAGAGTGGGAAAAGGAGAGACTGCGGGAGTTTGTCTGGGGAGATCTCAGAGGATGGAGCCTCTCCTGGGACTGCCCCTGTTCATCAGAGCAGCGCTGAGCGTGCCACTGAGTTCTCCCTGGGAGAGCCGTGCTGCAGTGAGGGCAGGCATGGGGCCAAGGCAGAACCCACAGCAACCGCAGGACTGCAGACAGGAGCGCTGCTTGTGCCCACCATCAGCTCATCGCCCATTGCAGCTCTCAGCTGGGGCACAAATGGGGGGAGAAATGGGCGGGGACTTATGGGGACTGCGTGTTCCTGCCCGTGGCACAGAGGGAGCTGGCCCTGGCACCCCCAGAGAGCCCTTCCCTTGCAGGGCTCTGTGGGTTCCCTGCCTGCTCTGCAGCCTCAGAACACCTCTGGTGGAGTAAATCCACCTGTTAGTGTGACGAGCCATCATTCGTCTTTAGCTGGGCAATAAATCTCTCCTGAACCACAGAACTGCATTTTGTTTTGATTGCTTTTACCCTTATGGCAACTTTCATGACAGTTTTCCCTCAAATTGCTCCCTTTAAATCTAAAACTCGCTGGATTTAACCCAGCTCTCGACGAGGTCACCTCCTCATTGCTATTCCCACTGCCAACCTTGCCCAGGTATTTGGCATCCTGTGGTATTTCACCAGCTGCCTCCAACTAACAAATGCATTTTCCCTGGCAGTTTTGTCGTAAGCCCTGATGAAGGAGCAAACTGACACTGATGCTCAAAGACTCAATAAGGCTTATGAAGCCCTTGACAGGCTGCTTAATGCACTCCTTGCAAGGCACTGTGTTAGCACGAGGTTCCAGGCGCCGCGTGGTGCCTCCTGCAGTGAGCCCCGGCCCTGACACTGCTTGGCAAAGCTTGTCAACAGCTGTAGATGAGATCTGTACAAAAGAATGGAGTCAGATGTATTCCAGGAGCTATCATCCGTCCGGGTGGTGCCAAGAACGGCGCGTGTCGCATCCTCAGCACTGCACACAATTCTTCCAGCCCATTGCAGCCGATGTGCATCACTCCCCAGCAACGAGCTGCTGCGGGACTGTGCCACCTCTGCCAAGCGGATGCTGTCAAGGCCATTCTGGCTGCACTTTGGCTGCCAAGCCCCGTGCTGAGAGCATCCTGACATGCTGCAACATGCCATCATCTCCGTGCTGAGGCCACACTGTCCTGCCAGGACGGCAGCTCCCCATGACCGGCCTCCCATTGCGGGCACACTGCAGAGCAGCAGAATTGCTGGGGAGGGTTTGGCAGCGCAGGGGACAGGAGGGAGGCTGCCCGTGGGACTTGCTCAATGAAAATGAAATGATCTCTAAATAGCATAAACACATTTGAAATGTAAAAAATCAACGATACAACATCCAGCATCTAATTGCTCCACAGCTTAAACGAGTGTTTGTATTGCTTGGAGATAGCTGAATACTTTTGCAAAGAAAGATAAAAAGGGGAAAACAGTGGCATGATCAATGTTGCTATTTGGTTCTTCTCAAATTGTTTTTCTTCTGTAAGTGTAGCCAAGCACTTCTGTTACCATTATTACTCCCCCTTATTTTTCAGTCTGGTTTATGAAAGCTATTGATCCATCAGATGCTTGAAGATCTCGCTTCCCTGCCTGGCATGTCTCATCCGAGGCCATTATAGACTGCTCACTGCAGCGGTTTGGGATCGATCCCTCCGTCATACACACGCTCACACTACCCAAAGTGCAACGTAATTGCTGTGCTGGTCGGAAGGCAGTCGGGGATGTCGTGGTGTGGCTGTGGGAAGGGCTGCGTTCGTCTGCGGCTCCGTATTGCGCTGCAGTTCCGGCAGCCAGCATCAGGCCCTCAGCTTACTGTAATGATATTTGATTTGCCCCTTACCAGCAGATAAACAGTTGCACAACGCCAAGAGCTTGCTCAGAGGAAGGATGAGGAGGAAGACAGTAATTTTCTGATTTCCAGTTGCAAACTTGTGGCGTTCTTCTGGGAGGAGACGAAGCCGTGTCTCTGTTGGGGCCGGGCTGACTTCAGCCTGTTGTCTTCTTTGTCAGCACATGTCATCGAGTAACTCAGATGTGCTGGTAACTGCGGGGGGAGACAGAGGGGATCTTGGAGCGCTCACAGCCTACCAGGTAAGGATTGCCTTCACGCGCTCCTGGGAACACCCCCTGTGCCCGTGGTGCAGCCCCACCTGGGCAGGGTGGTCCCCACCCAGGCCCTCTCTGCATGCAGAAATGATTTTGCACATCTGGAACGATTCATCCTGAGACAGCACAGGGCTCCTCTCCAGGTCCCGGCCCACTGCTGTGCAGATGAACCTCTCCTCTCCCCTCCTGCTTGCTTTCAGGTGTCCAGCACTCTTTGACGTTTTTACAGACATTTCCTGAAACCATCTCTGGTTTTAAGTTGAAAAAAAATCAATGACTTCTGCAGTCCCCCTTCCTGCCATCAGCAGGGACGTGCTCTTGTGCAGGACTTTGGAACAATCAGAGCAGCGCTTACCCAGGAAATTCATCTCAGGTCTTCAGTCCGTCTGCACTGGGACGGGGCGCTGCGAGGTGCTTTGCTTCAGATGGATTCTGACAGCCCCATCTGAGCCCGTGAGGGCAGCAAAGTGGATGGCAATCTAGATTCATTTTGGAATTAATATTAATCCCAAGCAGATGAGGCCAAGCAAGCCACACACTGGGGTTATTTGCACGGCAGGCTGAAGGCTCAGTGACATGGAGGAACTGTTGAGCTCTAATTCCCTCTGCTGCTGCAGAAGCAGACATTGTCAGCACAGGTCAGCTGGAGACGAGGCACAGCTGTGGCATCATCATGCTTTTGGTACCTGGGAGAGCACGTGGGAAGGGCAGGAGCTGCCTTACCTGGAGGAAATGTGAAGAACTCTCCGTGCACCCAGCAGGCCGGCTGTAATTCAGGCATGGGGCACTGGCTGCATGCTGTGCTCGGAGCAGTGCAGTGTTAACACAGAGGCAGAGAGCTGGGATGGCACACTGAGGCCTCGGGAGCTCTGCACTGCATGGAGGAGCTCGTGTGGTGTTTGCCTTCGGACTGGCAGTGCTCCGTATGCTGCTGGGGATTTCTGATGGGTCCCCCCCAGCTCTGCCCCGGCCTTTCAGAGCAGCAGTGCCCTTTCGTTTGCTGGAACAGACAAGGGGCTCCGGAGAGAATGAACGTTGTGAGGATTTTTATCGTCCCACTGTGTGTGCTCAGGGAGCCAGAGGGACGGGTTGAAGTGTTTGTGGAACGACTGCTCTGAAGGTGCTCTGTGCCAAGTGCTGGCACCGCATTCAGTCCTTCTGCCTGGAGGGAAGGGGCAGGGGCAGGGCAGGGACCTCCCTTCTCAGAGACGTTTGAGATCTCGCTGGGTGCAGAGCTGAGAGAAGAGGATGGACAGGCAGGCACTGCTGTGCAGGCAGTGATGTCAGCAAGCCATAAGCGAGCAGAGAAGGGAGAAGAGCTCAGGAAGGGGCCCGGAGCTCCCAGCTGTACTTCCTTCAGCATTAGGAGCTGCTGGAGCAGGGAGCTCCACAAGAACAGTATGTACCAAAGTTCGCAGGTAAGTGTGTACACAAACCCCTCTCCTCACCCACAGCCACACTGCGCTGACGGGGTCCAAACAGGGAAGGCACGGGGCTGAACCGCCACACCCTGCACAGACACTGCTGGGGTGCTCGGGTCGGCTTCGCGCCATCCTTTCACACATCCCCGGTTTTGTGATAAGAACATTCAAAGCCAAACCCAGGGTCTGGTGTATTTTTGGCTGCAGCAGGAATGATTATCCCCTGCTCAGCCTGGCTCCGGCAGTCAGTAGCTTGTAACAGCTGCCTGAGGAATTAGTTCCAAATGCAGGGAGCTGTACGGGGAGAGAAGGGGATTTTGCTCAGACAAGGCACGGTGCTATTCCCCCTCAAAGGAGCAGCAGCAGCTTCTTTTCACAGTGAGGGTGTGCTGCCATGGGGCGGGCTGACAGTGGCCCAGCTCAGCAGCTTCTCATGGGGCTGGAGCTGATGTCAGGTGGGGACCGTGCTGGTTCCAAGTTCTGAGGCATCACCACGTTCCTGCCCCAAGTCCCTACCTAAGATAACAGGAATGAATGTCAATCTTGGTCTGCAAAAGCAAGAGTGTCCTTGCAGAAAGCATAACTTCTTTTCATTATTAAAAACATGGGAAAATGGGGAAATAAGGCTTTCCAGAGCACGGAGGTCCTTGCGGGTGCGTGAAGTAATGCAGGCAGGGCACACAGCAAGACCCAAAGGGTGCTGTTGGTGGACAGGGGGTGGCAGACACCCACAGTGCTTGCGCCAGGGTACCTGCAGCCCATCTGCTGCCACGCTCAGGCCAGAGACCAGGTAATTTCTGTGTCCTGAATTACATCACACATGTTCATGAGAAATTTTCAACCTGAAACCAAATAGAATTATTCTGTTTAACAGGTTACTATGAATAATTCACACACACTCTAGAGGTGAAGGTGACATCTATTACAAATAACGGAAAGGTTTGGCTAAAGAGGAGAAAGTTTGGGCTGGGATGGGAGCAGGGTGACTGGAGCACCAGACCTGGCGCGCCAGAGGCAGAATGTGTGCCTTCTGCTGCTGGTCTGTACTGACACCTCCAGCATGCAATGGCAGCTGATTGCACACTGCCCACATGCCCTGCCACGAGGCAGCATTCCCATCCCCATTGCACTGCCCCTGCCCAGGAAGCTGAGCTCACCCAGCCCGAGAGAACCCTATTTCACAAAGCAGCAATTAAAATTTTATGATCCGAGTTTTCCCTGAATGATTCCAAAATGTCTTTTCTGACGACTTCCTAGCAGCGAGTCAAGTAAATTAGAACTGGAGCACAATCAACATCCTTAATGCAGATACCAGCTCAGGATCTGGGGAGGCTGCATCTCAGAGAGCTCTGCCTCCCCAGGAAGGTCAGGGCTGGGCGTCCTCAGGGGCTGCTCCCCTGGAGTGCTGGCAGGGAGGAGAAGCACCAGAAAGTAGGGCACCGTCCCCCAAGCAGCACACAAACCCCGCCCTGCTCAGCAAACTTCTTCCCCTCATCTGTATGTTTTCTGTCACGTCGTAGGAGATGTGACTTTGATGATATATGAATAAAGGAGCATCACTGGCAGATGCAGCTGGACCAAACTTCTCCTCCCTGTGTGCCCTGGGTAGCAAGGGAGCAGTGGTGCTCATCACAGGGCAGTGCAGTAAGGGCAGCTGGCCCAGCAGGGGTTTGTGGTTGGAGCTGATTCCTGGGCTCTGCTCAGTCCTGTGCCCTCCTCCTGCGCTGCAGCACACCCTGAGGTGCCCCTGCTCTGCAGTGCCCAGAGCCAGGGCTGTGTCTGAAGGTCCGGGTGGGATTACTGATATCCTGGTGCTCAGCACTCCCCATGTGCTGCACTGACACACCAGGCAGGTCCTGGTCCTGAATTTCTGTACAAAGGAGCAGCTCAGCCCATTCACCTCCCAGTGTGCTGCCCCGCTTTGAGGCTGTGAAATCCCCAGCTGGGTTTTGGAGAATACCATGGACCTGGAGAAGGACTTATCCACGAGCACAGATGAGCGCTGTGTGTACTGTGTCCACACACGCACAGTGACGTGCCAGCTCTGCAGTGCCAGGAGGCTGCATCCCTCGAACACAGCCCCCAGGGCAAAGCCTTTGAGCAGAGACAATCCTCTCACAGAGGAGAGGGGTAAAGAGTTTTTCTAGCCAACTAAAATCTTGTTGGCCCCAGTACGCTGCAGCTGCAGAGGAGCGGAGCTGCTGGCCCATCCCTGGTGCAGTCAGGTAGTGTTGGGGTGGGCTCAGCCCTTAACAAGTTGCAGAGCAAATAGTGCACGGGGGTCAGGCCCGCGGCTCCCAGCAGCTGTGCTCCTCAAAATGGGTTCCCATTGGTAATACCAGCATTACAGCCCGCGTTGCCGTGTGACAACAGCGACTGAGCCCCGCAGCAGCCGCTGGCACCGCACCGCACCGCGCCGCAGCCGGGAGCATCCCGGGGACGAGCCCGGTCCGGCCGCACCGCTCCGGCTCCCGGCGCGGCGTGAAAGCTGGTTTTGTTTCTCCCCTGCCCGAGAGCCGGAGGTGTGTAAACAGGAAGAGGCACTCCCTGAGCAGCCGGGAGCGGGGAAACGAGGTGCTGAAAGGATGACAGCCGGCTCTGCCGGGGACTTCACCTTGCTGGGGACGGGGGGAGGCCGGAGGCTGCAGAAACCGAGAGCTTGGAAAGTTTTATCTTTTATTTCAGGAGGAGAAAATATTCTCCATCGCTTCCTGGCATCAAAGGTTTCTCACGTTCTCCCACCCTGAAAAAATAAAGCCAGGAGCATCGGCGCGATGAGAGACGGAGGGGCAGCGCGGAGCCGGGCGGGCAGGAGGACGGGCAGGATGGAGCGCATGAAAAGCACTCTGTGCAGCCCAACTCTCCTGTGGGCAATAAGGGCTGCTGAAAGGCCCAGAAAAGCGCTTCATCACGGAGTGTTTATCGCTGAGGTCATTTCTGCCCTTCCTCTCTTCCCGCCTCCTCCTCCCTCCCTGCCCCGGCACTGGGTGTGGGTTTCTTAGGACGGAGCATGCAATATCCCATGTCCCTCCATGTCCCCTCGGTGCCACCCAGCTGTCCCGTGGGTGCCTCTTTCAGGGACAGCTGTACGTGGGACACACTTACGTCAAGGAACAGCAAGCAGTGCTGCAAAGCCCTTTTTCTCCACAGGCCTCTCACCCACTCCACCGCAGCAGTTCTGCACGGTGACAGCATGAGGTGCCCCCTCCTTCCTACCCCCCACCTTTGCAGCAGTGCAGGGCCCAGGCTCCCTGGGAGCCCCGTCCCAGCACATCGCTATGGTCCCCAGCAGGATGGCGCTGGGGACAGCCCGCTTGTGGTGCCAGAGCTGAGATACGCGCTGTAACCACCTGGTGGCACCAGAAAAAGTTGGCAGAGAAGGGTCTAATTAATACCAGCTGCAGTCCTGGGCTTGGGAATTCCAGCGCAGTTTTTAGCATCTCTGTGGTTCGCTGTGTGGTTGTTAAACACCAAGTCATGCTTTATAGCTGGAGGGTTAATGTCTGTGGGCTGCAGCCTTGCAGCAGGGGAAGGGTTTACGGTGAGGCTGTTTGGCAAAACTAAAAGGTGCAGTGGTGCTGGACAGGGGCTGAGCTCAGCACCACACATCACTCCCCACTCAGCACCCTGCTATGAGCCCCTGTTGATGCTGTCCCAGGACTGCCTGGTAGTGCTGCCTCCTTCTTGCTGCAGAGATGGCCTCAGCTCCCCAGGTCAAAGCCCGGCTTGGACAGCCAGCACACTGACCACCCTGCCCTATCTGAGGGCCCTATCAGTTCCTGCTTCTGACACCTCATCTCCCCACGGTGGCTCTGCCCTTGGAAAAACAGCCAGGATCCTCCAGCAGATGCAAGGAGATGCTGGCAGCATGGCAGGGATTGAAACCCCCTTTGTGCTGTGGGTGCTGTCTGCAGTCAGAAAGGCAGATAGGCCTGGGTGCCATTTTTCTCCAGGTCTGTGGTAGGTGGATCCATTCCCCCTACTGCACCCGCTCTCAGCCCAAGGAAGCAGCAGAGATGGGCTGATGTTGGAGTTAAATGTCTTCTGCCTGCTGCCAGAGATCTCATGATGCCCTGCAGCCTCCCAACAGCTCTCCTCCATGGCGCCATCCCACTGCTCCCCCAGCTCCAGCAACCAGCACTGGGAGCTATTTAAAAGCAGACCAAACAGCAAAGGCAGCCCCAGGAATGCCCCAGCCAGGAGGGAGGCTTCAGACTGTGGGCCCCCAGGTCAGAGCTCAGGAATAGCAGTCCCAGCGGTGGCTGTGACAGCATTTTGTGGATAGCAGCTGGCTCTTGTGGAGCCTCAAAGCAACCCTAAAACTGTCCAAACAAACCCTGAGCTCACGGCTTTCCTGACCCACGTACAATCCATCACTGGCTCTGCTTCATCGCCGGGTGGGGCATCACACAGCTGCTGTGCTCCCTGTGCTCCAGGGAAGGCCCTGCACCAAGGGTGGGAGCAGCAGTTTGTGGTGTGGCTGGTGGGGAGGGGGCTGCCCAGTGTTACAGCATCGTGCTGACACCCTCATCCCTCTCTGCTAAACCCATCTGCATCCTCCAGGATGGCAAGCACGCAGGTGGGGTGAAGGTGGGATGGTGCCTGATGGACCTGAGCAGGGAAGTCAGTGTCCTGTGAGCAGAGCACTGCATCCTAAAAGGGGGTGAGAAGCTGCACGGGAAATGAAGCCTGGTCTATACCCACGAGCACTGCCAAATATCCCCAGTTCTCATCACTCTCTGCTTTCTGAGCAGCTTTGCTTCCCTCCTTGCCACACAACTTGCATTGCAGGAAGACCAGCACAGCCTGCAGGAACCTCTCCAGCCCTGCCGCCTGCAGCAGCTGCAGGATGGAGCAGCTTGGTGGGACTTACTGCAAGCTGCACCGTGTCCAGCCCAGCTCTGTGCCAGCCTGCAGAACCTCCCAGGTCCTTTTCCCCATGGTATTGCTATGCAGGATGCAAATTGACGGCAGGACTTCTGATGAAAGAGAGTTTAATTGCCTCAGGTTTCATTCAAAAAGCACAGCTTAAGGGAATTGTGGAGGGAGGCAGCAGCTCTTGATAGACCGAGAGATTTATGTGCCTCAGCTGCTCCCGATGAGCCCTGGTCACCCCCCGGCTCCCCATCGTGTGTTCTCCACCCTTTAGGGCTGCCCCGTGCATTGAAATGTCTGGGTGTCTCCCGGGGACTGAGCCTTGGCCCCCGTTAATCCCCCCTCGCTAACCCGACAACAGGGAGGAAATTGGCTTCAATTAAATGTGTAAGGTTTCATTTCCCTTTGAAGTGCAGAGCAGCACAAGAGGCTGCTCAGAGAGGGCTGGGAATATCTAGATAAAGCTGGGCCCAAAACCTTACAAGTGGGGACTGGCAAACTGAGGAAGGCGCTCACGATCAGGGCTGGACCGGGACCAGCAGAAGGAGCAACACGGTGATGCCGGTGTGTCCAGGGCAGGGACGGGCTGCAATGAGTCTGAAATGAGCAGAACAGTTCATGCACCTTCCCCAGTTCAACCCAATTCAGCCTTTCCTCCAGGGAAAGAGAGGCATTCCCTGCTTGGAGTCATACCAGGTGTGCCGGGCTCCTTATGGGTGTAGGGGTGGCAACGGCTCATCAGCATCTGCGGAGTGTGAGACCGATGCCCCTGGGGTCCCTCTGCCTGGGATGGGGCCCCACAGCCTGCCCTGTGCTGTGCTGGGACTGGGCAGGTGGGACAGCATCACCCACCCAGAGACGCCCGCTGTGCTCTTACTGAAATGGGGACTGGAAGCACCTGGCCGCATTTGTTCTGCATCCTCTGGTGCACTGTGGGAATAACAGCTCACCAGCTACTGCCTGTCATCCATCCTCCTTATTTCCTGCACAGGATCTGATTTATGCCTGCATCTCTTTCCTTTATGCCATCAGTGCATGCTGATAGATAGCCCCTCTCTCTGCTCTCGCTGTCCCTTTGTGCTACATCAAACCATTAATTCTTTGCCAATGTAAACCTGTCTCGCCTTCAAGACTTTAATTTTGCAGAAGCATAAACACCTTATAATCCGTCTGCCTTCCTCTGGCTGGCTCCGAACCTTCCGCTCCCCTTCCCTTGGCCTGAGGTTATCTGGGGTGACAGATGGGGGGGACAACAGCAGGGAATGCCCCCTGAGGCACCCGGCAGTGTGGGTGCACTCCTAGGGGAGGGTCAGCAGGCCCCAACAAGCCTTTAGGGCTGAAGGTTCAGCTCTTGGCAGGATAGGTAGGAGTCTGAGCTCTGAATATGGCTCTGAATAAAGCCCGCATCTCTGTGAGTGGAGAGCCTTCATCCTGAGTAAGCATTTCATGGGCATTCAGTCCTGGTGAGAGACTGAAAACGGAGCCCTGGGAGGACCTGGAGATGTGCTCACTGCCCCCATGGCTTTGCCCCCAGCCCGGCTCCTGCTGATGAGCAGATCTGGGATGGGAGCTGGGGCATCTCCAGCAGGGCTCATGCTCACCCCTGGGGGTTGCTGCAGGATAAATGGAAGTGTCCTGAGCTTCCCAGCTCTGACATCTCTGGAAAGAAAAAGGAAAGTCCAATTGGGTTAAAAAAAGAAGCTATAGGTATACTGGGGCTGTGCTGAGAGATACACGTATCACTGTAGGGTGTGTTCTCTTTACAAAGAGGGACACAATGCACAAGGACAACCGGCAGGGCTGTGCAGAGCCCCCAGCATGGGCAGCAAGGCCAGGGCAGGGCAGGGGGGCCAGCAGGGAGCTTCCTGCCTGGTGCAGAGGGTGTGAACCTCCCCGGTGTGCCCAGCCCTGTGCTGACCCCCCACACCACCCACCCATCACAGTGTCTTCACTGAAGCCCTGCAGCGTTTTGTCTCCCATAACTTTCCTCTTTCCCCTTTTTGATCCTTATTTGAATCATTTGTCCCAATCTTCGGCGATTCCTACAGCACACAGAAATATGTGCCACTTCTCCCTTTGGGGAGTGGTGTTTCATGGCTGTAATCCATTTAGTGCCAGGTTATTAAAATGAAGATATCTTTCAGCACTACAGACCTGTTAATCAGGGGAATGGCTTCAAAGGGCTTTTGTGGGCTCTGTTAATTTGTGCTGCATTGAGCCACATAGAGCTGAGAGGAGCATTAGGGATGGGAGTGAAGGGAATAAATCAATAAAGTGGATTGAAGAGTGCTCGGCTGGCTTGCTGTTCTGCGGCTGCTGTGTTCTGACTTAAACGCTTTACATCCATCACAGCCTGAGGATGGAAGCGCTCACGGCAACAGGTTGTGCCCTCCTGCTGCAGCATCACCCCCAGCCCAAGGGCTGCGTTCTGCGGCGTGGCCAGAGCACACAGACCAAGGCACCTATTGGATTCACAAGGCAGGATGCTGCTGCTGATGGCTGTTGGTGAGGGCATCTTGCAGCTACCTGCCCCATCCACAGCCTTACGCTGCTTTGCAGCACCTGAGCACTCACTGTGGGGCCCTACAGCCGGGTGTCCCACAAGCTGCTCCTGTGTGCTCTGCCCCAGGCGGAGGCAGCTCAGTGCTGCCCTAACAGCGTTCTGCTGTGTTCTGGCAGAAGCCGTGGGATCCGGGCTGCCAGCTCACAGGACACTCGGTCGCCATCTGCATGTGAACATGAAAGCCACTGCTGCTGCCAACTTCATCCCAAGCACCTGTGCCAGCCCAGCCTCCTGCACGGCTCGCAGGGCAGCTCTGTGAGAAGTGGCTCCTGGCTCCAGATTAAAGCCTCGAGAAGGAGGAGGAGGTCTATGAAATTTCTGCTGCTCTGCTCAGCCTCGGTGAGTGTAAACAGAGAGCCTGGACCCTCCCACCTTCCTGCTGGCACAAAGAGCATGAGAAGCTGGAGCACAGCCTGAGAGAACTCCTTGCTGCAAGGGGTGGGGACGAAGTTGTGCTCTGGTGGAGGGCCCATCCCCATGCTGTGCAGCTGCAGGGCAGAGCTGACCGGTGCCACACTGCACGGTGCCTGAGCTGACGGATGTGCTGGGAGAGCTGGCCCTGCAGCCTCCTGTCCTGGGGCAGCTCCTCCCGGGCAGCACCTCTGAAGCAAGCACATGGAGGGAGCTCTAATTCACGGCACCCCCTCCAAGCCTGTGCCAATCGGTTGACTTTTAGAAATCCATGACTTCTACTAATTGGGATTTTGCTTTTTATAATAATGGCATCCTGGCAGACAAAAATGCATAATGCTACCTCTGCATCGCCAGTCTATCCGTGCTTCCAGCAGGACAATCTCCAGAGCTCTAGTAAATACGATGGGATTACGCAAAGCCCTCTCTGCAGAAGCACGGATAGCGTTCTGCTGTTGGCAGGGCTGATCACTGGCAGCTAATGTGGGGCACGTGTCATCCTCCATCCTCCCCTTGGCTAACAGGGAGCTCTCGCTTCCAAAGGAAATATTGTATTTTCATTGGGCTTAATTCTTTAGGCAAAGAGATCATTTATGTCTTCTGAGTTTGAAACCTGGAAGCCTTCTTACTTACGATGATCTTTTTGCTGAAATATGACAGAACAGCAGCTTTTAAGCCTCTGCTACGGTCAGACAGTGGGAAGGAGGCATCAGCCCCATGCCTGTGCATGGCTGCATGGGGGCTCTGTGGAGTCAGATTAAAGACCCAGAGAGATGGATTAGGGTTGTTTTCAAGTCCATGGTGCCGCTTAGGATACAACATGGTGCAGAGTTGAGATCTGCTTTGAGCAGTGGAGTTTGGGGTTTTCCAACAGTGGGGAGAAGGCACAGGGTTAGGCGCAGGGAACCCAGGTGGGTGCTGAGACCCCCAGTGAGCACAGAAGGCAGGGGGAGGAAGCCAGCAGAGCTGCATGTTCCATGGGCACCTGCTGGAGTTTGCCAGTCTCGAGGTTCTGCAACAGTGATCTATAATTAAAGTTTTCCTGAAATTTACTCATTGGCACTTGTTCTTGCTGAGAGCAACTGCAAATTGCTCCTGTGGTGCCCAGACAGAGCTGGCTGAGCCACAGCACTCCAGACTCGTGTCACGAGACTTCTTCCAGCACAGCAAATCTCTCAGCATTCAGACCCCAAAATCTGCGGGTTGTCTTTATCTGCTTAACCTCAAATGTTGAGCAAAAATAGCCCCAGTTGGAGGATGCAGCCGAGGTGCCTCAGGCTGCAGTAGGGGAGAGGGCAGCCCAGCTGTCCCCTGCGCTCCAAAAGCCCTATTGAGTGGAGGATGGGAGGCGTGCTTCGGGGCTGTGGCTGTGGGGCTTTGTTCCCCATCTGACTGAGGATGTGATGGGTGAACCTATGAAGTCTGATTTGGGGCTTTAGCAGTGCAGGAAGCTGGTGACTCCTTTGGAAAAGGCATCAGGGCTGCAGCCTGCAGCCTGACCACAGCCCTGCCCCAGCTGCAGGGAGGGTGCATGCACTGAGCACTGGAGCTGAGGCTGTGGGAAACGCTCTTTGACAGAGGAGGAGAAGAGATTTTCATGCATCCTGTGTACATTCCTCCTGGGCTGGCTCCTGCTTTGTATTTAACAGAACCTCCTGCTAGCTCTCATGTTCTGCACTCAGCCTGCCTCCAGCTTGTTTGCTTTCTCATTTTTCCCTCCAGGTCAGTTGATCTCATCCTGCTCTCAGTCTCACTGCACACCCATCCCTTGCAGCTGCTCCCCGTGCCCCCTGCAGTGCCAGCACTGGCACCCGCTGTCTCCAGGGCAGCAGCACGCCTGGCCCCAGAGAACAGGAGCTCTGTGCCCGTGAGCCAACCATGTGCACTGCAGAGCTGACCCATATCCCTGCCATGGATACGGAGATGAGGTGGGATGGCAATGGGGCAGCAGTGATGCAGTCATGCAACACGGCAGGACAGGGCTGGAAAACAAGCGCAGGGCTGAACGCCTGCTCTGCAGCAGTAAATCTTCTGTCCCAGCTGCAGGACCCCGTGAGCCACCACTGGTGGCTTTGCAGACGTGCAGGCAGGCAGGAATCCCACACTGTATGCTGCCTATCCTGTTTTGAACTCAGTTTGACAAATATTTTGAAGTTGTGAACCATCATGGGATTAAAAAAGAATCAACATGCTCCGTTCCAGCCAGGTTACCAAAACCCTTCTTTCTTCCAAAGGAAACTCAACCAGAGGTCCCTTCCTCCTGTGGAAAGCCCTGTTTGCAGTGGGGCAGTGTGGGCAAGGAGACATAAAACCTTACTGACCAGCTCTGTTTGGGAATCACAGGGACACACCGTCAGGGCTCAGAGCGGTGCCTGCGCTCCTGGAGGTGCTGCGCCCATCGTCCTGCTGGCGTCCCTTGCATTCCCAACCCTCCATCACACAGCATCCTGGCCCCAGTGTCACCAGCAGAATGCAGACCTGTGTGATGCCCTTCCCAGCACAGAGGTGCCTTAGGGCCCTTCCCAGTGCACCTCCTCCATCCCTGGCAGGACGTGTGTCACATGAGTGGTCTTCCTGCCCCAAGGGGAGCCCTTCTGCTTCCAGGCTGCAAAGAACAACAGACGCTTGGGTTTTCCCTCACCATGTAGAACATTCATCTTGTGGCTCCTCGCCCCATCTTCACGCCCCCCGATTCTGCTGCCTTGTATTTTTTCAGCAAATTCTCTTCTCACATAGGATAACTGCCATGCCAGCCTTGGCCATCCTCCTCATGCCATTCACCAGACCGTGACACCAGCCTTGAGCTCAGAATGCTCTCTGGGTGGCAACCTAAAGCCAGCCATGATGTATGAGATGTCTCCTGAGAGGGACAATGGAAGATGAGTAGCTTGGGGGATCTGAAAAAGCAGCTGGGAAGACTCGGGGTGAGGAGAGCATCGGTGTCTGCCAAAGGGAGCCGGGACCCGTGCTGGTTTGCAGAAAGCCCTCTTTATCCATCCGCTTGCTTCAGCAACATCAGTCTTAATGTCTGCACAGCTCTGGAAAGAAATCGCCATCAATTGGAGCCTTTCTCCTGACTGCACATAGTGCACTTAATTTGTAGGTCCTGTGCAAACAGAAACCGCTGTTTATTTGTTTTTAAATTCTTATCAGCTGTGATACATTGTTTGTTTTGAAACAAGGGAGGGCCGGTGTCTGAGTGATATTTCTCACTAATTGGGAGTTACTGTGCGGGATGGAGCAGAAAGGGCACGTTGCCTTTTAGCTGAGCCCATGTGTAAGAGCACTCTCATTTTAATAAAGCTGAACGCCGCTCACTGCCAGCTCTGACGTGGAAAAGCAAAGTAAATATTTCAGCATCCAACAGCCACCTCTCCATGCTTCAGAGCCGGGGGGGGGAACACATTTTCATAATTGTGCTGCATGACAACGGGTTTGGATGCATCTGGGTGGAAGCAGAACAGCGGCTGCAGTGGGGCACTGGGCTGACAGGGGGCAGCGGGGGAGACGCTCCTGCATGCCGTGGGCATGGGGAGGGGTCTGCCACCTCCATACGCAGCATGGGGGGACCCACACAGGGCCCAGCCTGGGGCTGGTCGCTGCTGGACACCCCCAGCGCAGTGCCACTGCCTGTTGCGCATGCAGAAGTGTCGGCCCCTCCTCTCTGCCACGTGGCAGCTGGGAATGGGGCTGTGTGATCATCTCTAGACCTCAATCCATTCATTTCCATTCTTTTTTTTTTTTTTGACTGCAGAAAACTTTACTCCAGAGCTAATTCTTCCAGATGGCAGAGCTGAGCCCGGCTCCTTTGGCTTGTGGGCCTTTTGTGAAGCTCATTAGCTGTCTGCAGTCTTTGCCTTAAACTCTGAGGCCGAGGGAATAGTCCTATTAAATAAGATGTTACAATCTCAGCACAGAAGTTTAGCAGTAGATGGCAATTAACAAATCTGATGATGCCTTTAGCTTAATTTTTTGTGGCCCAGAGACAGTGGGACAGGCACGCACTGTAGGGCTGGTACGCATTCAGAGAGGGCTGGTTAATGGCTGGAATAGCTGCTTCAGTGTTGGAAAGATTTTGAAGACCCAGGGAAGCTGTGAGTGCAGAGGAGTGTGGGCATGATGGAGGACATCCTGCAGAGAAAAAGGGAGCTCTGGCCTGCAGGACATCCTGGGACGGGGAAGAGCAGAGCAGATTGGCTGTCTGATGGCCTCTGCTGGAAATTATCATAAAATCTTTAAAGCAAACAAAAGTCCTCTCGAATTGAAAAGGCATTATTTGAATGCTTTCTGAAAGAAGAGGTCTGAACAGCACGATCTATTCCATCTCCAAATGTCAGGAAACATTTATACAGCTGCTCAGCTGGCATTGCAATCTGGGTTTTCTGCAGGAGCACAGCGAGCAGCTGCAGGTCACTGGGGTAGGTGCAGCACCTTGGGCATGGCATGGCTGTGGACAGCAGCTGTGGGAGCATGGCTGGTGCTGGCACTGCTGGCAGTGGTGGCCCATGGCTAGCAGAAGCCCCACGGCCACCTGCTGAGCTCAGCAGCCAGCCCAGGCTGTGGGCAGCATCCCTGCACTGCCCCGAGGGCTGCTCCTGAGCTGCAACATCTGGGGAAGGCTGGAGAATAGAGGCAGGAGAGGGAGGTAAAAAGCTCTCTTCTCCCGTGTACAAGCTCCCTTCAAGCTCCAGCAGGACGCAATGAGGTCTCCCCAGAACCGTCCCTTCTCCAGGCTGGCCACCCCCGGCTCTCTCACTCACTTTGCTGACCATCTCTCTTTGGTGCTCCTCCGCTCTGCACACACCCGCAATCCAGATCTGCCCTTTGCTGGGCTCCTCAAATGTCCATCTCCATAGCAAGTGGAGGAGGTGCCCACAGATAGTGGGGCAATGGGGGAGGCTGAAGGACACGTCTGCACCTTCCATTCCCTCAGGAGCAGCCCTGAGCACCACCACCAGCTCACCACGCGCTGCCAGCAGCTCTCCCCGCCTGTGGCTTTGAGTGAGCATCTCCATCTTTGATCCTCTCTCGTGGCTGCGGTTCCCTGTTTACACAGACAACCACATCTCTTTGTGTTCACCTTCATTAATTCTTCTGAAGCATTTTTTGATCACCCTGATAAGGCTCCGTGTGTCTGAGCGGACCAAGCCCACATCCCAGCATTTCCTTCCATGCCCCGACAGATCCCACGGAGGTTCTCACCTGGTGTGTTGGGCATGGCACCATCCCAGACCAACCTATGGGGGGGGGGCCTGGGGGGCTTTTCTTCCCCAGCAGCCAAAGCACAGGGAGCACCTTGCAAAGGGCATTCACAGGGAGGACCACAGGTAGTGCTCTGGGGGGGATGCGCCTCAGTGACAGCCTCTCCCTTACACACGTTAGGGATTTTTTCTCTATATATATGTATTTATTTGTTCGCTTTTATCCTCCTCGCCTTTCTGGCAGGCTTTTGAACACACATAATGACTTGGAAGGTGCAGTCAAGGTTCTGGCATCTGCAGAGTGCGGTGGGAGCGGAGCCAAGACACCGGGCCGCACGGTGGTTTCATCCCATTTGCAAACTACAAGGCTGCCTTTGAGCAGAGGGGGGCAGTGCGAAAGAACATGTGCTAAACATCATGTTGGGAAGCTTAGCGCATTAAGGGGAACAGCATGCTGGCTACGGACAAATGGAAATAGTTTGTGATTTGTTATAGGAAAAGGAGAGGCAAGGAGCAGTCTCTTTTGATTTAGAGCTCAGAGCACAGTCTGGCAGGGCAGGTATGATGGTCCTCGCTAGGTGTTTTAGCCAAGTCAGTGTCAGAGCGGCATAAATCAGAAAGTTTTACCCCAGTCTGTCAACCCTTTGAGCAGAATTCCTTGGTACTGCAGAGCTCACAAACAAAGGGTGCACAGACACAGGCGACGAGACAGAAAGAGAGAATTTGGAGAAGGGAGAACCCAGAGAGCAGCCTGCAACATGCGCTTCAAGCCTGGGCTCCATGAAGCTCCTCTGAACTACATGGGCTGCTCCTGGCCAGCCCTGCTGTATCTTCAGTGATGCCAAGTGGAAGGGGCACAGCTGCCTCTGGCAGCTCCAAAGTAAAAGGGGTCCGTCTCAATGGGCCTTAGTGCAGCCACAGTGCTTGCACAGTGCCCTCCTTGTCACAGCAGGAGCCCCAGCTCTCAGTGTCCCACTGCACACCTCGGCTGTCCGGGCTGCCCCTGAAACCAAAATACCTGCAGGGCTGACAGACCCCATCTGTCATCGTGCTCCTTGGGATGGGGCAGGACGGAGTGGTAACCTTCAGAGCCAGAGCTGTGGGTGCTGACTGATGGGATCGCTTGGGTCAGCTTCCCCGGGAGCTGGGAGGAAGGTTCAAAGCTGCAGTCAAAACCCAAAATCTCGCCTTCAAAGAAATTCCTATCTGTCCCCAACTTTCTCTAGCCTGAGCCTGAAGGAGACTGTTTGGGCAGTGCTGGGACAGCAGGCAGGGCCCTGATGACAGCTGCAGCCAGATGAGAAGCCCCTGAAGAAGTGCTTCTCCAGAGCTTTCTGAACTCTGAGCATCCACAAAAAGGAGTGCATAGATACCAGTCCTGCGAAAGAAAAAGTTTCAAAGAAGAAGCAGCAAGCTGAGGGGCTTCCAACCAATGGAGAAGGGATGCTTACAGGGCCAGGTGAAGGGAGAAGGGGAAGCAGTGAGAGCTGCATCCCACATCTCTCTCATAGAGCTCCCATGCATGGTCCCCAAAGCCAGGCAGAGGGAAAGCACCAAGCATGCACTGCTCAGAGCCTCTTCAGGCCATGCCCAATCCCAATACTCTCAGGGCACCATGATCTAGGACCAGTCACGGCTCCAAGCATGGCTGAGCTCCCTGGCAGTGCTCCGTGTTGTAGTGCCGAGAGGAGGGGTCTTCAATGGCATCTCTGTGACCTCCCCCAGCTGCACAGCCGGTACCCAAAGTGCAGCACAGCAGCCCTGGGAGAGCCTGCAGAAATGTCCCAAAGGTCCCCCTGCATCCCTGCGGCCAGGAAGATGCTTTCCTGCAGCCGCAAGCATAGAAGGAGTCACAGCTCCGTGTGGGACAGACTGCTGTTGCTGTGTGTGTGTGGTGCCAGCACCAGGCTCACTAGCCCTCTATTACTTTGTAGCACCACAGATACAAATGTTTAATAAGCAATGCCACAACACTGGCTGGGTGGTGGCATACATCAAACCTCGAGGCATACACCAGGCTGCTCCTGAGTGGGGAAAAGCCTCTTTCCTCCGCATCACTTCCAGCTTTAATGGATACAGCAAATAAGTCACACCCGACAAGTATAAAAACAGCACTTCCCCCTGTGATCTCACTGGGAGGCCAAAGCAGCGGCTCTGACATCACAGCCCATCGCTGGGTTCTTCATTGCACGGAGAACCCGGTGCTGCTGCAGCCCACATGCACAACTGCTGCAGGAACTCCATGCAGCACAGTGATAGGGACACCCCCAGAGTGAAGGCCCACCCCACTACAGCCACTTCCACACATGGCTTGGGAGCTCCACTGCTCCCCTGCTCCACTGCTCCCCCCCTTTTTTCCCATTTGTTTGTTCGTTCTTTCTTTATTCTCCACAATTGTCCTTAATGGAAACAGCATCTCAGCAGAAGTCACCCTGCAGGAAAGCTACAGCACAGAGGGATTTTTGTAGATGGCTTTAATAAAAACATTGAAGGTCTGTTGTTGTTACAGTGCTGTGTGATCCATTAAGTCTATTAAATACAACACAGGGAAGCTGTGAAAAAAGCCAGAGGAGGCCGTGATGTCACACAGAACAAATGAGCAGGGGCTGCTTTCCTGGCTCCCTTCAGCCGAGTGGTGCCACAGCTCTGTGGCAGAGGAGCGTCACACTGGAGATACTGCCCTGCCGTGTGCAAGTCTGTGCTCCCATAAATGAGGAGTTCCCAGATTTCACATCCAGAAAGTACCAAAGCTGAGGCTCCAGGAGATCTGCTCTCGCCTGCCCAATGCGAGTGGACTCGGTGCAAAGCAGCACGACAGGGAAAGGCGTGCACAGGGAGGTTTCCTTGCTGCTGAGATGGCTGTGCAAAGCCTCCTGCCGTGGGGTGAGGGGAGGGGAGGTGCCCCAGCCCAGTGCTGGGCTCACCCCAGAGCTCGTGGGGTGATGTCTGGTGGCAGCTCCTGCCTGGGAAGTGCCTTGAGATGCTCTGCTGGAAGATGGATGGATCGTCTTTGTGCTCAGGTCCCTACCCTCCGTGTGTCTCCATGCTTCCCAGTTGAGTGCGGCTCTCACTCCTGTGTAAACAGTGTGGGATAATCCACCCATGCTGTTTATTTGCACAAGATTATTTTTTTGTTGGTGTTCAAGAACCTTTTTCCTCCATTCCCCTGCCCTTACATTGCCACTAAATGTCAGCCCCAATGTCACAGCAGTGCAGCAGGGGATGCCAGCCCAGGAAGGCTGCACAGTGCGCCCGGCCTGGCCACATGTGTACAGATGTGGATGCTCAGAGAAAAAAATGAGAAATAAGTCATGTAGAGAGTGGCTGTATCCCATTGCATCCTTCCACACCCTTCAAGGATGGAGTTCCTACTTCCGGAGGTGCTCAGTATCCCCTGCTGGATTTGCTTTCTGAGAAGGCCCCAATCCCCTCTTGAAACATTTTAATACCTTCAGGTACTGCACTGCTGTGCGGCAATGAGTCCCCACGAGGCTGGCAGTGCTTCCTCACCATGAGGCTCTCTGGGCATTTACTGTTCATGATGAGTTAAAATGGGAATGTGGACTTTAAATAAAAACCCAACACCATTATCCCCATTCCAATCACCAGTTATCATGATTACACACAGCGGCTGTAGGACTCAAGGACCTATAGACAACATGGGAACATAGAGAGCAGAGGAGAAGAAGGTCTCTGTGTGCAGCTCATGGCACACTTGGGGCTGCTGAACCCTGCAGGCTTTTTCTCTTCCTTGTGCTGACTGCAGACGAGGAATGCGGGTCTCTCTGCTCCAACCTCGCTCAAGCAGGAGAGTTCCTTGATTGCGGAGGAGCACTGCCAGAACTGCGTCAGAATAAAGAAGTCTGCTCTTGGAATAACAATATTCACAGCAATAGACTGTATTATATAATGTACTATAATAAAAGATATTACAGCATTACCGAGGGACGGGAACGCAGAGGGAAGGAAGGAACGGACGTGACAGTGATAAATAAATCTGGAGAAGAAATACCGAACGCAATATACTGTTTGTCTCCTTTGTTTGAGCCCGTGATCGATGTTTCCCGGTTCAAATCACAGAGCTCTCAGGAACACGCTTCTGCTCCTGCTCTCCCACTTACGCATTACGCTGACTTTATTAAACCACTCCGTAAACAGACGTCGCCGTGCATCTTTCCCATTTCCCCCTGACACTTCTCTGGCAGCTGTTATACAGATGTCCAGCACTGCCAAACAGGAGTGGCTGCACTTACAGGTGAGATAATTCAGCTTAAAATCGCTCTCGATGAAGATAATGCGGGCCTTAGGGATGCTGCTAATACTGCTGGTCCATAGAGCAGCTGGTGGGGAGCGCACGGCGTGCAGGGCATGGGGCACCCACTGGGCTGCAGGAGGGGGTGGTCAGAGGGGAATGCAGCTTTGCAGGCCTGGGTTCAGCGCAGGGTTTAATCACCTGTCCCATTTCAGACATTTAAGTGAGTCCATTGACTTCAATGACTTTCTTCAAAGGAGCAACCTAGATATTTAAAGTGGCAAGCCCTGCTGAATCAGGGCCTTGGCTCTTTCCCAAGTCTTTTCAGTTGGTCTTCAAATTGACCAATTCCTTTTATGTAGGTTCCTTTTCTCTCTCGTTTTTTTTTTTTAACTCTTTGATGCTGTTAATTTACTTTTCTTATGACATTTAACCAGGGCAAACAAGAGCACTGCAATTTTTTTTTTTCAGCTGTGGAAATTAGGAGGAAAAAATGGTGACCTGTGACTTCCCCAGGAGGTACTGGGCTGTCATTTCCCATAACGTCTCCCAGGGTTTCGCTTTGTCTGTCATGCTGCTCTGGGCAGCGTTCTCATGTCGGCGCTGCGATGGGATAACACCCAGGGGCTCTAAGCGGTGCTCATTGTGCACTGTGGGAGGGTCCCAGGTGGTTTTCAGCTGCCTCACAGTGTTTTAGGGCACATCCTGGCAGTGTCCATCCCCTGTCCCACACCTTGGGGCGCGGGGTGGGTGACTCAAGCAGGCAGCCCACACAGCTGTGAAAGCTGTGAAAGCCCTTGACCCCAAAAGCTGCTATGAGTAATTGTGATTAACAGACACAGGAAGATGACTATGATGGGCTCTGTCTATTCTTTTTCCTTATTTATCTTCACTAAAAAAGTAAAATTTCCTCCTTTTTAATTTAATGACCTATGGAAATCCTCAGTGCTGGCCGGCAGCGGTCAGCTCTGCGGGATGGGGAGCCCAGAGTGGACACCCTCTCCCATCTCCTTCTCTGCTCTTTTCTCTCCCTCTCCTCCTGTTTCTGCCTCCATCGTGGCTTTCCCTCCCCATCACCTCCACTCATGCCCCCCATGTTATATCTCTGGATACAAAGAAGATCAGACCTCCTTTAGTTACATATGTGTCTCTTGGCTGCATCTCCAAGCCTCGCTAAGAGCCACGCTGGCTCAGATGTGACTGCGTGCAGGCTTTCTGCTTGGTTACACTTGTTTATTACTCGTTCATTAGCTTTTTTACATTGCTGGAGATCTGAGCCACTCACATGGCAAAGGAGGCTCAATCTGACAGCTGAAAAAGCCTCTGCTAGTGAGATTATAGCTGCTCGCTGGCTCGGATGGGAGAGACGGAGAGGGCAAGGGGAGTGCTGCCTTTGTGCTGGGCTGAAAGGCGCTGTCAGAGAGTGGCAGGCAGCCTCCTGGAAAGGAATTCCCAGCCGAGCCCCAGGCACCTTAACCCTTTCCCCCACAGCTGCTCCCCAGGGCCGTGGCAGAGGCAGGAGAGCTGCCTGCACCCAGCACCCCGTGCTCGGCACAAACACCCCCTTTCCTTTATAAAATGGGCTCATTTTTTCACACTGAGACAGAAGCTTCCATATCTTGCAAAAAGTCAAGCTGACTAATGTGAGTCCAGCAGCAAACCAGCTCCCTCCTGTCCTTCAGACATCAGCTCCCTGAGTTTGCTGCAGGTCCATGCAGGGCAGCAACTCTGGTTACCACCTGCTCCACATCGCAGCTGCCATCCCACAGGGTCACTGAGCTCTGCCATGCCTTTGTTCCTGCAGGAGCTGCAGGGTGAGGAGGCTGAGTGGTACCCGGCTGCCCGTGTGCTGCCACTCTGCTGAATGCGGGCACTGAAGATAGGGCAATGCTTTACACGGGAATGCTGTAACACTGGTTCTCATGGCACAGATGGTTTGCTCTGGAAGTGTGGATGCTGCAGACCCCAAGAGGAGCAGGGAAAACACGAAGGTTCCAGGCAGCAGTAGGCAGAGACATCAGAAGTGGTCCCAGCAGGCAGGAGGGGAAGGGGAGGCTGATTCTGGATCACACAGATCAAAACACTTTGTGTCAAATCGTGTGCGGGATAGTAAACACCACAGACATCAGCCACAGCCTCTCCTCCCTGTGCAGCTGTGCTGTGATGGGATGCCAAGCAGGACGTGAGCTGCTCATGCCAGCTCTGCAGGCTCACCTGGAGCACCACTGCTCAGAATGGGTGTTAGTCAGAGCCCCCTGGGCACAGACCCACATGGCGTGACACGGTCCTGTGTGCCATGGCATGGTCCTATACATTGTGACATGGTCCCACATGGTGTGACATGGTCCTGTGTGCCATGGCATGGTCCTACACATCATGACATGGTCCCACATGGCGCGACATGGTCCTGTGTGCCATGGCATGGTCCTATACATTGTGACATGGTCCCACATGGTGTGACATGGTCCTGTGTGCCATGGCATGGTCCTACACATCGTGACATGGTCCCACATGGCGCGACATGGTCCTGTGTGCCATGACATGATCCCACACGGTGTGGCCACACCAAGCTGTGAAATGTTGCCTGCCACTGGACACCACCCTGTCACAGCCCTGTGCTGTGCTCCTGGAATGAAACCCTCTGCAGAATGCCTTGTGGGCTCACGGACCCCTCTGTGCCCAGCTCAAAGGCCAGGGAAGCTCTCCTGGAGTGGAAGGAAACGAACAGTGAGGAGTTGAGCCGACAGGCCCTGGCACTGCGCTGTCTGCAGGAGGTTTCAGTGCCGCCTGCCGTGGGCTCCAGCCCTTCCCCGACAGTCACAGCTCTAATGAACCAGCCTGCTAATGGGCTCCAAGGGTTTTAATTGCTTCTCCACCACCACCGGAGTCAGAGCTGCAGGGCGCACGAGTGAGAGACGTTTCCTTTCACAATTTGCATTGTTCCGAAGGAAGCACATTTTTTTCCCAACTCCTAATGAATATTGCAAATTCCAAGGGCTTGAGGAGATAAATACTGCCAGGCCAGATCGTGCTCTGCAGAAACACTTTGTCACTAGCTGTTCTCATCATGTGCTCTTTAAAAGCCCGATAAAGTCTAACTCATGATTATGGACAGCTAATGTCTTCAAAGCCCACACCGACAGAGTCTCTGGTTTCAGGTCATGGAAATGCCACTGTCACTTCAATGTCTGAATGTCCCAAACACATTGTCAATAGGGATGTAAAATGCCCTGAGTCAACGGGAAGGAGGACAAAGGGGAGAGGGACAGGCCCAGCACAGCAGGCACAGCCCCGGCCGCTTCCACTGCAGCACGGGTCCCTTTCCTGCAGCCAGAAAGCTGGGAGGGTCACTCAGGCACCCGATCCCAGCACTGAAAAGAGAAAAAAGGAAAGACAAAACATGCATCCTTCAGAAATGTCAGCTTTGCTTTAACCCCCTCCTGCTCTCCCCACCGGTTTGTTTGCAGGGTGCTGGGCTCAGTGCCGCACTCCCCTCTCCCCCACAGCACAGCCCGACCTTTCCTGCTGCGAGTCGGGCAGGGAGGTTGGGGGCTGCCTTGTTTTGAGGCCTGATGAGTATAGAGGTGACAGCAAAAGGAGGCATTCAGGTGTAACACACTTTTCTCTGAGCTGAAGGACTGTGGTTTGTTTGGCTCTGCTGCCCCATGGTGCCCATGCCAGCACGCCGTGCAGGGTGAGGAGCAGAGGCAGCTTCTCCTTCATGAGCACACTGCTGTGATCCAGCCCTGTCTGGGAACTCACGCTGCTCTGCTCTGAGACGGACGGTGCGATGGGCATCATTCAGCTGCCATGGGCACAGGGGCAGGCTGCGAAGGTCAGTGCGGGGAGGTCGTGGTAGTAGTGATACACTTAGAACAATTTCTAGCCAAGTTACTGTGATTTTAAGGAAAGCCAAAACGAGCTGACAGTGCCACGGAGTTAAATTAATCACTATGTGACTTTGCTGCCTCTTTTTTAGCTGAGCCAAATAATAGTATCACTTCATCTCCAGAGGTGAGACGTTTCTCTGAGGAGCAGAGGTGAGGACGAGGCCCATTGTACTGCACTGAAATGTCAGGTCTGTATTCCTGGGGCGCGGGTCCCCTGCAGCCCACAGTGAGAGCTGGGGCAGTGACTGGGGCTCATAGCACCGGGGCTGCAAGGAGCCCTGCTGGGGCAGCCCAGGCCTGGTCAAAAAATGGATCTCAGCTCTGTGGGAAGCAGCAGCAGCAGCTCTGCCCTGTCCTGCGGCAGCAGGAGGCAGCGCAAGGGGATGTTTAGATAATACTGAGAGCACTTGGATAGTATTTACTGATAGCACTGGGGTAATGCTTCTCTCTTTCGTAGTGTCAAGTTGTCGCATTTGATGATAAACCATTATAATATTTGCTGTGAGCATGTTGTACTCTATCCATTTAAATTCAGTGCATCCACGGGTATCAGCTGAGCATTAAAGTGCCTCGTAACACAGCTCACACCATCCAAGGTTGCTCGTAAGTTGCCACTGATACGTGCTGATAATATCTGGAGATATTAAAACAAATGAGTACAACTTTGGCCTCATGAACCAAAACGTTCCGCCATCGCAGAGCCGAGCGAGGGAGCACTGAGGAGCTGAAAGGGAGCATCTCTCCCTCGGGAAGAACGGCATCCTGCCCAGGTGGGCCACAGGAGGGATGGGAGCTGTCCTGCAAGCTCCATGCAGGCACACGCTGCAATGAGTGCCCGCTTCTAATCCGGGTACTTTCAGTGATGCTCTCACACCGCTGCTTCATATTTATCCCCTCCATTTCATGGTAAGCGTATCTTGAATGGTGTAAAGTGTTCATTTTGGAACTGCTCTCTCCAGGAAGCAGGAGGCAGGAGTGGTTTGAAAGCCCTCGGCATCATTTGCTTCCTGGTTTTGTTCCATCATTTTCGGTCTGTTTTTAAAGCCATCACTGCAGAGGGAAGGAGCCACAGTGGGGAGAGGTAAATAACTGCAGAACAAGGGAATCCCACGTTCTGTGGCACAGCAGGGCCGGAGCCCATCTCCCCTTCCGGGAGAAGGAATGGAGGGAAATGCAGCAAAATCTTTTATTGAAATTCTAAAATCAGATTTGAAGGAAGGAACAAGAATACATACGGGTCTATGATATGAATACACCTTTTTAGATTTCTAATATCACAAAATTATATGAGGGACAACCATACACAGCCTCACACTGAAAAACGCTTCAAGTCAGTCCCCTTCAACTGAAATTAGACCAAGAGTGGTTGTGGTTGTGCTGCCATGGCACAGCTGTGTCCCACAAAGCAGAGCCCTCTGCGGGGCAGACAGAGCTGGGATGCTGGAACCTCCTCCTGTTTTCTTTTGCACAAGACAGAATATTTGTTCTGGCTTCATACATCCTCCTTGAGCTTAAAAATAGCCGGGTTCCTTCCTGGAGCAGCGGCGCAGTTTGCTTTTCCTAGATTTGTCATTCAGATTTCCCATTCCCCCTCACACCCAGTAACTGCTCCTGGAGACAGAGCGGCGAGGCGAGAACTCTGTGCAGATCCCTGTCCCATCCCTGCATGCCCGCACTCCGCCGAGCACAGCTCTGCACTCAGCCCAGCACAGTGCCAGCACAGACAGCCTCCCAGGAGTGCGGCTGCCATGCAGCACGTTGGGCACATACGTGTCTGCAGCCTTCACCAGACTCACCTTGGCTGCTGCTGCTGAGGTACCCACAGCTCAGCACAGGAACAGAGCTCTGTGACAACCCTGGGCTGCTTGCTGGGCACACTGCTGGGGAATGGGGAAGGGTGCAGTGCACGCTTGGCAATAAAAAGGGGAGCTCTAAAGATGTGTCCTAAATCCAGCCAGTTCTCCTGATACATCACATTCTCCACGACTTGCGATGCAGGCTGGGATCTCAGCAGAGCAGCCTTCATGCTGACACTTTGTGTTTTCCCAGCAGCTGCCCATACTGCTGCCCTCCTCTGAATACCTCTGTGCTGCCCCTGGGAAGCAGAGGGACTGAACTCTTTGCAGCCACAGCTGCAGCACTGCTGATGTGAAGTTCTCGCAGCATCTCCTCTCTGAAGGGGCAGCCGTGGAAGTGGGCTTCCCCTCCCTGCCCGTTAGATCGCTTGCACTGCTGCCTGACACAGCCTCAGGATGGCACTTGCCCTAATTGCTCAGCACTGGAAGGAGCTTCGGCTTCGCAGACAGATTAAGTCTGAGGCTTGGAGCTGAGGGCTAGGAGGACTGCTCGAACAAAGCACGGTTCCATTTCTCTGCCTCTTCTCCTCTCTGGGGAGGGCACCGCCGTTTGGAGCACTGCCCGTGCTGATGTTGCCAGAGGCACTACGAGCAGTGAGTGCAGAGCTGCAGACACAAAATGCCCCTTTCCCACTTCTATGCAAGTGTTGGGGCAGGAGCAGGAGGCAGGCAGGAAACCCAGGGCTCCTGGCTGGAGGAGCAGCACTGGCGCTGGCAGCTTGCTGCTTTCCTGCACCAGCATCCCCAGCACCTCACCTCCTCACTGCAGAGGTATGTTCAAGAGGGACCGAGCAAGGAGCAGTCCCACACTGCGCCTGCAGAGCAGATGGCACTGGAGTGTTCATGCTGCTCCACCAGCAGCACCCTTGTATCCATCTCAGGGGAAACAAGGGTGACACAGCACGACTTTGCATTGTGAGTGGCCTTTGCATTGTGAGTGGCAGGGTGCAGGACAAGGGGCATTTTGCCCCACACTGCCAGGCATCTCTTTGGGCTGTGCCTGGTGAGGGACCTTCCTGCAGCACTAGCTTGAATTGCAGCCTCCAGGCCCAGAAACCCAAGGCCCATGGCAGCCCCCTCCTTCCCTCCTTCCACTGTAGTGCTAAATAAACGTGAACCTGGGCCCCTCTTGTTTACAGGCTGGTGTGAGCGGCTCCCAGAGTGCTTACAGAGCAATCCCTGTACAGCTCACATGCAACTCCTCCTCCCCCTGCCCCCACGTCCCCCCACGTCTCCCTGCCATACGGACACAGCTGAGCAGCTACTAGATATTCAGAGCCGTGAAGGTTGATAAACAAAAGTGAGATAGGACATGGCACCAGAAAGACCTCGGCTAATGGAATTTTTAAGCTACTTAATTTGGGGGCTTGTCAACCTTGACAGCAAGCCTTTAATAAATGATGTGTTGTAATTTGCACCGAGTTCACTAGGTGTGGGGAGCGGTGCTGCGCGGGGGGAGCCCAGCCGGGTGGAACCCCAGCAAATCACTGCCTGCAGGGCAGAGCCCGCACTGCCCCACAGCACTGCTGCAGCTTCACCCCAACACTACAAGCTCGCTCGCACACGGCCGGAGCCCACAGGCCCAGGGGTAGCTGTGCTCTGACAGCAGCGGGGCTGCCCTGTGTCCCTGTGCCAAGGCATACAAGCACCAGCCAGGCACAGGGGTGAGACCCCCTGCCCAGGGCAGCGCTCAAAGGAAATGGGAGTAGAGCCTGGGCTGCTTCACTGGCAGCCACATCAGATGAGAACATCGCTGAGGAGCAAGCTGCCCTTTTCCACACTTCCCTCACTGGGGCAGTGTGTCAGGACAGCAGTGCCTCCTCCAGAGACTTCTGCAGGAGCTCCAGTTTTTCTGAGCCCTTCTGCAGGAGGCTTTGCTCCTGGCAGGATGCAGGCAGGGCACGGAGTGAGCTGGATGCATTTAGCAGAGGACTTAATGGATTATGCTGCATTCCTCATCAATTCACTGTGGCACATGCTTCGAGCAAGTGACTGAAAATTAGCTTCGGAGTTGCTCTAATCCACAACTTGGCTGTGTGCACTGAAAGCCTTTACCTGTGCCATGGCTGGATCCATCCTGCGTGGTACATGAGCTCAGGATTTTTCTTTGCTTCATCATCTCAGCGAGTTGCGCTCCAGATCACATCTGCCACGCACACACCTGCCCACTCCCTGAGCACTGTGGTCCCACTGAACCTGCAAGGGAACAGCAGGGGCACAACGTCACCACCTGTAACACCATCACTTCCCAATCCAGCCAGCTCTCTGGGAGCTCGCTCTCACTTTGGGTCCTGAAACCACCTTCACCTCTGCTCTATGCAGAGAGAATGACCCAGAACAACTCAGCTTAATGAGCACTGCCCTGGCAGCAGTGCAGAGACAAGCCTGTTACCACTGCTGACTCAGAGACAGCAGCAGCAGCCAGGCTTCTGCACGCGCTGGAGTCCCTGAACCCAAGCAAGAAAAGTCATTAGGAAGAAAGTATCCAGGCTGGGAGACAGCCAGATGGCAGAGGTGGCGGGGAAGCAGATGGGAGATGTAAAACATCCTGCACATCCAAGTGTGCCGAGCCCTGCACTGCTGCGGCTGCGTGGAGCTACCGGGGTGTGGGGCCGGGGCCAGAGCTGCGGGGCTGTGGGGCAGTGTGCCCAACGCAGGGTCTGTGCCTGCAGCTCCGGGCTGCTTCCAGCATCCCCACCTCCAGCAGCTGTCCTGCTCCACCATGCCCTTCTGTGGGAGCCTGGCTGCCCTTGGAAAGCCTCTTTCCCTTGGAAAACCTCATCCCATCTCCCTGGAAGCTTCGGGAGAGGCCCAGCACTGCTGTGTGAGGTGGCAGGAGCACACAGCAGGACGCAGCATCTGCAAAGGCAGCCATGTCATGGAGCCCTGGGGCAGCTGCTGGCCATGATGTCGTGCTCTCATGAGCAGGGGACAGTGTTACTACCTCAGCCACCACTGCCACTTGTCACCACTGCCACCTGCTCCCTGTGCCTCCCCTGCTGTGGGTCCCACATGCGGCAGAGTGCACTGATCAGTGTCCCAGGGGCTGAGCTGTGAGTAGAAGCTTTGGGAACAGAGCCCATGTCTCTGAGGGGGAAATGCTGACGGTGTAACACCAAGGCAGGACTGGAGGAAGGCTGCCCGTGTCCTGGGGAGTGCTCCTTACTCCAGCCTTGGGCTGCAGGATGCAAAGCTGCCAACTTCTCACGCTCGTTTTGCGCCTCTAGCCCCAAGTCAAACATTCTCCAACCAGAAGTGTTCAGCAAAATTAGCTGAAAATCCTGCATAGGTGTGAGATGGCTGAGCTCACATTTTAAAGCAAATGTCTCATTTGCTGAATGCCTCTCGCCTGCCTCTAGAACTATGCATAGGAGGCCCTTGGGAAGAGGAGGATGGAGAGGAGCCAGGGTCCGGGCCGTGGGGCTCAGGCCGGGCCAGATGGCTCCAAGCACCCCGTGCTGTGGTAGATCCTGCCCATGCTGAGCTGAATCACCCTCTCTGGAGCTTTATAGCTGGCAAAATTAATTTTTTAAAAGCCCCTCTATGATCTCCAGTGTCTGGCATTTGGCTGAGCTGTCAGATGCTCTCCAGCCTCCCGTTCCCATGTTCTGATGGCAGGGTTAGAAGTGGGGAAGCAGGGCCCCACCAGAAGGGATGCGGCCAAGGGGTCCCCAGAGCAAAGGGACCCCATGGGGCAGGGATGGCCCCAGCCTGCTATGGGGACAGCCCACAGCCTGACCTGCCCAGAGCCGCTTGGCACTGAGGACGGCAGGCTGGCATGGCACAGCAGGGCTCCCTGTGCTGGGGCACCACTCTGCAGTCAGAAAAGGAACCCAAGGCCCTCGTCACCAGCTGCCTCCAGCATCCAATTAGGCATGTGCAAATACTTGGGACTAAGGTGGTTTAATTACCATTTCGCTTAGTTCCAAGACGCAGGCACCCGGCTGGCACGCACACAGCCACAGGCTCAGCTCCTCCCCAGTGCTTTTCCAGGACCCCCCTGCCTGGGTAGCTGGTGCTCCCAGGCAGTTTTTCTCCTCTTTGTGCAGTTTGTCACAAACTTTCTGCAGACATGAGATGGGCACTTTCCGTCACTATGTGGGGATGCTGCTGGGGGGGCCCTAAGGTGCTACCACCCTCTCTGCCTCCCATCACCAGCATACACCCAGCCCCAGACACAGTGACCCCAGGCCACGGCACAGTCACAACCAGCTCCCACTGCCTCCAGCTGCTGCCAAAGGGCACTCTGCAGCCGCCCCATGCCCGGTGGGAAGCACCCGGCTCTGCTTTCCCAGCCCAAGCTCCAGGGGAAGCCAAACCTCAGCAGCCCAGGCAATTACCAGGGGTTTATCACTCGAAACTGAAAACCGAGCCTATAAATAACCCGGATTTCTGTCTAATGGCTGCATTTCAGCCTATTTTTAATTATCATTTTATGAATGGGTGCATTAGAGTATATTTAAATACCAACTTAGCCGCTCTGTTAATGAGGCAGGATTGTTACAGGCCAGGTCTGGCTATATATTTCGCTGGTATATACATATGCTTCGACATCACATTTAAAAATTAGCTATTTGAAGCGTAAAATTATAATTGGTTTGCCTAATAAAAGGATAAATAAATATCTATTTAACTTCATTACTGTCAAAGGCAGGAGGCTTTTCTCCATTGTCTCCTTAGGGTTTTATGGCAGAAAAGCTAATTAGCTGTAATTGGGTGGATCCGAAGCGAATGAGGCCGGAGCAGCAGCGGTGCCGCTGGGAATGGGGCAGCGGGGCCTTTCCCGGGCTGGTGCCCTGCCTGGGCCGGGACTGCACCGTGCGTGGGTCCATCCCCTGCTGCCACGGGAGCCCCGCGTGCCTCTTACTCACAGACGGGGTCCAGGCAGGGACGCTTTGCCTGGCGGCCTTGGCAGAGCGGGCTCTGGCTGAAGGCAGAACCCACAGCCCCCCTTTGCTCTGCAGGATCCCACGCACGGAGCTCACAGCCTCTCTCTGTGGTGGCAGCAGTACTTACTCTGCTCAGAGATGGCAGGAGCCTCGGTGGACGGCAGAGCTGCACCGTGCACAGCGATGCTGGTGTGCGTGCATGTGGATTTCCATTGCATAAGTTCTTTGGCATGAGGGCAGAAAGAAAAGCAGGGCTGACACTCGTAGCGAATCACCGAGCTGCCAACAAAACCTCTCCTTTTTATTTTTTATGAAAATGAGGAAGATGGAATTTTAATAACTGCCCATCCGCCCTAACGGCGAGCACAGGGCAGGGGCTGTTCGCACAGAGGTGCTGCCTGTGTTTGCTTATCAGTTCTGCTTGTTGAGCGCGTTCCAGGGATGGAAGAAACTCCGACAGACAGCGTGGAAAATTAATTTTTAATGCCTTTTATTGGCACTTAAGCCATTCGGAGAGGATGAAATAATCCCCGTTTAGGTGGAATGACGAAGGTCCTGCAGGGGAGGCTGAGTCATCCCCACGGCCAAAATCAGCGACATCCACGGCCCGTGGCCTCACCCAGGGCTGGAGGCACCCGGGACGGCGCTGGAGCACAACCGCTGCCAGCAGCTCTGCTCAGCACCACTGGAAACAGCCCTGGAATGGGGCATCGAGGCACGAGGAAGGGGAGCTTTCCCCCACTGGGGCTGAAATTCTCTTTCATAGGAAAATTGCAGCCAAAATAATCCAGCAGTTTCCCCTAGCGCAGGGAAACCCTCAACGTTAAGAGCAGCCCTATCACTTCACCAAGGAGTTAACATGCCCTGCACTCGAGAGCTGCCCTGGCAGAAGGCTGCTCCAGTGTCAGAGTGTGATCCTGTGGGAAGGCCAGCATGGGTTCATGTAATTAAAAACTGTATCATGACACATGCTCACGAGGGGGCTGATCTAGCCTTGTACAAATGACCCCTTTTGTTCTTGTAATGTATTCTTTTCTTCCATCTACTTCTCTTTCAGTGCATGTGTTAAGCGCCAGCAGTATATTCTCCGCCTCCTTTTAATGAGGTTTATCTCTGGGCACTGGTACATAATACTTATCACACACACAAGCATACCTGTACCATGTAACCTGTACATGTGTGGGTACACCACCCGCCCAGCACCGGGCAGGAGAGCCGGTGCCACCATCCCCCTGGGCACAGCGTGTAAGAGGTGATTATTTTATACCACTGCCTCAAAGCTTGCTGAGGAACAGTGATGGACAAGTCCAGGCAAGTCCTGGACAGAGGTTGAGAAGTCCTTTGTCTGAGGGGCACGGATGGACAAGGCCAGGGGCAACGAAAGAGATGAGCCGCAGATTAATGGCCGATAAATGGCCGGGAAGCACTCTTTTGTGTGGGCTGCTCTGGAAGGAGATGGCCCTCTCAGGAGGTGCTGCACATGGCTCTTACCCAAGCGCCCAGGAATGTCGCGTAGGCAGAAGAAGGAGGATAAAAAAGGGACAAACAACCATGGCTTTTAGGGTTTCTGACAACAGATTCCTCATAAAGAGCAAGGAGGTTTCTGACATGAGAAGCCTCACGACCCGCCTCTCTCCCTCCTGGACTTGCTCTGCGCTTTGCCTGCTTGCTTCCTGAGGCCGGCCATGCTGCTGCTGCTGCTCTTTCTCGAAGAAGAAGAAAGGTGTCTGCCAACAGATTCCTCACTACGGAATGCCTGCATGCTGATGGACTCTCCTGGGCCTGATACAGGAGACCTGCTGCTTTCTCCCGGACTTACCCCGAGGCTTCTTCCCGGACCTACCCGGTACCTGCACCTTCTTGTTGCCTAAGACTGGCCACGCTGCTGCTGCTCTCCTCCCCTCAGCCTCTGCCCCGGACCATCGGACAGCGGGACCTCTGCTGGATCCTGGTGGTGACCATCCCCGCTTTAAGCAGTTCTTGCTTCTTTCCTATCTTTTCTATCGCCATCTTCCCTTCCCCATATCCCTCAGCAATTTAGATTTGTAATAAACCTGGTCGGACCAACATTTGAACCGTTGTTTCTTAATCTCACGTCGGGTACACGTACATTAAAAGAACCTCATCTCCCTCCTATAAATTGGAGCGAGACACAGTGCTCCAATGCCACCCAGGCTGGGACATCCCAACGTCCCCAGGACACCCAGGGCAGGGTGGGAGCAACATGCCTGCCCTCCTTCCCCATCACCTCGCCCAGGGATGCCGCCACCCTCTCCCCGGGAGGAAGGAAGCTCAGGAGAGCCTCTTCACATGATGAATTTTAACGTTTCTTTCCACATTCAGCCCAAGTGCAAATCCCTTCAAAGCATCAGCCCAGAGCAGCAGAACTAATTTGAAATGTCACTGAGGTCAAGCCCGGCTTCCCCAGCCATTAACCCGCTTCTCAAGCTGCACACTTCATATTTATTTACATAGTCACTCATTTATTTAAGCCTCAGATCCCAGATTGAAGGAGGGGCGCTGGGGCTGCGGAGGGGGGAAGCCCTGGGATGCTGTCCAGGGACATGAGGGGAGCACCTCAGGGGGCTCTGTGCCCAGAGTGCCCCAGGGAGAATGAGGGAGATGGGGTGGGAGGACTGGTGCTGCAGCCCAGCTCTCCTGGTTTGCCTCTACTTCGTTTATCCCTTTCCGACAGCAGGAAGAGCAGCTTTGCCCTTCTGGGCAGGCCGCCTACAGGCATAAATCAGTGCAGCGTCCTCCAGTCGATGATGCTGATTGGCAGCAGCTTTGAACCTGCTCTGTATTTCAGCCCTTGCTTCTGATCACTGATAGATGAGAAAGTATAGAGGCTGGAGGAATACTCTGCACATGTGTTTTCTTCCAAAGTTTGGTCATTTGCTCATTTCATGTCCTGCTTCCTGGTGGACCACAGAACTTGGTGAAGGTCTACACCCAAACTCAGCCACATTTTGGTTCCTGGCACTGCTGCCTTTGGTATTGCTACAGCTTTGTGCTGCCTGCAATAGAACAAGAACTGATTTCTGTCTTCCTCGCTGCTTTGCCCATCACAGCCCAACTCCTGTGCCCCAGGGACACGTCCCTGCCCCTGCCCTGGGCAGACCAACCCCGCTGGCATGAATCTGCTCTTCATGGGGAAAGCATTCATCGTGAACTGTTCCATGGGAGAAGGCTCTCCCCAGAACACCAAAGTCTTTCTAAATGCTTTTCCATTAGGATGTGCCAGCTGGGAGATTTAAACCTCCTGCTGAGACATGTCTGGGCCCAGCTGGGACTTCTTAAATGTGAGTGGGCGCAGAGTGGGTCCCTGGGAAAAGGGAGACTGGGGCTGATGCTGGAGGGGAAGGCTGGGCAGGAGAGCACACCCCGTGCTTTGCCTTGTGTCTGGCAGCCCTCTGCTGGAGAGGGAGGTGGGACTGGGAGGGATTTCTGCCTTTATTGCAGTGTGGTCCCATGTCCTGTCCGCCTCTGGTGTGCGGAGAGCCCCACATACGTGGGGCAGTGCAGTGGGAACGTCTCCCCATCTTCCTTCCTGCTGGGCTGGAGTCTGGGGAGCAGGAGCTGACCTTTGCTTTTCTTTTTTCAGTTGTGCTCTCGTTGCTCGCTGCACTGCAGGCTGCAGAGCTGGCTAGCCTGTGGTTTTAAAAAAAAATCTTCAGAGAGCTCTGGCAGGGTATTAAAAGAGTTCACAGTAACTCAAAATGAGTTGGATGTTCTGAGACAGATGTGAGTGAGGGAAGAGGAACTCGCTTGCTGCGTCTCCTCTCTGCTGCTGCTTGAAAGACGCTAATTTGATGGTTTGTTTTGTTTTGTTTTTCCCTCAGAAGCAGACATCTCTCACCTCTCAGTGAGGGTAATGAAAACCCATTTCTCTTATGGTATTCCAACACCTTTCCTCCTGCTTTCTTCCCCTTCCAGCACACCCTGCTGCTGACCGGGGGGGGTTGGATGTGGGCAGTGGCTCAGCCCCCTCCAGGACAGCCGCCTCCATCCTCCTGGGGGCTTCTCCTGTCCCTGGGTGATGCAGTATCTGTGGCCAGCTCTTGTGGGGCTGTGCTGGTTGGCAGGAGAATAATGTTCATGGGGGAAGATCTGGAGCTGATAGTGACCTCAGGGTGTGTGGGGGATGAGGAGGGAAAAGTAGCAAAATGTGGAGCAGTTCTGCATCTCCAAGCTGCTTCCTGGTGCAGTCAGGTAGAGGACGGAGCGTGCTGGCAGGAAGGTTCCCATCAGAGGCACGGATGCTCTGAGTCCTGCAGAAGGAGCTTTTGGGACTTCCACATCCAGGGGGGTGCACTGGCTGCTCCCAGCTTCTTCCGCTTTGTGCCAGTTTGCCTTCTGAGGGCACCTGGTCCCTGTAGAATGGCTTCAGAAATGCTGCAGGGAGGGAGGTGTGAGGCCCTGATGAGGTTATCCTGCTGCAGTTCCCCTAGGGGGACGCAGTATAAGGGCATGCAGCAGCTCAGAGCAGCTGTGACAGCACAGGGAGAGATGCCAAAGCACACCAGCAACTTGTGGCATGACAAAAGGTTCTGAGGAAAAACACTGTTTGTCAGCAGGCTGTTGGTGGGTGAGATTCAAGAGCACCTGCCATGCTGCCAGAGGTCGTTGGTGTGGTGGGAGGGAGTCATGCCAGTGAGATCCTGTGGGGCAGCCCTCCCCAGCTGAGCCAAGTGGTGCTCCCTGAGCCCTGTCCTGCTGCAGCTCCCCTCCTCCTTCTCACTTGGGTTTGCATCCAGGACCTCAGTGATGTACACTGCCACAGGGCAGGCTTGCTCAGTTGTCTGAGGTTGGTACATGGGCACAGCTGCCCCGTGTGTTGGCACCTGCAAGCAATTCACCTCTTGCCTGTCATGTGAGATGCTGCGCTGGCCAGGAGGTCACACCTCAGCAATCCCCACCAGCTGTGTGCAAACCGGGCCTGACGTCAGCAGGACAGCTGGTCAGGCTGCCTCTGCCCCCGTCTGCTCAGAGATGTTTCCCAATGGGAGAGCAAATCCTCATTGCCCGCATTAGGGAGATGAGTGTGACGGAAGGCGCAGAGCTGCAGCGGTGCACAGCTGCCCAGTTGTGTTCCACAGCTGGATGCACCAGTGGGAGCCTGAGCCTCATCGTGCAGCACTGCGTGTTACTGAGCAGAGCGGGGCTGGAGAGCACCCAGGGTCACCAGCTGGAAATGTGCAGAAGATAATCCAAAAAGGCAAGTGTCTGTCAGCCGCTCAGGTGTTAGCAGAAGTTAATGAGAGTCTCGGTGTCTGATCTCTTGCAATCAATTCCACTTCCTATCACTCTGCGAGAGGTGAATATCCAAGCTGCTGTGATGCTGTTAACTCTGGCTGACGTGCCTGCTTTCAGCTTTGATGCCAAAGGAAATTGCTGGATAACACTGCTGTGCGGCTGCAGACAGGGCATGGGGAGCAGGGGTATCCTCCTGGCTGGCCTGGCTCAATGAGGAGGCTTCTATCTGAGGTCCAGTCACCCAGCCAAACTGCTGTCTGTCTTTCAACACACAGAATCAAGTCTCTCCTTGGTTGGGAGAAAGCATGCAAAGCAACCAACTAAATCAAATGCAGTGCAGAGCTTGTGGTGGGGGCCACAGTCAGCTCAAGGCTTGTTTACTAGAAGTGAGAGGTTTGCCAACGTTTCTTCCCTAAGAACAGAGTTGTTTGCAGAGCACAAACACACTGCAGCTGCCCCACACAGGTGAGGTGGGATGCTGAGGAATGCTGCAGGACGGTGGGCAGGGCTTGTTCTGGGCCACTAAGCCTTCAGAAATCCTCCCGAACAGAGAAAGCAGCAGGACAAGGGGAGACACGTGCCGAGTTTGCTCTTTGACTGTTCTTCCCTAAAACCAGCTCTACAATGGATCGTCATTGCTCAGCATCGACTGCTGCTCTGCCGCCCTTGAAATGGGACCTGCGGGTGCTGTGAGGGGAGGGCTGAATGTACCGCACCTCATCCGCTCCCCACTGCCCGTCCTCAGAGGCTCGCCCTGTCCCTTCTGTCCCTGCTCGCTGTCCGAGGAGCAGCGCCCGGAGCTGCTGAGCCCCGGTACGGCGCGGCTCGGGATGCTGCCGGCAAAGCGGTATGCAAATGTGCCGAGCGGAGACGATGTGCGACACGACGCCAGCTGCTGGCTCCTTCTGAAATGCAAATCCCGACAAGGGGCCGTCGGGCTGACAGCGGCAGCGGGCGGCTCCGAACACGACAGCCGCTCTGTACGGCGCAGCGCCAATTTGCTGCGGGTGACAGCTCTGATGGAGAGAGGGAAAGGCTCCCGGAGCCGGGCCTGGAGCATCCTGGTGCCACCCGGGCTGCAGGCAGGGCGAGGACGAGCCGCTGGGGAGCGTGTCAGGAAATCAGCCCCCGTCTGGGGCAGAGCACGGCCGGTGGCACGGCCCCACCTGATTCAGAGGGACCCTAAAAGATGGGGTGAGAAGGGGGCAAAAGGAAACCTGAATGCGAGAAGGGGGCTCTGAAGGGTACCTTACATCGCCTCTTCTGTTATCTACCACCTCTTAGGTGGCTTCAGCATCAATTGCTGGGCCCGTGAATGCTGCCTTGTTCTTCACTTCGAGAAGTAAAATTCCTGGCCATTAGAGCCAGAGATCTTGAAGATATCAGGAGTGCTGATTCCTTGCTCCCAACTGGAACGAGCTGTTCTGCAGATAGTGTCACACAACGAGGGCAGGCAGCTCCCACCGCTCCCAGGGGGCGATGGGTGGAGGTTCCCACAGCCCCTCTGTGTCGGGCAGCAGCAGAGATGCTCTGAGCAGGAAGGGAAGGAGCGCCAGGCAGCATTGAACTGCCCACTGCTGCTGGCAGAGTGCCTTCTTGGAAGCCCGGCCACGACTGTTTCTCTCCAGCCACAGGGTATGCAGTTCCACCTTAGATGCAGCGTTTCGTTTCTATGGGACCCAAAAAAGCCAAACAGCCCTCTGTCAGCCTCAGGAATTTATGAGATCTGCATGCCTTGGGGGAGCTCAGGACCACGCTAACACGAGATCAGGGGCCAGCAGATATAAATTAGCACTGGCTCCAATGAGCCCCTCGTCTCTGTGCTCTTTGCACCATCCACAGCTGAGCAGCTCCCAGGACGCTGGTTATGCTCTCGGCCCATACTGGGCTATAAAGTCTGGGAGGTGGCAGAGGTGGGAAGAAAACCCTCTACATGTATATGCTATATATACGTGTGTGTCCATAAAATGTTTAGCGGAAGCCAATACTTGATCCAGCGCAACCTATAAGTGTTAATCATAATAAATGGGAAAAGGGAAATGATTGCTGTTAATAAGGGAGAGGTGTTGCTGAGCTGGTGGGCTGCACGTGGCCAGTGGCTGAGCCCTGCGCTCCTGCTCCCCATCTCCACTCCGCTGCCTGCCCAGGGCTATGCGGGGCTGTGGGGATGCTATCCTTGGTCACACCAGCACAGTGTCTGTGCTGTCACCACATCCCAGTCTCTGTATCTGTGCAAAGTGGTTGAGGAGAACTTGGCCAAGCACCACCGGAAAGGGCTTAACCAGCCCAGCAACTACCCAAGCTCCCAAAGGCCCTGCTCTGCTGAACTCCAGCCGTTACCCAACGATTCCTGAAGGCTCCCCACGAGCCCAGAGGGGGCCGCCCAGCAGTAATTACCTTGGCTCCGTGCCACCCCCAGACCACTGCTGGGTGCCAGGGGACCGTGGCAACTGCTGAAATTGTGCACTGGGGGTGTGCAGCCCTGCTGCTCCCCCAGGACCAAGGTGGGAGGGAACACGGCCATGGGGAGAAGGGTGGGATGTGGGCACACTGCTGGGTTGGAGGGGGCAGGTGTGGGGGGAGAGGCACGGAGAGCCTTTTGCTTTCTCCCATTATAAGCCCCTAAAGCCAGCACTGACGGAACGCTTTGGCCAGGTGCAGGCAGCAGCCTGGGGCTGCCCTGCAGCTCCCTGCAGGTTATTGGAGCCCGGGGAGTGAGGAGAAGAAAGGGCCTGGCTGTGATGGAGTGGTGTGTAATTTTATCACACGTTGCAGCATCTTGTCCTGGCAGCTTGTCACCGGCTGGGCTGTTAAATTCCCTTGAAAAATGAGGGATCCGTGGCAAATTACTGATTATAAGATAGGAAAGGTAATCTTGCTACATGTGATGGATCGCTTTGATACTGCAGCGTCAGGTGCCCTAGAAAGCCCCGGCGAGAGCTGCAGACATAGCGCTGTGCCGTGCCAGCCAATGGCAGCAGGACAGACAGACAGCGTGGTGTGCCTGAGCTGACAGACAGCTGCACAGAGACTGTGTCACACATCAGAGGAAAGGGAGAGCAAGAGCTGATGGTTTTTAAGGGAGCTCCAGGAATCCTCGTTGTGTTTGTGTTCGGAGTGTGAATTACGCAGCAAGCTTACAGGTTGCTGCATCCACACAGCTGGGTTGTCCTCGAGTTGTCCTCATTCTTACTCTGGAATAGGAAGGGGACAAGGACAGGGAAAGGGATGGGAAGGCTTTGGCTGCTGTGCCACGACTCAGCGGTGCTCAAGCACCAACCTCCAGCAGGAGCCCTGTGCCAGCCCTGCCCTTCCAGTGCCATGTTTTGGGGAGCAGAGCGGGGTGGAGCACTGCCCTGCATCCCCACTGGTCATGGTGGTAACGAGGCAGCCAAATAAAATGGCATCGAAAGGAAGAGCAGACCTCCTGCAAGTGCTGAAACAAGTCAGGAATAAAAGGCACTTGTGGAAATTCAATGTGCCATTTCTTATATTTGACCACACCAATTCTCAACAAAAGAAAACCCGGGCTCATTACATAGAAACATCAAACCAGCCAAGATAATTATCTCTAATTAGTGCTAATTTAAAAGTGAGGTCTTTTCTGTAGCTGGATTGTTGCATATTTCATTAGTTCATTAGATGCTGAGCAGACAACGCAGATAAGAGAAGCAGTTCAGTGGGATGATACAAATCCCATCCTCCCATCAGCAGAACTGGGGTCCAATCCCCACGGCTGCTGGGTGTCACACAGCATCACCCCAGGAATGATCCAGTGGTTCAGTGGTTCATTCTCTGGGAATGTTCAGTGCACACTGCTGGAGTTCACTTCACAGAAGTAAAAAATGGAGAGAGGAACAAGCGGGCTGTTGGCCAGTGCTGTTCTCTCGCTGTCTCTGCAAATCCCACTCCGTGCATTGGAGGTCTCTCTTGGTGCCTGCACTGAGAAGGAGGATGCAGTGTGCTTTCGACCCCCCCACACAGCTAGGACAGCTCGCAGGGACGGCTCTGGGTGATGCCTGAACCTGAAGTTCCAAAGAAGGGCCGGGTAACCGCAGAGATCTGCAGCTCAAGCACTTCAAGACTGCAGGGAAATAACCGCTTCCACTTGCAAACTGTACATGAGCTGGAATCCTTGCAAGGCAATAAAATATCCCTTCTCTTCACACTGCAGGTTTTTAATCAGATTAACCTGACTTTATGGGGCTTTCGGCTGCAGCCACCGCTGGAGCGAGGGCCCGATTCAATGCGAGTTATTGTCAGGCAAAAGGCAGAGGAACTTTTAATCCTCAGGAAGATACTGAGCAGGAATGCAGCAATCGAAGAACGTTACCGCAGGTGTTTGAAGCTGTAATTAATCTTTGAGAAAGGAGGGAAAGCTTTAAAGGAGCAAACTTTGGGGCTTTGAAGCATTTCAGAAGAGCAAATCGAGCAGAGATGGAGCATGCAAGGGAGGAAGCTGTGAGCAGGGAGGAGGGCCGGGGTGTGCCCACTGGGGATGGGGAACCAGCAGGGCTTATTGGCTTGGAGTGGGTGGAGCAATCCCACAGTGCCATTGCCAGCACCCGAACCCCAGCGCTGCCCCTGCCAGCTTCTGATGATGGAACACTGCTGATTTTCAGAACAGCCACTGGAGAGGCTGACGTGGATACACGGGAGCATCCAGCCAGGAAAGGTGAGACTTTGAGTGCTTTACGGAGAGCAGCACCTGAAAAGAGCCAGGTATGGCATCCAGGAGAATCAGCTCGTTAGTAGCTGCCATTGCAGATGGTGGAGATTTAATGAACAGTAATTTAACTCATTGATTAATTGGAAAGCTTTCCACTCTGGTAATGCTCACCTTACCATGCAGGCATCTCCTGGTCCATCCTGCCCAGCTCCTCACCTGGCAGTGCACAGAGTGGGAGTTTGGGCACCGGGAGCTGAGGCATTGGCACAGTGGATGCAGCTGGTGACCAGCACTGCACTCTGCCCGTCCCATCCCATAATGCCATCAGGGGCTGCCTCTATCCTTCTGTCTGTGAGCTCCCTCCTGCCACCCCCAGATCCCTGCCCCGTCCCCATGCCGTTGTGCCATATCCCTGCCCTCCATGGGGCGCAGAGACCCCAGGCACCCCTCGCTCTGCCCGTGCATCAGCTGTCACCGGGCCCCAGGATTAACGTTTAGATTTCATGTTCAATATTCTCAAAGAAAATCTAACATCAAGACCTCAGCGGGGTGCCTGGGAAAATCTAAGTGAGAGTATCAGAGGGAGCTGTTCTTACAAAGCAACAGACATCAACAAAGGCTGCTGGCGCTGGTGATGGTTTTTCATCCTGGAACACAAGTACAAATAATAAGTTTAGACATTATTTTATTAATAGTATCAACCCTCTTGATAGCAATCTGTTTCTCATTGCCACAAACACTGCGCTGTGCTGACAGCCAGCAGTGCCTCTCTGCTGCTGACCCATAGTACAGACACAGGGCAGTGGGACCTATCCCTTGGGGTCTCTTCATGCCCCATGGCACACCCAGAGCCCTGGCACACAGCTGGCCCGGTGCTGGCACAGCTGGCATGGCCCGGCATGAGCTCGGCAGCACCAGGGAGAGGAGGATGAAGAGGAAGAGGAGGAAGAGGAGGTGACGGCACTTGGAGCTGGATGCCCCCAAGCAGAGGGGCCGGCTGCTCCGCTCCCACTGCCACCCCACGTGCCTGAGCTGGGGAGACACAGAGCCCAGCGAGTGCTTTTTGACAGCCTGAATACCTCCAGTCTTTGATTGGCAAGAGAAAGCATTTTCCCTCACATCTCAGCACCTCCAGACTTCATCATGAGGACAGCCAGAATCATTTTGATGTGATATCAACAAGACCTACATGAATAAGGCATAACAATGTTCTGCTGGAATCCAGGAGCCGTTCTGAAGACGGCGCTCGGCTCACAGCAGCCCGGCCTCGGAGCAGAGTGCAGGAGGAGCAGCCAGCCCTGTGCCATCACCCGTCTGTGCCCTCAGGCACTCTCAGACTTCACCTCTACCCGGGGGGGCAGAGGGAGGGAGGAGAGAGGCAAAACAGTTGTGCTGCATTAACACGATGGCTTTTTTCGGCGAGCTCCTTTCATGTATCAGTTTTATTGAAGTGCCACCTCCCAGAGCCGTGGTCATGAGCTCCACAGAGATCCATTTCTCGCTGCCGGAGCTGAGGATGCGGCAGGAAGGAGCAGAGCCCTGCGATGCCCCCGCTCTGTGGAGCCCTTGGACAGAGCTGGGTTCGTGAGCTGCCAGCACAGCCACCCCACGTGGGCTGCAGGGCTGTCCCACCGCCCTCAGACCCCCCCAGCAGCCGCTCTCCCGAACAGATTTATTGTTGCTGGTGAGGAAAACGAAACCATGTGGAGCTGTGCGCACAGCCCAAGAAAGAAGCTGGCCACTTGGAGGCAGATGGGAATTTCCTGAAAGGTGAATATGGCAGAGCATTAAAAGACAAATAAATAAAAAGCCTTGCTTTATTCCTCTGTCTCAGCCGTGCTTCAACTTGCCTCAAAGCCCAGATAATATAGGAGCCTAAGAGCTGCCATAAAGGGCAGACCAGAGCTCTATTTAGCCTAAGTGCCCATCCCTCCCACCGTCAGCTACCAGCTGCTGCAGGAAAGGCCTGAGGCATCCCATAAAGAGCACTGATGGGGCAACCCACACAGGTGAGATATAGCCCCAAGCTCCACGGAGCCGAAGGATGCTTTAGGAGCGGAGCTGGGGAGGTTTATCTCCCCCATATTTTTCTCCTGTTCTACTGGCAGCAGTACAAACATTCCTGGTGAATCCATAACGCCATACTCATGAGCCCCATTATGGGTTCTGTCTCTGAAGCATTCTCACTGGGAAGCCTCAGGGAAGCCGGTGCTCTCTCGGCTCACCCCTCAGCAGGAGGTAGCAGAGGGACCCTGCAACCCTGTCACCCCATCATCCTGCCCCCATCACGCTGTCACCATGTCAGCCCATCACCCCCATGCCTGGTTGGTGTGGAGCAGCGCTCCCCACTGCCTGCGCCCAGCGCTGGGGCACGGCTGCTGAGTTCTCCACAGTCGCTGCATTTTTCCTGCACATATTTCTCTGCATGATCAGCTCTACTCCCACTGCCTCTTCTCTGCCTGCCACATTGAGCCCAGATGTCTCCTTTAAAGGGGAACGGCAAAGTTTTGTTTAAAATAACACTATTAAAAAAAAAAAAAAACACAAAAAAACAACCCGTCCAAGATCCCCAGCTATTAATCAACCCTACGTGCAGGCTCCAAACTTGCAAACACAGCCGAAAGCAAACTGATTGGGGCTCAGCTTCCTGCACACCCACCTGCCCGTGGTTGTGTGTGTGCATGGCCAGGAGCTGCGTTATGGGACTTGGGTCCCGTGTTGGAGCGCAGGCAGTGCTCCACGAGTGGCACAGAGGGCAGCAGTCCTGCATTCCTTGGGCACAGAGCGCAGGGTGCGTAACTGAGAACATGGGGAGAGGCAAACATCAGGAGCAGCCCAAACCAGAGCCCTGTCTGCGAACTACTCTTGTGCTTGGCTGCAGGACAGCCTTCGGGTCCAAACAATGAGAATTGGATCTGTTTCCCCTATGCATCCTGAAGTCCCAATGGTGACCAGCAAGCTGCTGAGGGGGTCATTGCCATCGCAGCTCGGCTCACAGCTCTGCTCTTGCTGTCCTGTGACTCTGCTAACTCCTACCAGCAGCACTGCTCCTGCTCCTTGTGTGTCTCCATTAAACCCACGCCCCTAGCACTGTGCCCATGTTGGAGAGTGGCACCCCGGGCCATCGGGCAGGAGGCACCTCCTCCTCCTCCTCCTCCTCCTCCTCCTCCCATCCCAGCCCAGGCTCCCCCAGTGCTGCATCTCTGAATGAGTCTCATCGCCCCTGACCTGCTCCCCGCCCCCCGCCCTGAGATTTAATTTATCAGGAGCATTATTAAAACAGTCATTTCTCAGCTGTCTAACGTTTCAAACCCCTGCTCTCATTCATCTGATAAATATTTACAGAGCTTGACATTGTCTTCAGCTCATTCGCTTTTGTGCCAAACAATCCCAAACACTCACTTCCCCTCTCCCACCGCCCCGCGGGGCTGCAGCAGTGGGGCCGGGGAAGGAGCCCCCAGCAGAGCCCCCCGCCCACACCCACTGCCCTCCTGCACCCAGCAGTGCTGCTGGTGTTGGGAGGGGGATGTGAGCTGCCCGGAGAGTGGAGTGTGGAGCTTCTGCTTCCCAAATTATAGCCCATCATAGTGTGTTTTTCCAGTTGTTTTTTAATTTTCCACTCCCTGTGTCTCAGGCTGGGGATGGGGTTGGTGTCTAATGCAGCAACAGAGCTGCATGGAATGTGGAGCACCAGAGTGTAGCCTCAAAAGCATCAAACAGTGCCATCCCTCTGCTCTGGCTGCCCCTTCTCCCTGTGCTCTGGTACCCCCAGCTCCTGCTGCAGCTGCTTTCACCCCATCCCCACACAAGCTTCCCTGCAGAGACTTGGCAGCAAGCGCTGACCGTTCTGACCCCGTCAAGCCACATCAGTGTCACCAGCTTCACACCACCCATCTGTCCCCTGGAGCCCAGCACCCAGCTCTCCTCAGCCCTGTGCCCTAATGCGGGGTGATTGGCCGGGGCAGCTCAGCACCACTGCTCATCGCTGTGCTCCCCCACAGCCACTCCCTGCAGAGCACGGGGCACCGTGAGCATCCCAAAGCCGCCTTGGAAAGCACTCGTTTGTGTGAAATTGGACCCAGAGGGAAAGGTGCTGCCTCTTGGGAAGGCACCTCCTGCACTGGGGCCACCAGGAGCCACAGGCGGTGCTGCACTGGGACACCCAGCAGGTGAGGCACTGTGCCCCCATCTGTCTGCAGTCTGTCACCCCTGCGGGGCCAGAGAAGCCAGGACAATCCGGCTGCAGCATGACTTCACCACGCCTATTTGTGTCTAAATACAGTATTTCATCAGAAGTGAGAACTCTGGCGGAGATGCATTGATTTCAATGCCATTTTCAGCAGGTTAGGTCAAGGACTCTGCGGTCACTTCAGAGTGGCTGGAGGGAGGCAGATGCTCACAAATCAAAACCCCAATTCTTCTGATTTGGAAATGGATGTTTCAACACCATTCCATTTTGCAAGGCCTTACGGGAGGTCAGATTTTGTTTCCAGCAGAAAAACAATCAATTTCAAGCTCTTGAAATTGTTGAGCAGCAGAATTGCTCTCTCCCGCCAGTTTGATCATAAGACAATGATTTCTTTCCACGTATTTTGGGGATTAGAAAGATGAAGTCCCTTCTGCTGCTGCTGCTGCTGCTCCTTGGAACACCTCTGTGAGGCTGCAGAAGTGAGCAGCTGCGTGGGGAGCCCCAGGTCCCCAACAAGGCCAGCAACCTCGAGGACTTCTTCGGGCCACACCGCAGATTTCTCTATCAGCCCCAAGAGAAAGGTCTGATGAGATCAGTCCTCCTGCTGCCCCCCAGAGCTCCTGCCAAGGCTATCAGCTGGTCTTTAAAAGTGCACTCCTTGTTTAGAGAGGAATTTTTTTTTGCTTGGTTGTTTTTTTTTAATTTTTTTTAACTGTTTTTCTTTTGCAAAGAGTTGTGCAGAAATTCCCCTCCCCCCGTTCCGGTGACCACGCAGTGATGTCGCTGTGGAATTAGCAATAAATCACTCTCAGCACTGACAAATGGATGTGCCAACCCAGAGCTGCACCAGGCTGGGATCTGCCCACCCGCTGCAGGATGCAGCTCCCGAGCGTGGGGCAGTGGGGCTGCAAGGCAGCACCTGCCAGCGGGTACCCCATGGACAACAGCCTGTGCTCCGTGTGTGTGAGTTCAGGAGCCCAGAGCAGGAGGGAGAAACATTTCACTGTTAATGCTCTCTGCAAAATTTCAGTGTGACCAAATGCAGCCATCCACTCACTCGCATATTGAGCACACACAGCTCTCTTCAGATGTGTGGCCATCAGCTCATTCATAGCTTCCACCGTTGCTTCATCTGTGGTGTCCACCACCAGCTCATCCATAGGATCCACCACCAACTCATCCATGGCGTCCACCATCACTCCTTCTATGGCAACCATCATCGCTATGTCCATAGCATCCTCCAGCGGCTCCCCCATGGCATCCACCAGCAGCTCACTCAGGTGTTTCTGACATTCATCTCCCAGCTCTCCGTACTCACCCGTGCCCACATGCCTGCAGGAAGGCGTGTGTTTGATCAGCTGTTGTGCTGATGTGTCCACACACCAGTGGAGCTGCCGGTGGCTCTGAGGCAATGACACCAAGTGGTCTCTCATGCACTGGAACAATCCTGCACACGCGAGCTCTATCTCACACACAGATGATGAAATAAACTCTGCTGAGAATGTAGCTCGTCTCAGTACTTAAAGCCGAAGGAAGCACAACCCAAGGCCCTGGAGGTGCTGTGGGACCCTGCCTGCTCCGCAGCTCTGGGCAGCCGCACCACAGCCCAGCTGAGCACAGGCTGTGGCCCTCAGATGGCATTCTCCATGCTGCAGAACAGGAAATCGGGCTGGATTTTTTTCCAAGTGTTCATGCGTGGTGAATTGTTAGCAGCAAACCTTGCATTCCCCGCCTCCCCTTACAGTAACTAAATAAATGCCACATGCGGGCAGCTCCCCGCAGCCCAGGCACTGCGTGCGTACTCGTTATAGATTATCCAGTGCTCCTCAGTCACTGAATATTGGGAACGTTGAGGAAACTGATGGTGTTTCACCCAATTTCAGGAACTCGCTCTGTTGTTGAGAAAGCAGAGATCTTCTCATGGGAAAAGTGCTCATTTGAGGGTCAAATGGAGCAGTAAAGGCTGTGTGGTGCCCGTGAGCCCCCTGTGCTCTCCAGATGCGGGACTCTCTGTGTCCCCACACACTCTCGCAGGCTGCTCTGCCTTTCATCCCACGGACAAATTTCTGGGCGGAATTAAGGACCCTCCCTCCTTCCTCTCCTCCCCACACACCATGCATGGCCCCAGCCCCCACCGCTGCCCCTGCTGCATGCACCGCTGCTCTCCTGCCTTGTCACAGCTGGCTGCGTCCATGTCCTGCACTGCCTGCAGCCAGGCACTCAGCTGTGATGTGACACTGCTGGGAGAATGCCTGCTCACATGGGGCTGCTACAGAAGCAGTGAGCACAGGTATCGGCATGTCAACAAGCCTCCCACCTGCCTTGCAAGGGCAGAGTGCTGGCATTGCTCCTCTTGTGTGCCCGCATGGCCCTGTGCTTTGCTTTGCTTCCCCATCGCCCACACCTGCAGAGCTCATTGTGCAACTGCTCTAGCAGGTGAGGGAGAAGCATCAGGAGCTGCAGGGTTGGTTCCTTATCTTCATGCAGAAGGCACAGCCCAAGAGGTTTCCCTGCCCAGCACAGAGATGCTCCCAGAGGCTCGGCTCAGCCCAGTCATGCCAAGGGCCATGGGCAGAGAGGCACCACTGCTGCCACGGCCCTCCTGCCCCTCCATCAAGCACGGTCCAACAGCAGCTCCCATCATTCTCCCTCTGTAATTAACTTCCAGTAGTGCTTACATCCCTCGCACTCACAGCTCACCGCCGGTGAGGCTTGCTTAGCCCCGTGATTGACGTGGAACAAGACAACTGTGGAAACAAAGCCATCAATTGACACGTACAGTTTTTAACTGCAGGGTGGTATTTGCAGCACTAAAGTGATGTCTCATTACTTTGCTGTAGTGATATTGTTAAATGCCAATTCAAACCCCCCTGATTGCAAGAGTGGAGCACAGGATTCCAGCCCGAGGAGCAACACTGTGAAAGGAAAGAGAGATCTACAGCCTGTGCTGTAGTCCTTCACTGCAATGCCACGGAGAGAAGTGAAAAAGGCCTTTTTATCTTCTCCCCTATCCTCTGTGGGCCAACACAGGCCTCTGTGTTAACACCCAGGGCTCCTCTCAGTCTAAATTTAAGTGGCTCAGGGTTTTCATCGCTCCCTTAGGATGCTGTACTGAAGCCTACGGAGTTGCTCTGCTCTGTGAAATTTCCCTGGGAGTCAGCCTAAATACTTAATTCCTTCCCCCTTTGTCCTAATTAGAGCTAGCAAAATAATGAGAAGATTATTTACAAGTTATCCAGAGCTAAGATTTGCACACAAATTCTGTGGGTTGATTTAGCACGTTTGTGGGGTGCACATGTGTGTGCTGGATGCAATGGACATGGCACACACCTGCATGACTCAGGGACCATGCAAGTTTTGTTTGGAGCTGGGTGCCCTGGCTGCTGAGTGCATCACCTCCCAGCATCCCCTCCCACAGGAACCCAAGGGATGGCCATGCCTGGGGATAGATGTGCAGTAGTAGTGCCCTCCCCAGTGCACACCTGTTCCATGCCACAGGGAGACCATTGCTGCACATGGAGGTGCTCAGGCCCTCTGCCCCCACCTTGCCTCTCCCACTCCTGTTCCCATTCTGAAGGATCAGACAGCAGCGTGCCCCATGGTTTGTGGGGTCACAGCACAGCCCCTGCCAGCAAAATGCTGCCCACAAGGCAGAGCTGCAGCACCGCAGGGTGTCCATGGGAGCTCATCCCCACCATGGGAAAATGCCTTCTGAGGAGCTCCGGGCAGGATATGAAGGCATTGCAGCCCCACTCTACATAGCAGCACCATGTGCTGCCCTGGAGTGGAGAGTCTGTAGAGACTTCAGTTATAAGCCCCTCTTTCAAAGGCTTTTATTGCACACTTAGTCATAAAACTTCGCCTGGGGCTGACTTGGCAAACGGGTCTCGGCCCGGAAGCCAAACCCTTTTCATTTTTTAATAACATTTCATGAAAATCCATTTGGCCCTTTGTAATTTGGACAGGTGGGAAAACAATAGAGCTCGGTGCTCAGCCCAGGCTGGGGCGTGGGGGTGTGCCTGCCTGGGGCCCCTGCGTTGCCCTGTGGTGCAGTGGAGATACAGTGCTGACCTGTCCTTTCTGGCTGCAATGATAGGGACTGCATTGACCTGGCCTCCAGCATTTCCCTGCACTGAGCCCTATGTCTCCCCTGACCAGACACCCGTGTTAACCAACCAAGCCCTTCCCTCCAAGCCACAAGTCAGGAGATTTGCATTTGCTGTCAACCTGATGTCACCATCACAAGCACATGAGGTGCTGCCAGAATGGCCAGGGCCCTGCTCCAGGTCACGAGGGTGGCAGGGAGGTAAAAGGCAGAGAGGTGAAGCTCATACCACCCCCAGAGCTGCTCTCATCTCCTGCCTACCCCACCTTCCCCTGCTGTGGCAGAAGTTCCCAGCTGCAATGAGATCAGGGCTGGAGAGGTGTCACTGGCCTGGGTGGCTCTATTGGCACAGTGACAGCCAAGCTGCTGGCAGGGACAGCCCCACAATGAACTTACTGCCTCTGGTGTCTGGTGCTCTCTCTCCTGAAAGCTCTTCCTATCCCCTTCCCTGACACCTCTGTCTCTCTGCTCCAGGACCCGGGTGCCATCCCTGTGCCACACCAGAGGTGGCAACCACTGACTCCGTGTCCCATCCCCACACCTCCCACCTGCACACGGGGCAGGGGGTGGCTGCAGCCTCCTCCCAGCACCAGCCGGTCACTGGGGCTTAAGCTGTCTCAGGGAGGCAATGGAGGAGAGACCCGCAGCTGCCAGGAGGCAGACATAAAGTTCAAAGACGTGTTAGATGGGTCTCTTGGCATCAGCCTCTATTTTTACAGCTTGAACGTTAATGCTACCAAAGTTTAAACAATTGCAAAGGACCAGAAGCTTTGAACATGGCAGGCTGAGTGCAGGCAGTGTGCTGCAGCCCTGCTGGGGGGATTTCCCCAACGCCCCAGCACAGCCATGCATGGCAGGCGGCTGTAGGCAGGTGCTGTCCTTCTGCAGCCCGGTGACAGCAGGGGCAGGGGGGTGGCACAGCATGGGGACGGGGACATCGTGAGCCGGTGTGCACCGTGCATGGAGCAGGGTCAGCCCCTGCTGTGTGTGCCCTGAGAAAGCTGCAGCGGACGTGCAAGCAGGGCTGTGCTGGGACATGGGGTGCAGCACGCTGTGGCCACCTGCATTTGTCACCATGTGCCACCAGTGCCACCCCGCTCTGCCCATACTGGAGCTGCTGAGCACCTGAGCGCTGCTCCTCGGGGCGCCTTAGGAGCACTTTAATACCAGATCTGTGTTTGAAAGGTTGGAGTTATGAGACTGTCAGCATTTCCATTACAGGCCCTGATTAATTTGGGGGATACGGGTAGGGTTAGGAGTTGTCATTCCAGATGTGAATTTTTGTTTTAATTCCTCTAAAAAAAAAAAGAAGAAGAAGAAGAAAGAAAGAAGATTTAAATCCTTTTACTTTGTGTTTTCCCTTTCAAAACAAAGAAAATATGTGCCGTCTGGCCTGTTTTGTTTTTGCTGCAGAGCTCCAAATGCTGTTTGCCAGGTTTGTGGCCAAAAGTGCTTTCACTTGAGCTGTGTCCGTGCTCCATCCTTTGTTACAGACTCACCCCAGCTTCAGCCCTGCGCTGCCTGCAGATGCCCTGGGTGCGTGGGAGCTCCTGCGCCCCTCAGTGTCATTGCAACACTGTGGTACAGTGCTGCAGTGGGGCACACGTTTCCCTTCCTGTGTGACAGCGGTGCCAGCGCAGTGCCCCCAGAGCCATGGGAGCCCCTTCCATACTGCACTCACACTCTGAGGTCCCCACATGGATTCTGTCCTACGTAGGAACACTTTCTGTTCACATTTGCAGCCTACAACCTCCTGAATGCTCCCCCGACACCTCTCCCTTGTTTTTACATCACAAGGAAAGATAGGGAGCAGTACACCCAGTCTAAATATTTATGTTCCCTAAGCCCCCCTGATGCAGTCTATCTGTGTCACATCCCTCCCAGCGAGCACACTGTGGAGGTCTGCAGGCAGCCGCCGAGGGATGTGCCCTGTGGGGAGAAGCTGGGTTGGGCAGCTCAGCTCGGAGTGCCCTGCTGCAGGGTTAGCATTCAGGTCGGGTATTAGGAAACATTTCTTCTCCGAAAGAGCGGTGATGCACAGCACAGCTGCCCAGGGAGTGGTGGGTCACCATCCCCACAGGCATTCCAGAGCCCTGGGGATGTGACACTGAGGGACGTGGTGGTGGGCATGGAGGGGTGGGCTGGGCCTGGGGATCTGAGAGGGCTTTTCCAGCCTTAATGATGCTGTGATTAGGAGCATTGGCTCAATGCTTGGTGTCTTCACACAGTGGAGCTGGTGGTGGCCACTGTGACTGCGTATGAAGACACTGCTGTGTGCACGGGAAATGCGTGAGGAGGAGGAGGTGAGGAACCCCAGAGGGGGCAGCTCAAGGAGACAAACATTTTGCCAAAAAGCAGAGGAAATTCTCCAGCTGGTTCCAGCGGCGTGCAGCAAAGCACTGGAGGCCTCATTTACTCATGTAAACGTGTTTGTTAGGGGATTTAATGGGAACACCACCATGCACGCCAGCCCCACCTGGCCCACAGCCTGGGGGAGCGCCCAGCAGTGCCCGGCTGCGGGATCCCACACTCCCACACATCCACTCAGCCCCACATTGGAAGGAGCTGCTCCATGTGGCTCCAGCACCCACAGCCCTACAGCCACCCCCAGCCATGTGCTGGAGCCCAGCGCAGAGAAAGGACCCAGCTGCTGCTCTCGGCTGTGGGTTGGAGGGGTAACTGGGAGGCGATGGACTCAAGATACAAGAAACGGGCGCAGAGCTCTGCAGAGATAAAAACAAAAGCACCGGGATTTGCTGCAGCTGCTCGGTGAGATTCGGAGGGGGCTGCGTGATGCTGAATTTCCTTTTATTGCCATCTTTTCACTTCAAAATCTGCCTGGCAGCTTTTCAGCTCTTTGCAGACGGTTGTTGTTGCTTCTGCTGCTGATGATGTTGCCAGGAAGGGTTGCAAATAATTTTCCCATTGAGGCTGACTGGGTATCCAAGTTGGGACCGGCACTTCTCAGCAAGAACAGGTGGGGCTGAAGGCCCTGGAAATGCACTTTCTTCCACTTTTTTCCCAGTTTGAGGCAACGCAGAGCATGCAGAGCAAGGGCAGATCTGCAGCGATGCTGTGGTTCCTGAAGTCCTCAAGAAGGACATGAAACGGGCAGGGAGCACTGCAGCAATTCTGCTGGGCTCCGATCTCCCCAACCTGCAGTGCTGTGGGGACACTTGGTGGTGCCCATAACTGTTCTGTCTGTCAGAACCTGTTCAATGAGCAGTTCAGCTGTACTTTACTACACTGGCACCGTTCGTGTTGCAATCTGCATTCCTAAAAACCTGCTGCACAATGGCACAGGAGATCACCTGCGGGGCCACGTCCCTCCTGCGGGATCTGGTGCTCATGGCGATCTGTGGGGATGTCCCCTGTGTGCCCCTGGCCCCTTGCACCCAAGGGTGCCCCAGCCATACGTTTAGCACAGCAGCCAAACCTGCTTCCTGAGGAGACCTCACGCCCTTGTTGGGAGCAATAGGTGAGTGGCTGGCACAAAGAGTGTGGGGAAAACACAGATGAAACCCGAAGCATGATCAAGGGAAAGGAAACCGCTTCGAAACAGGTGTGTGGGGGGGAGGGGGGATCTGGCACTGCCCCCCACCTCAGAGGCTGTAGCTTTGTCACTGTGTGCTGGAGGTCCACGAGTGGCCAGCCTTGGGCAGTGGACAGCACTGGGACACTGGCACAGGTGGGGGGCAGGGGGACCCTGCGCTTCTGTCCCCTTCCCAGCCCCACAGCCCATGCACAGCACTGCTTCCAGCCCATCCTGATGTCCTTTCTCATGTGCAAAAGGAATGCATGGGGTGATATTCTTCGATTTTTAATAATAATTCACTTGTTCTCATTTATTATAATTCCCTTGGTCTCTTTTATGTAATAATTCCCTCTGTTTCCATTATGTTACAGCTCCCTCAGTCTCCTTTATATTGTAATTCTCTCACTCTCCTTTCTGTTGCACAGCCCAGAAGAGCAGCCCTGGGGTCGGCCCTTCCCACCCAGCGCACTGCCACCAGGGTCCCCAACCAGGTGCTGGTCTGCAGCCCAGACCCATTGCAGTGCATGAGGGCAAGAGCACAGCTCGTATTATTTCCCAGCACACACCCCGGGTTCCAGAGCAGCAGAGGGACATGCAGCGCAGTGCAGCACGATGGGCTGAAGGGGAGGAGCAGCGGGCAGGGATGGGGCCATGTGCCAGCTCCATCCGTCGGGGTCTGGGACAGCTCTGGGCACTGGGGCTGCTGAGCTGGCCCTGCAGGGGGAGGTGGCTGGCGCAGCAGGCTGACAGGCCCCTGGCATGCAGCGAGATTTCCAGCTCCCCCCACACATTTCTTTTCCACAGCTCTTGTGCATTTTCCCATCTCCCTCTCCTTTTTTTTCTGCTGCGTTCCCGGCTCTTGCTGGCGAGGCACAGAGTATGGGGAACAGATGGAGGTGGGAAAGGGGAAAGGGGAGGGGGTTTCTGTGTGCCAATGAAATTAGTCATGGAAATGCAGACAGCATGAGTGTTTGCACGTCAGGATGAAATAAGTGTGCGATTTTATGTTTCCCAAATGAGATTGGGAAGTGGACAAATAATTGTTTAGGGGTTTGCGCTCCATTAATTGATTTTTTCCTTCACCCCTCTCCCAGGGTACAGCCAGGTGGGATTGAGCTGTGGGCACCAGCACTGGACTGCAGAGGGGGACAGCCCTGAGCTCCCAGCACACGGGGTGTGACATGGCCACGTGTCCTGGGGACACCAGGAATGGTGGCAGCAGTGCGGGAGGAGGAGGGCACCCGGTGGGCGAGAAGCGGTCATCATTCACCGTGATGGATGGGAGGAAAAGAAAGTGGAAAGGTGGATGAGGGAGGGAGCAGGGAGCTGATTTCCAGATAAAGTTTTCAGGGCACTTAAATAAACAGCTGGGCTCGTGGGGAGGCGGAGGGAGCGCAGGGCGGGCTCTGGGCAGCACTGGGAGCCTTTCAGCAGGACACTTCAAATAAACAGCGTTTAATAAATGTGTGCCAGCCGAGGGGGCTCGCTCTGACTGCTCCCTGCAGCTCCCCATGCCTGCAGCTGGGCCTGGTGTGCAGCACTGCAGGGCAGCAGGCAGCAGTGCAGAAGCAGTGCAGACCAGGCAGCCCCGTCCCGCTCCAGTGCATCCCTGCTGCCGCCTCTTCTTCCTCCGGAGAAAAAAAAGAGCAAAAAGGGAGAGCAGGAAGTGCCCGAGGCATTAAAAACAAAGATGGAAGGGCATCAATGAATTAATACAGCATTAAATGTTAATAATGAGGGGACTGTAAACATTTATGGGAACAGATTAAAGCCCAGTTCTGCTCCATTAAATTGCTCATGCGGCCTCTGCTTTACACCCACCCCAAGTGAGGCGGAAGGAAAGTGGAAGAGCTGCTCGTCCGGAGGGGTGCCATGTCCCTCCCCCTGGGTAGGGCAGTGCTCCCACATGGTGCTGCTTCATGGGTACAGCTCTGCAGGTACAGCTCTGCAGGTACAGCTCTGCGGGTGCAGCTCTGCAGGTACAGCTCTGTGGGTGCAGCTCTGTGGGTGCAGCTCTGCAGGTACAGCTCTGCAGGTACAGCTCTGTGGGTGCAGCTCTGTGGGTGCAGCTCTGCAGGTACAGCTCTGCAGGTACAGCTCTGCGGGTGCAGCTCTGCGGGTGCAGCTCTGTGGGTGCAGCTCTGCAGGTACAGCTCTGCGGGTACAGCTCTGTGGGTGCTGCTCTGTGGGTGCTCTGCTACACACCGGGCTGCAGAATGGGAAACCTTTCCAGATGCAGAAAATCGATCCCCACTCACATGATGCCTTTCCAGCTGCCCTGTTTATAGGTGGCTGAGCAGTGTTTTGCCAGCAGCCTGGGAGCACAGAGATTTGCCTGCTGCAGACACACACGCACTGCCAGCACTGCGGGCACCCACACGCACAGCAGTGCCCACAGCTGTGTGACCACCAGTCTGCTGCACCTCCCAGTCCCTGGCTAACAAACACCCCCACCCCAGCACAGCCCCACTGCACGCACTGCGATGTGCTCATCTCAGGGCACAACTGAAATGCCACACTTCCAGTAGTAATAAGGCCACAATTAATCACCAACACAGAGCCCCAGCATCCCTCCTATTTATTTATGTTATTTGGGGAGTACCTGAAGCCGGGCGGTCGGGCTGTGTCCCAACGTGCCAGGAGCAGTCGGAGCGCTTCCTGAACGCCTGAATTACTTACTCGCCGTGCCCTCCTCCTGCTGCCGGGTGGCTGGGTCAGTCAGCTGGGCAGCAGGATGTGGCAGGAAACACACAGGGAACACATTGTAACAGGTTGCACTGCAAGAGCAGTACTTTGCACTTTGCAACAATGTTTACAAACAGCTCTTTTATACGTGAACGAGGGCTGCGGCAGGGCTGGAGTGCTAAAGAAGGTGAAAGAGAAGGCAAAATGCTGGGGGGTGGTGCACACCGCATTCCTCTCCTGTTCCTGCAGTATCATCACCATTACGGTTTTATCCTTTACTCCAGTGCTGTTTGTGCACATCATCTGTTTCTTCATAAGCACTTTTTTTCCTAAGCAGACCTCTAGTTTTTGCTATGCTAAACCCTTTCTCCAAATACGGTTTTCAAGCACTTACCTTCATTTACCGAAAGACAACCCGAAATGTATGCAGCAAAAAGCAATGATAATAATGACGGTTTCCCATGTACTACTTTCTGAGCAGAGAAGTGAACTTTGTGAATGGAGGTGCCCTCGGGCCCCTGCCTGGGTGCTGGCAGCCCTACTCCTGGTTACTCACACCGGGGCTGCCCACCTTGTGCTCAGCTCTGCCCTGCTCCCCTCGCTCACTGCGAGCACAACCTGTGCTCAGTGTGGGGAGGAATGCAAGGAACGTGTCAGGAATCCTGCACTGCCCTGAGCACACTGGGATGGCTCTCATCATTATGTGCTGCCAGCACCAAGGCAGGGAGCAGAGCAGCAGTGACTCCCACCAGCTGGTGCACCACTGCATGCACGTCGGCACCACACACCCGCATCTTCTCCTGTGGTGGGAGCAGCACAGGGCTGGTGGGCATTGCCACGGTGCCACGTGTCCTGGGCATCACTGCTACGCGGCCCTACCTGCTGCAATTCCCTGCTGTTGCATCGCCCTGCTATTGCACCACCCTTCCCACTGCAATTCCCTGCTATTGCATTGCCCTACCCACTGTATTTCCTTGCCCACTGTATTTCCCGGCCTACTGCATTTCCCAGCCCATTCCTCCAGCCTGGTTTCAGCTTCCCCCTGCCTACAAACAAAGCTTTTCCCCACTGCTGCAGGACATCTCCGTCACCATGCCGTCCATGCAGCAGCCACACGGGGCACACCTCTGGCAGCAGATGGGAGCTGGCTGGCCAGGCAATGTATCAGCAGAGCCCCATCTCCCCCTGCCCTGCAGAACAATGCTGCTCTGTGCTTGCAGCCCGCAGCCCTGTGTTGTTCTTGGCCGCCCCGCTCGGCTCTCTCCGTGCTGCAGGTTGGGGCGCGGGGTCCTCGGTGGCGCGGCCCTTTGCAATCGAAAGCTTCCTGCTGAGGACCATTCAAGGGCAGCCCTTGTAGCAGATCTAATTATACAAACAATTTTGTTCTGCTTCTCCAAATAAACACAGCGAGGTATGCGGGACACGGCATGATGGGAAATTAGAAACGAGAACGCTCGCTAATGGGCTCCTTAGCTGCAGGGGTAAACAGATTATTTGAAAGGGCCCCGGCCGCCCCTCCGCCATCTCCACTGCTCCTCTCCCCTCTCTGCTCCCCACCTCCCTTCTCGCCCCCCCATCGCACCAAATATTAACAAAGCTTGCGATTTAATCAAATCTCTGAACTGTGAAAGGAGACTTCTGTAGATTTGATTTCAAGGTTTTTCCCTGTCAAGATTTGCATTGAGAAAATTAGATTAAAATCCTGCATGTAAGTGGAAAGGGTCGGGGGGAACGGGCACAGAAGGGAATAGACAGAGGCTCCCAGATTCCATCCGTTGTTGGGATGGGTTGGGGGTGCCCAGCTGGGGAGCTGGAGGGGAATTCCGTGTTCCTCCCCTGCAGACAAATGGCCCGCGTGGGGTGGGGGTGGGTGATGTCTGTGGTGGAGACAGGTTGATGATGAGGAAATACAGATAACATCACCCTGAGGTAACTGAGCTTTGCAACACACCGGTGCAACCCACACCCGGCCCCGCTCCTGCACACTGTGCTCAGCTCTCCTGTCCCGTGCACACAAAAATGGGGCCCATCAACACCCAGCATGAGGGGAAATCTAATGCAGGGCTGAGTGCCTCAGTGGCAGCTTGGCAGGAACACGCTGCTGGCCAGGGCTTTGTTTTCATTACTGCCCCACGTGATTTGCAATTGTATCAGAACTGAAGCAGTAACTGCAGCAGCCCGTCTCAGCCCATGTGCGGCAGCGGGATGCTCCCAGCCTGCACGTGGGGTGGGCTGCAGTGGGATGGGGAGCAATGGGCAGGGATGGGATCTAGGCTTTCAGCCCTGATGGGACAGTGACAGGAACAGGGGTGGGAACGGGGACACTGACAGGGGCAGGGACAGGGGCAGAGATGGGCCAGCTTGCTCATCTCAGCACACGTGGAGCGCACAAGGATAAGGACAGACGTGATCAGCTCGGTTACCTGTGGTGGAGCGCTCGTGCCCAGGTGTGAGGATCTGCAGTGTGCGACTCACACTGGGAATTACCCGGCGCTGGGAAGTTATTCTGGTTGACTCGAGGTTTTTTTCTAAGCCAACCATACCAGGCCTCTACTTTCTGAATTCATTTTCTTCATACTGAGATCTTTAAATTAGGTTTTCCTTTTCCCGGATTAAGTACCCCCCTTTGACATTTCAACAATGAAATGTGTCGATTTTTCTGTCCAGAATCCTTTGCCTTTAAAGCATCCTTCAATCCTACTTTTTAAGAACTAATGCTCCAGAACAAAACAAATATTTCACTGCAAGTCAGATGTAACATTTCACTAAACCCGGATCAATTCCTTTCTGCTCTCTGATTCCCTAAGCCTGGGTCCCTTCCAGCTGCAGCTCTCACTGAGCTCTCTGCAGCGTGGGGAAGCTCTGGGGTGCAAGAAGTGTTTGGCTCTGCACTGGAAGCCAAACCTCAGATGCTTGGGCTGTGGGACAGGGCGGGCAATGGGGTGATGGAGTGAGTGGAGGTGAGGGGGGACCTGGGGCTCACACTCGCTCCATAGGCGGTCTGTGTTTAAAGTTTTAAGTGCCTTGTCACATTAATTCATTTCCTGCCTTGCTTCTCTGCCTTTATTGCAGCTAATGCATCTTCTCTCATCAATTTTGCAGAGTCCTGGATTGCACCCAGCATCGTGTCCCACCTTGTCCCCACTGCCCTGGGCACTGAGCAATGCCTCAAACCCAGCTGGCAGCATCTCTGGTTATAGCACCAGCCTTTCTCCTTCACTCCCCACATCACTAAACACACCATTCCCAGCTCCACATGCTCCTTGCTGCAGCCTCTCTCCAAGCCTTCCCCCTCTCCATGATGGAGGTGCCTCAGTTTCCGAGGTCTGTGACACAACTGAGCTTAAGGTGGGGCTCAGGGACTGCTGCCCATTCACACGGTCCCAGTAGGTGGGGGCAGCCCTTGGTGCCACTTGGTGCCAGCCCCTCATGCCACCAGCCCACCTTGTCCTGCTGGGCACACCAGGACAGCGCAGTGCCCCTCCTGGCATCGCCTGGTGCCACAGCACCATCCCCACTGGGACTGCAGCCCTTCTGCACAGACATGTCAGCAAAATCCAGTGGGGAAAAAAAAAGAAAGAAAGAAAGAGAGAAAAAAAACTGACAGAGGGAAAGAGCAGCTCTTATAGGAAATCCAATCCAGAGAGCAGGCCGAGCGGGCAGCCGGGCCGGCTGCGTCTGGGGCTATTGAATGGCAGAGCTAAGTGGTTTCCTCTCCACCTCACTGGGGAGCGGCTTTTATGTTCCGCTGAAAAGGTATCCTGCCCGAACAAGCGGAGACATAATGGGGAGAGCATCCATTAAACAGAAGGAAATGAGGGCATGTTAAACATGAAATATTCATGGGGGCTCTCTCCGGCTTGTTAATGCATTTGTGTTTGCAAAATACCTCTCACTTGAGGCCGGTGGGGAGGGGGGGTTGGTCCTGGCTGCAGTATGGGGGTGGGAGGAGGGACAGGAGGGGCACAGGTGACTCCCACCCAGTGTGGGAAAGGTTTGCTCGCAAGAGCCCTGATGGATATTCCTGCAGCCCCTGCTAGGTGCACTCAGCCCCAAGGCTGGGACTCTGGCACTCAGCGCCCTGCTCCTGGCACACGCGGCCCTGGTGTGCTTGGGGTCTGCTAGTGCCGTTGTGCCATTTCACACCATGCATCAGCCCAGGCTCTGCTGCTCTCAGCCCTGAATCCTTGCTGGGAGAGCCGGCTTTCCCAGAGATCACAGGGACCACAGCAGGGCAGGTGGCTGAGCTCCTCGCACTGTCCTGCTGCAGCAGGGAGCAGCCCTTGGGGTGCACTGAGCCTTCCCCAGCTGCACGCAGTAATACCTGGTGACACTGAGCACCCAGGTACCAAACGCGAGAAGCACCAGCACGGTGCTGTGCCTGAGGAACAGCCACACGGGTCCTCCAGAGGCGTCACAGCATCGCACATCCGTGTCCTCCAGCTTCCCACGGCACAGACCTCGCTGCTCCCACACAACGCACTGCTGTCTGTTTACCGAGACATTACCAGAGAGCATCAATAATTAAAAATAAACTACAATTGTCAAAACAAGCGAACAAAGTGCATCTGGAGATGAATTGCCCTAGCCATGCAAGATGGTGTTCGCTCTGTTGCCTGCTAAGCTGTGGATTTCATTAACTCGCAATGGATCTCCCCGTCATTTTGTGCAAATTAGGGAAGCTCTATTGTATTATTGCTGCTGATATTGTTGTTGTTGTTGTTGTTGTTTTGGAACACAATCTCATGGGTGACTGTCTCTAGCGGGAGCTGCATTCACACTGCACTGAATTCAGAGCTGGCTGAACCCAGCGAGGCACTGCCAGATGATGGGGGAGTCCCCAGGGCACCAACTGGGGGTCACTCCTCAGCCCCAAGGGGAGATGGGGTGAAGGATTCCTCCTGCAGGTCTCCCAGCACAGCCCAGTGCCACTCAGCTCTGTCTGCACAGCAGATAACTGGGTGGAGAGCCACCAGACAAGGACAGGAGAAAGGGAGAAGGTCTTAATGAAGAACGTTTTCTTATGACTGCTATTTTTCACTCCTAATTAGTGAAAGCAGGCTTGGGTAAGCAAACAGGAGCAAGGCAGGAAGAGGATACAAGGAGATTTGCAGTGTGCATTGCTGGAATTGGTGGAGTCCAGCAGCAGGTGAGGGGGAGCGTCCTGCAAGGGGAGAAGTCAGTGTGTAATGGAACCATGATGGGGCTGCAACACCGAGGGAAAGAGGCTGGGAAGGATGAGGATCTCATTGAAAAGTGGGCAGCCCTGCTGAGGGTTGGGATTTGCAGGTGAGAGATGGACATCTGGATATTACAGTAATGGTATGAACTTTGTAAGCCCTGAGTCTGGAGAAACGTGACCAAAGCACTAAGGGAAGATTGTTCAGATCGGGTTTATGCTGTGCAAATACCTCCTTACAGTGGCATTTGGGAAATGCACTCACAGCTGTGGCCTGGGAGGAATTAACACCAGGTTCAAAGCAGCTCAGGCTGAGTGCTTCATCAGAAACCATCCACTTCTGCACCACCCATCACTCTGGGGTCTGTGCAGCCCTCTAGCTTACTTCTTTTTTCCTTCCACTCATGTTAAATAACACCCACCTCTGCTGGTAATGTAAAACCAGATTAATATCACTGCACAGTGACCAACAGCCAGCACTGCAATAGATTTATAACACTACATCTTCCCCTTTTTGCCCCTCTGTCCCCCCTGGCACAGCTGAAGGCAGAGGAATGGGGCGGGGCTGGGCCAGGACATCTGGGCTTTGCTAATAGGATGGCCTGCATGTAGCCAGGTCTTCAGATAAATTGAAGCAAGCAGGAGAGGCCTGAGGCCAGGGCTGGGTGGAGGTCTTGGGTCCTCCCCTTTTGCTAGGGGGGTAATGTGAGGAGGAAAGTGCTTAGAGAAAATGATGGGAGGGCTGGAGTTACACAGGGTTAAAGCTCTACATTACTGGGGCTGGCTGGGGCACTGGGAGCCTCACCTGGATGTGGAGGAGGGGTTTCCTGGGCAAGCTGGGGAGCCCTGAGCAGAATGCAGCTAACAGCTCCAAGTTTGAATCTATATTTGAACTTTGTTTAAAGCAGGGAGGAAAATGCAAAGAAATGTGCAGAAAGCTTTTGCTGTTTGAAAGGTGAGAGGGGAATAGAAGGGAATGCCTTGTTCTGGGTCACCTGGTAACAAGGAAGAGCCATCAGCAGTGTGGAAGCCCAAAGGAGGCGCAGGGACAAGCCCTGTCCCTGGGCTGCCCCCAGCCCAACGTGTGCTGCAGGGGCACTCAGGGAGCTGCGCTGGGAATCACTGCGTGCTCTGACCGCGGGTCGTTAGAGCAGTGGGATCCGTAATGAATAATGAACTGGCATTGATTGCTTTTGCCAGTAAGCACAGAGTGACCTTTATTAAAAATACACGAATGCACACTCAGGGAAAGTCGCTGCCTGCTTGCTGTAGGTGGGTTTATGCAAAAGGCTGAGTTGTCCCACAGCAGCCAGAAATGTGGAATGGAGACTGGTGGGCACCGTGCCCTGGGGCACCCCGGCACCTCGGTGTCACCACGCCAGCACCCTGACCGTGGGACAGAAAAAGCAGAGCCCTGAGTGGTTTGGGGCAGGACAGAGCCCAGTAGAACATTTCCCCCAGCTCAGAGCAGGTCTTTCTCAAGGAGTGCATGCGGGGAATGTGGCCTCCGGGACCCCACAGCCCTGAAGGACAGCAGCCCTCCGCTGGGAAGCTGATGGCATTGACCCCCCCCAGCCTGGCCATGAGCTCCCCTTGCAGTCTGAGGGACCTGGGCAGGGATGCTGGGATGTGTGGCTGGGGTCAGGGCTGGCTGCGTGGAATTGAAAGCCTGCCTGGGTCAGAGCCAAGCAGGCGAAGGTGGGATTAATTGGAGTGCAAGTGGGTGAGTAGCATTGATTACTGAAGTCAGGGGAAGTACATTAGTTATGGCTTTTCAGCAAGTGCTCCTGGAGCAAATGCGTCTGGCTGCTAAATAGAGTTGGGATTTGATTTTATTTACTCTTTCCCTCCGCAGTTTTTGTTGGCGTGGCAGGGCGCTCTGCATCGGGCATCTGCCCCGTGCACCTCACAGTGCCTTGCATCAAAGAGCCCAGCTCGTGCTGTCAGCCAGCAGCCAGCTGGACAACAGGGGGATGCTACCGAGGCGGGGAGGTGAGGGGTTCCAGCAGACCAGAATTTACCCTGAGCGGATGGAGCAGGGACTGAGCAGGGCAGCGCCATGGCCAGGGGTTCTGCCCAGCTGCAGACCCTGTTCCCACTGAGCCCTGCACCGCTCCTGTGCTCTGCTTTGGGAAAGCGCTTCTAGGGAGCAGAGAGGAGATGGGTTTAAGGGCTTGATGTTTGTTTTTCATCTATAGAAATGCAAGTGAGAAGTAAATAGGCAGAAGGTTTTGATGATCAATAATTCATCCAATTTGCACTTGTTTTTCTACCCAACGCCCTAAGGAGAGATGATGTTAATAAATATGTAACAAAATGATTGGTCTGTTCTCAGAACAGCTCTGGGAGCACAGGGATGCATGGGGTCACGTTTGCCTCTTCACCTCTGTGACCCGCATTGCTTTGGTATTTAAAGGGGGGGTGATAGAGGGATGCTGTTTCTGTTTTGAGACCTTTTCCCAACTTTGCAGATTTTTCTCAACTTCCTGCAGAAGTCTCCTGGCTGAATAGCACTGATGGGGAAAATAAGAATCCACCTTTTTTCTAGAGCCCTCAAGATGTTCCATTTTGGAGCAGCCAAAGCACATTATGAAACAAAACAGGCTGCAATCACAGCCCAGGCAGGAAAGCTGGAAACAAACGGATGCGAGCATGAAATGTGATGTGCAATGAGACGAGATAAACTCCCCGTCTTATTTTGGCCCATTACAGCAAATTATTCATCAAAACACTTTGTTGAAATCAGCCAGCTCCGGGTTTTGTTAATTTTCTCTGTTTCAAAATATCAGACTTGGGGGGAGAAGGAGCCAGAAATAGACGTGTGAGTGGCTGCAGCCAAATGGTCCTCGAGTTCAGCCCACCTCTGTTAGTGCTCAGTGTGTCCCTGTGGCGGTCTGGGGTCGGGGCAGCACAGAGCACTGCTGCTCCAGCACTGCGAGCACGGCTGGGATGGGAGAGTGGCACCCCAGGGCTCCCCTGAATGATGGGGTCCACCCGCCCTGCATGCAGACATGAGGGCTGTGCTGGGCACCAACAGCATCCAACAGAACCCATCAGTGTGCAGCTGGGGCAGAGCACTGAGAGCCAATTTGGAAGGTGCTGTTGATTTTCTAGTATCTGTTGCAGGCTTGTTTTGTGTGACTAAGTTGGGTGCTTGCTCCTGTTTCTTAGCAACCCTAATAGGCTGATGCTTCTCATTTCTCCTGGAATCGCACGACACAAATTAAGGCCCAGCGTTTCTGTCATCCTGTCCTGTGCACATCTGCTGCAGGTGAGACGTGGCAGCCCCCCCTCCAAAGGGGCTGGGAACATCGGGAAGGGCATCAGCAGCAACCCGTGTCTCCAGCACATTGCCCACCTGCGTCCCCCACCTCTCCAACTCCATCCCCCCAGGGCAGGGCGCTGAGCAGGCAGCACTGTACAGCAGGGATGGGTTTGGTGTTCCACACTGCAAACACTCCTGGGAGGTTCATAGAGCCATGGAATCATTCAGGTTGGAAAAGCCCTCTCAGATCCTCAGCCCACCCCACCGTGTCCATCACCGCATCCCTCAGTGCCACACCTCCACCCTTCTGGAACACCTCTGGGGATGGTGACCCCACCATTCGCTGGGCAGCTGTGTTGGTGCATCACCACTCTGTTGGAGAAGAAATGTTTCCCAGCTGGAATGGCTGCACCACAATTCCTGCCTCACATGTGTTGGGCTGCATGCCTGCTGGGTCACCGTTCTGCGATTCCCGATGGAGGCAGTGCCCAAAGCCAGGCCAGAACTGCTCAGCCAGGGCTCGGTGTGCGGCTGCCCAAGAGGAGCCGTGAGCTGGGCAGTGCACCGGGCTGCATTAAGCCTTTCTCTGTACCTTTAAATTGCTGAGGCAATGTGACTTCTCAGGGAAAAAACAAGTCTTTAAAGCTGTAAACAGCTGTTTTCCCTCTTTCTATATAAGAGCAATTTTTAAAAACACTAAAAAATTTAACAACCTTCTTTTTTGCTGCAGTTTTTTAGTGGAGAAGGGCCATTTCAGGGGTCTGTCAAGCATACTCAGTAACAGCGTGACATATCCAGTAACTACATCACCAATAACCATCTTGGCCTTCCTCTCTGCTTGGCTTTATTGCAGCCCCTAAACTAGCCCGATCGGGATTTCTGCTCCGTATTTAAATGAACTTGCAGGCAGTAAAGGAGCGTGTATAAAGGAAGGGGTGAGCGTTATGTCAGTTTTGTGTATTGTAACCCTTTTCCTTACAGTCCCTATATCTTCCACGTTCTGGCAGGGGCAAAGGCACTAACTTATTCACTCCCACTGTCTCCATCCCATAAGTGTGCAGTTAATCCCGGAGCCGAGGCTGCAATATCAGCTTTCTGTTCTAACGAGGGCAGAAAAAAACCAGAGCAGGATGGGCCAGCTGCGCTTAGCGCCCCATCAGCTGAATTTCAATGGAATCATTTTGATGAATTGTTTAGGAAGGGAAAAAGCCCCATTAGCAGTACATTTGCTGTTAATTAATAGTCTGCCTTTTTCCTTCTCTTTGACGCAGCGCTTCCGCGCAGTTGCGCTCCTCGAGCCATTCCCAGAGCTCCTTGAGCAGATCCAGTGCCAGGAACGGGGCATCCGTGTGGGCGTGAGCCTTAAAAAGGGAAAGGGATGCAGGGTCAGAGCTGGGAGGGATGGAGGTGCGGAGGAGCAGCTGCCCACTGCGCTCCTGACACCAGCACGGAGCTGCTCCTGGTCCAGATCCTAATCTTGATCCTGCTCTCCTGGCTGACTGCTCGGTGTCAGCAGGGCTGCCGAGGCATTCCTCAGCTCCCCGCTTTTATTATTTTTAATAACTTCTCCTTTCTTGTATTTATTTTCTGTGCACATCTTGTAAATACCTCTGGAATGCTGCTCGGAGCGGCTGGCCGCCGTCCCCAGGGAAGTAAGGCCCTGCAGCACTGCCAAACCCCCACCCGGGGGGGCAGCTTCGGGTCAGTCATTCGCAATTGGCACAGCAATGCGCCTCGGGGCCACCCCAGGGCTCAGGACGTGGTGCAGACGGAGCCACAGCATCAGCCTGTGGCCCACAAGGAGCAGCCGTGGGGTCTGTGCCCGAGGGAAGGTGCCCACTCTGAACTGAGACCCTCTGCAATAGCCACCAGTGAAGGCAGCACATTCAAAATGCATAGACGGTGCTGCATCCGTGCACTCGGCCCTGACCAGCCCCAGCAGCTCTATTCAGAACCCCTCACACGATCCTCTGTCTTCTGTGCATTTGTAGATCAGCTTTGGGTAATTAACGCAGAAACAGTCATTCAAGTTCAGCTTGAATTTAGGAAATGACAAAGGCTGTAAACGTGGGCTTTTCCAGCCCACATGCATCACCTTAGCTCTGCAAGGCTGGGAAATGGAGTGAGAACTTCAGGAATGTGGATTATGATTTATCTGCTTGTCAGAGACCCCGCCGGTGCCCACACACCTATTGGTGCCCGCCTGCGGCCCCAGCAGTGTTTGCATTCCCATCAGTCGCTATCTTTGTGCCTGCATCCCCAGCAGCCCCCACCTCCACGAGCTGCTCTCAGTCCACCACTGCATCCTGGCCCCAGTCAGGGCTCACCCCAGCCCTACACCAGGGGCTGTGTTAGGGACAGGGACAGGTGGGCTCACAGCCAGGGCTCCACATCTCTCATCCTCTGCTGCACTGGGACCAGAAGGAGGGGGTGCATTGGCAGCGGGGGCTGAAGCAGTTTGCTCACCTTCAGCAATGCCTTTCCATTCTTTAAAGTGTTTGGGTTTCCTGCAATAAGCTCTGATTTCCTGGGGCTGTTTTATTCTTCTCAAGCTACCATGGCCTCCAGCTTGTACTGGCAGATCCCTGTGCCTGCACAAAATACCCCTGATGTCAGCCAGATCTCCCTGCCTGCGCTGGAATCAGTACAGGCGTGGGTCTGAAAGCTTCCCTGGGGGATTCTTTGCCCTCAATATGTGATGTGCACACTCAGTTTGTGCTTCTCTTTGGGAAGCCTCTCCCCAGGTACCCCATCCCAGTAGGGCACTGCCTGTCCTGTGCTCCAACCCCCAGCCCAGGACCAGAGCTCTGTGAGCAGGAGCTCCTGAGCTGTGCCACATGCCTCATTATCCTCACTAGAAAGAGGGGCCCTGGTAACATTTGGTCCAAATTAATGATGGTTTATTTTGAAATGCAAATAGGTTTTAATCAGAGGGGAAAAGGTGGAAATAGACAGCACTAAGTTTCTACGTTCCATTTTTTTTAATGAAGCCGTGCATCTGTGCTCTTTTTTTTTTAATATATATATTTCTTTTAATATGGAGAATAACTTTTGTGTGGGCTGAATTAGCTCTAAATGAAAGCAAACAAGGCATAATTAGAAACCGGTCTACATTTTTTCTTCTGTTTCTTCTCCCCTGTAAGGCAGCATTCTAATAAGGTGTGCATCTGGGAGGGGAGAGCCTTGGGGGGAGCAGAGCACAGCAGCAGTGGGGCCGGGCCATGGGGCTGCAGCTGGGATGTGCCCTGGGGGCAGGGCATGGTCCCTGTGCACCCACAGCCGATGCTGCAGGCACCAGAGCTGCAAATTGGCCCTGGGAAGGAGAGGGCTTTGCAGAAGTGTGAATCCGGGAAGTTCCCAGTTGGAAACTACAGGAGTTTCTCATTTAATATGGTGCCACGCTGCATTCCTTCGCCATAAAGAGACCTCATTTAACTTTAGGCGTGTTTATTCATCTAATTAAAAATTGGTCATATTTAATTGATTGCATATATCACTGCTGCTGCCGCCCCGCATTAGCAAGCGTGGTGCAACGGCTTCAGCCCACAGCGGCTTCCCGGGGCTGGGCACTGCAATACCTCAGCTGCCAGATCACCCCTCTCTGTGCTGTCCCCTCTCAACCCACACTGCTGGGGAGCACCTGAGCACAGCAGGGAGCTCCATGCGGACAGCACTTCCCCGAGCATCCATGGCTTCCTCCAGCACAGTATCACCCACATAGAATTCCACCCTGGGCTGGTGGCTTCCAAAACCCTGGGGCTGAGGAGCTGAGCCCACTTCCCCCAGCCCTGCCTTGGCGCAGGGCAACCCTGCAGCCATGGGGTGCTGCTCCTCCTCCTCCCCTTCCTCCCTGTCACACCTCTCCTGGGTAATTGAATCAGATTGTCAGCAAAGAAGAGATGATGATTCAGCTCCTGCGAAAGGCCAGACTATTACCTAGCAGCTTAATAATGAAAACTGTCATCATTCCTGCAATAACGAAAGATAAATAAGTTATTAAATGCAAGAGCCTGCCACCCTCCCCAGGCAGGGCACCGCGCCAGAGGAATATTAACTTCTGGCCTCAGCCTTCCTATTAGGGAACAGAGAGGAGGACCCTGAGTACTCAGAGTGCTCTTTCTCCTCCAGCCAGCTTTTAGAGGTCTGCAGCTCACCGTGTGCATGCTCAGCAAAGAGCTGGCCCTTCCCTGTTCATCCCCAGTGGGGAGAGGGAAATATGGTCCCAATGAGTGCAGTAATCAAAGCTTTGCTGAGCAGCTCCAGTGTGCAGCTCCGGCAGTGAGCAACCCGCGCGGTGCCACCAACCAATAACCTCTGTGGTGTCACCAACCAGGGACCGGCGTGGAGTCAGTGTGGCACAGAGCGAAAGGCACATCAGGTGTGGAGAGTGAGAGGTGAGAAACAGGAAGGAAAGAAGGCAGGATGAAGTGACCTTTCTTGCCCAGCTGCATTTTGCTGGGAGGAAATCCATGAGTTGTTACACGCCCCACCAGGAATTAGATGGAGAGAGCCCTGGTACTGCTTAGGCAGCAGCTGTGCGCGGTGGAGACCCATAGGCACGATTATGAGCCGCCAGCCATAATAAATGACCTTCATAACACCTTCCCTCTAAAATTCTCCAACTTTCCCACTAATAAGCAATGTGGTTGTCGAGGCAGTCCTATCGTTCTATCTAAAAATTGCTCCTTCCTTCCCTGAGGAACAGCCGCGGTGCCTTCCCGTCAGCCCACAGCCACGAGTTCTGCCCCAGCCCTCCCCTGGGGTCAGTTCTGCTCCTGTCATTCCCACCTCCTGAGCTCGCACCCCTTCCCACAGCTGTTAGCTCCTCGGGGATTAGAAAGAATATTATCTGCAGAGATGGAACCTCTCTCTCTGAACTATCTCAGTGCCATTTTTAGCCTCGGCACAGCCCCTGGAACCACCTTTTTTAATCACCGTGTTTACATGCGCCTCATGGAGGTTGCAGAAGTGCCTCAACAAGTCTGAAATCAAAGGCTCGGAGCTGCCCCAGGACAGGGACCAAAGCAGAGCCGTTACCCGCAGCACGGCCGGGCTGCAGGAACACGCTGTGAGGAGGCCGTGCCCAACCCCACGCACCCCGCAGCCCCCACTGCCCCTCCCCACCACCCACAGTGCCGCAGGTCCCGGCACGCCGCGCTCCGTCACCCGCAGCCCCAGCCCCGAGACGCCGTCAGAGACCACAGGCAAGTTTCCATGCGTGGCCATAAAAGAATCCATAAAGTTAGCGAGCATCTTAAAATTAAGCATCTAATGAGCCCCGTGCGGAAGCCAAGGGCTTGGCTTCAGCTTGGCACTGGCTCTGCGCCCTGCCCTGCCCATAACGGTAGGTGCATCTGCTCGGCTTGCAGCAGTGGGGCTGGGAGCACTGAGCACAGGGCATGAGGAGCAAGGGGACAGTGAGAGGGGAGCTGAGGCCTTGTGCTCGGGGGACCTCTGCTCAGTGAATCCCTGCGTACCCATTCCAGACCCTGTGCCAGGTGGTGGCTGTGTGCTCCTTCCCCCATCACCTGCAGGAAGCGGCATCTGGGTGAGTTCACCCAGTGCAGGGTGCTCCGTGCTTGCTACCCTTGTGCCAAGGATCATTGCTGCTGCAGAACATCCCCAGAACATCAGCAGTGAGACCTGGAGGCAGCAGGGAGGGGACCTGGAGCCACGCTGAGAGCATTGAGTTGCAACACGCTTTGTACCCCCACTTTTCTCACTATTAATAACAGAGCATTCAGTGAGTGAACAAATGGACCTCTGCAGTGCTGGGTGCCCCAGCAGGAGGAGACAGCCCCCTCCCCAGGTGTGTACGGCTTTCCCTTGGTGTCACCTCCCTTGCAGCCATCCCTCATGCCCCAGTACCGCAGTTCCCAGTGCCCCCCCCGCCCTGTACCACAGCACTGCCCCAAGAACCCACCGCTGCTGCCCTACTGCGGGCTTCTGCCCCCGGCCCCACTCCTGCTGGCCGGCCCCTGCTGCTCGCTGCCCTCTGCTGCTCTCCTGCCAGCCATAAAAGTATATAGAATATAGAACATTATTTTATGACATGCTATTAAAAAAAATAAAAAGACCCTGGAACTACAAGACATGTGCCAAACCTCAGCAGCACATGCAGGAATGCCTTTGTTCCAGTTGTTGCTGAATTGCCTGAGCTCTTCCGGGCACAGTTTGAAGGCTTTTGGGGACAGAAACCTTGTTTTCTTTATTTTACTTCTTCTGGCATGGGGCAGCAGCACCAGTTGTGGCCATACAAATACTGTCCGTGCTTTTCATACTGACCATCCATCCCCGAGTCGCTGGCTGGGACTGCCCACATCAGTGTTACAGGCAGAGTATGTAGAGTGTACGTACTCAGTACGTGCACTGAGCTTGAAAGTGTGAGTAGGGTGTGCGAAATGGGCAGAGGTCTCCAATTGCTCGCTGAGGATGCTCTCCACGTGCATTGCTCCTGTGCCTCTCCTCCAGCAGCCCCCTCCTTCCTTGCCCAGCATCCTGAGCAGGCAGCACAGAGGCTGGCAGTGCAGTGCAATCTCCCAGCTCTTCCTGGGTGTCATCACAGCGCTGGCTCCTGTTTGGCTGTTTTGGAGGAACCAGTGCACAGAAAACTGTCTGCATTTCTAATCAGGGCTGAACAGACCCAAAGGCCACAGGGACAGGACTGCCATCCCACAGGGCTGTGAGACTCACTGCCCCACTCAGCCCCAGGCAACCCTGGGGGAAACAGGGAGGAAAACCTTAAGGTAAATGGCACAGATCCTTCCTGGCTCCTTGGCAGAGCTTTCCTGGCCCTCAGGGCACTGCACCTCAGCTTTCTTTCTTCTTCTCCCATGAGCTCCTCAAAACAGGCACGAGGTTTCATTTCCACTGTATGTGATGCTTTGAACCGAAATGAAAGCCTGCTGGTTCCCACCACCACCCATGGCACAGCCCTTCTACCCCGCAGCAGGACTCCCTGCCCCAGTCCCAGCCCCCGGTGCCAGCCCCTGCTCCTCCCTTCCTTTCCCTTCTGGGCCGGTGAAACTTTCATATAAAACCTGCACACCGAGTTCCATAAAACCCTCGATTCATTCTGCAGATATTTCCTGCACTGGGGCTTTCAGCAGCATCTGCTGGTTTGAAGTGCGCATTTTATTCGTCCTGGGGGCACCATTACTTTCAGCTTTAGCAGTTTTGCCTGCTCTGTAGTCCCTGCCAGGCTCCATCCGCGGAAGAGAAAATTGGTGAAAGAATAATAATTATGATTGTTATAAGTATATATTTCATAGCGGTGGCCGTTTGTGCATGTGTTCATTGCTGATGAGGGAGGGGGGCGGGGAGGGGTGCCGTGCTCTGGCCTTCTTCACCACCCTCCTCCTCCTCCCGGGCAATGCCATAGGGCCCACAGCCCTATCCTGCAGGGACCCGCTGGGTCCCGGGCTGGCAGAGGAGGGAGCTGCTGAGCTCAGGAAGCGCAGTGCGCAGCGCAGGCTCTCTCTGAGTCAAGGAAATCTCCTTTCTTCCCCCAGCTGAGGATGAGCACCTTCTCTCCGCACTGAGTCGCGCAGCCCTGCGGGCTGGGGATGCTCCCAGGGACCCCTCAGCCACTCAGCCCACCCTGCTTTCATTTCCTGCTGCAGAAATTTGCAATGTTTTCCTGTATCCACTTCAAATGCCCATGAGGGGTTCCTCATTCCTCCCCTGATGGGACGGCCTGGGAGCAGAGCAGAGGGAGCCGGACAGGATGGGTACATGGGAACACTTTGCATTGCTCAGCCCCCTCAGAGCCCACCCCTCCTCGCAGCTCAGACCATTATATTTTGTCCCTCCTGGCCCCAAAGATCCACCTATGCAATTCCGTCCATGAGTGAGTGATGTAGCTGCCCTCAGCTCTCCACACCCACCCGCAGCTCCTGCCAGGCTGTGCTGGGATGTCACCTCAACACAGAGAAGGAACAATCCCACAGTTGTGCAGCTCCCTAGAGAGGAAACTCAGCACGAGGTACTGCTCTGCAGTAAACCCATTTGCCATAGCTTCTCCAGTGCACTCAGAGCAGCTTCCCATGGTTTGTCTTAGCCACTAAAGCAGAAAAGAGGTGGGAGAAAACCTCCTCACACATGCTTCACCCCAATGCTGCCCCTGCCCCACCGGAGTACAGCAACCCAGGCAGCTGCAAACGCGCAGAGCAAGAGATGGGGGAGCACCCAGGGAATCATGAAAGATTGCTCCGGGGACATTAACTTCTGCTGGAAACCAGCATTGTGAGCCAGAAACATTGGCGCACACAAAGGCAGAGACCCGGTGCTGGGCCTCTTGCTGTCCTGTCAGAGCTGGCTGCTGCTCAGCTCTGTGCCTGGCCCCATCCCAGGGGCTCTGCTGCTCCAGCACCTCCACCCATCTGTTTGCTGGGCCCAGTTCCTTGCCCTGCGTGCCTGGGGGCAGTCAGCTCCCTGCAGCCAGATACACTCAGCACTGTGCCTGGCCTAGCAGCCCTTCTGAACACCCTGATACCCATCTCCCAAAGCAAACATGCATTTCCATGGACAACCCGCAGCTTGGCTCAAGCAGCGGTGAGAGATGTTTGCTAACGCCCAGTGTTTGCACCCAGGGAGGACTGGCACAGCCCAAAGGGGCTCAGTTTCATGTTTGTACACAAGGAAGATGTTTCTTGTGTTAATTTGTGCTTCAATAAATGTGAAACAAAATTCATTCTGCCCTTTCCCAGCTGGCGTCACCACCGTTCCCTTCTGCTTAGCACATCCCAGCCATCGCCTCGGCAACCATGGCACATCCCAGACGGGATGCGGGCTGCAGGCGGGTGCCACAAGCCAGGAACAAAGATCCCAGTATCACCAACTGTCTGTAGTGGTGGAACTGGGAGAGAGGGACCCAGACAGAGACATGTGGGCCAGGGCACAGCGCTTCTGAAGGGCTGCTCTGACAGGGCTGCTCTGATGGGGGATGCTATGACAGTGCCTGACCCTGATGGCACCCCAGAGCTCCCACCTGCAGCCTCATCCCTTGGAGGCGTCTCCCTGCAACCTGCAGACAGGGACACCCGCACAGCCTGGCTGCAGCACCGGGAGGGAACCAGACAGAAATCCCACCCAGAACACGGCACCGTGGATGCAGCTCCAAGTGCTGGCACTCCTCTCCACGCCTCCCCGCTGCCCGATGCCCCACAAGGTACCCAGCTCAGCCCTGTGAAGCCGCACTCAGCCCTTCATCTTCAGCTGTTGGTTTGTCTTCTTTTTCCCTTTTTAGCCTCGCATCGATTAGATTTCAGAACTCACTTTGCAATGAGGTCACCGCTCCATGGTGAGCCCCAGACGCTCCCGCCCGGCGGAGCAGCGCAGCGCAGAGCCCCGGGCGGCCCCCGCCTCTCTGCCGCCTCCGCGGTCTGTGTCTGCCCCCGCGCGGCAGCTCCCGGCCCCGCACCGACCCCCCCCGGCCCC